>CM021104.1:451348796-451864967 GCA_007115665.2 Sequoiadendron giganteum | reverse complement strand
CACAAAGTGGGGAAGTTGGATTTGCAAATGGAGTTCTTAAGATGGGAGAGTTGTTGAGTGTTTGCTACAGGTTCAAACGAAATTCTAGAACTTTCAACATTGGATTTAGCTTTATAATGTGCAATGAATCTTGCCTAAGGTTACTTATTAAAAAAAGGAAAAAGGGCAGGGAAGAGAGAAGGTTCCTGGATCTGAAACTATGAATGAACAGTGATCATGAAGGCTTCTATAGTAGACAAACTCCCTAAATTGGGTTTTTCTTGGCCAAGAGAAACCTACAGTTACACAAAACTAGTGCAATCTTCTAAGGATTGCAAATTTTCGGTTTGCATACACACATCATGAACATGAAAGTGAACTAAGCTGTAGAGATCAAATAAAGAAGCCGAGGATAACTTTGTACAGTATCTTGTCATCAACAAGTGCCAAAAGTATGGGTTGGGAATTCATCAAATACTAAAACAACAATCACCATTACCACTTTCATTCATGAAAATAACAACTAAAACTAACTTGGAAGGTAGAACCATGCACACATAATGAGAAAACTCAAAAGTAACACCCTTAGATCATGCAATGTTGCTTTCTATTGTTGTAGAATGTCTTTACACCAACTCTCCAACCCTTTATAAATGAGGGGGAGACCCCCATTTATAGTTTTCCAAAGCCCGAATGAATGGCCAAGATTGAATTACATTGTGTGGCCGATATTCAATTATATTAGGGCTTCACCTACCCCACAATATTTAGCAATTTAAAATACATCTTTTGTCTTTTCCTTATGTTGTCTTGTAGTGGCCAGTCACTGTAGAAGTTTTGTCTTCTAACTAATTTCCCTTTTATTATATATGAAACTGACTGAAATCTGCCTTCTTTCCAATGGAATTTCAACATTCTTCATTGGATCAAATGGTTCTATCGATGATTGGCATCAATGGATAGGTTGCCCCTGATTCGGGCGGACAACCCCCAAAGATCATCATCATCTGGTGAAAAGTAGGATAGCCCCCCTTGCATTTTGTCATTGATTTCCTTGGCATAGGCCCTCTTCTGATGCTAGCTCTATTGATGTTCACCAAGAGTAGAGGTGGGCATAAAATGAATGGTGATAGGAGCCATGTGCATTTCCTTGTTCAACTTTCTCAATGGGTCTCCCAATAGACCCGTGGTAGGCTTCTTCAAACCTGCATAAATGAAGTGTCATAAGTGATTTCATACACAAATCAAGGCAAATGTTAATAAAATCTTAAAAAATCCATATTATATCCATCCATGCATCATTAAAAGATCATAATATTCATCCTAAATTCCCATTCGCAACCTACTGGAGGGCGTTTGAACATTCCAGGACCAAGAGGCTGAAATGTTGTTTTGAAAGGGCGAACAAGGTAGGACGACCGGATGGTATCTCTTGGCTACAAATTTGGAATTTGAAAGGTTCATGCAGGAGAGGATCCAATTTTAGCATGTGGGTCAAAGTCCGTTTCCAAATTGGGAAAGCATTTGGATGTTTCGGAAACGAGAGGCTGGAATGTTGTTCTAGAAATGTTGTTTTGAAAACGATGAATAGGGTAGGCCGACTCAGATGGTATCTCCCGGCTGAAAATTTGGAATTTAAAAGGTCCATGCAAGAGAGGATGCAATTTTAGCATGTGGGTCAAAGTCCATTTCCAAATTGGGAAAGCGTTTGGACGTTCTAGAAACGAGAGGCCGAAATGTTGTTTTCAAAACAGTGAATAGGGTAGGTCGACCCGGATGGTATCTCTCAGCTGAAAATTTGGAATTTGAAAGGTCCATGTAGGAGAGGATGCAATTTAAGCATGTGGGTCAAAGTCCATTTCCAAATTGGGAAAGCGTTTGGACGTTCCGAAAATGAGAGGTCAGAATGTTGCTCTAGGAATGTTGTTTTAAAAATGGCGAACAAGGTAGGCCGACCCGGATGGTATCTCCTAGCTGCAAATTTGGAATTTCAAAGGTCCATTCAAGAGAGGATGAAATTTTAGCATGTGGGTCAAAGTCCTTTTCCAAATTGAGAAATTGTTTGGACGTTCTAAAAATGAGAGGCCGGAATGTTGTTCTAGGAATGTTGTTTAGAAAATGGGGAACAGGGTAGGCTGACCCAGATGGTATCTGTGAACCCCTAAACCTACAAATGCACAAGAGCAACAAACAATTTAAATTGTTAGATCATATGCAAACAAGCATGAGAGATTCCCTATGAAATCCATCTATTAAAACTTAAACTAGGAAATGAAGAACACAATACAACAAAAGCTTGTAAATCCTAATTAATTAAAATTAAGATCCCATGGGGGAATTGGTGCCAATTGAATGTTAAAATTGGCCTTTTCCCAACTCCTAGGTTGCAATGTGATTGATTATGAAATTTTCAAATCTCCCAAAGAGATTTGAGCATAACTTAACTATGAATTATGAAAATGATGAATGATTGAGTGGAAATGGGCAAAATTAGCTCTCAATGTGAAGAGAGTAACTTTGCATGAAATTGTGGAAGTTGAATGAGGAGAGAAGCCTCCAATTTATAGATTTAAATTTGTAAGAATGAGAAAGTTTTGAGCAATGTGGGACTAACTTTCAATCCAATGGTTGAATGCCACTTGTCACCATGTGAATGGTTGATGGTTGTGCACAGTTTGGCCAAAGTGTCAATAAATGCAATTAGTTTGAATTTGATTTTTTGAAATGACTTATTGAAGATGGAAGGGAAATGAAGTTAATGTCACTTGGCTTAAGGCAAAGGACATGTAAGAGGCCTTAAATGTCTTGTTGGAAGGACCAAGTCTAGTTGGACTTTTTGAATTCAAATTGAGGGAATATTCCCTTTTGATGCCATGTGAGGAAAAATAGAGAATTAAATAAATCAAAGTAATTGATTTATTGTGCAAGTTGCATTCTCTAGAGGATTTTAGTGAGAGGGATTAACTTAATCAAGGTTTTGATTAATTTAATAAGAGATTTCATGATTTGACAATTTTGACTCAAATAGATGAATTAATTTAAATCATAATTGAGGGGAAATGATTAATTAAATAAATGATTTGATTTATTTAACCAAGGAGGAATATGTTAGATTAAATCAAATAAGGTTTAATTTATTTAATTTAATAAGAGGAATTTAGAGATTTTAATCAAATAAAATCATTTATTTAATTAAACAGAAATGTAAGGTTAATTAAATTAATTGATTAATTTAATCACTCGATGAGGAAGACTTAATTAAACGAATAATGATTCATTACATTAAGAGACAGACTATGATGAAATGTTGAGAATATGATTTCGGAGGAACTGATGTTAGTAATCAAGATCAAGTGTGCCACACCAAAAATTTACATTTTCCATGTCTACATTTTGCCCCTCTTTGAAGCAATGTACTTGCTGCATTGATTCAAAGAATAAACTACTATGATCAAAAGTTTAAAATTTTCTCGATTTTTTCAGATGCCCCACTACTGCTCCAGTGGAAGAATATTGCTGGATGTTGCCCCCTCGAGAGATTGGACATTTTTTTTTAATTTTTGGACAATCTCACGAAAAAAGGTGGACAATGTGTCGAACAGTCTCAGAATGCCCCAGATAGTTCAAAATGCATTTAAAAATGCCAAAAACGATGCAAATTGGCCCTCGTTTGGATGAAAATGGGATCGAGGGACCAAAACCCTATTTGGAAGGTTAAATTAGGTCCAAAAAACCTTAATTTTAAGGCTTAAATAGACCTTGAAGGGTCACTTTCAATGCATTTGCAATCTTAATCTTTTGAAAATTTGACATGGGTAGCAAATTTTCTTGAGGGAAACTGACACAGTACCTTCCCTTGTGCAGGAGCACCTTGAGGTACTTCATTCGAGGGAGCATCAGTGGCTGGTGCTCAGGAGACTACAAGGTATGCACGTATATCTCCTGGAGCAGCTTGGGATTCTCGAGCTATGGTATGTTGCATATGTCCCTCCTATTCGGGCACATTTGGGTATGATAACTGCCCTAGCCGAGCGGTGGCACAATGAGACGTCATCCTTCCATCTTCCTACTAGTGAGGCCACTATTACCCTTGAGGATTTCTGGTGCATCCTCTGATTACCCATCCATGGAGCTCGAGTGATCTACGATCTGGAGGAGGGTAGGGATGCCTGTTTTGATATTATGGGTGTTGACAAGCTTATCCTTTGCAATGGTCAGATAGACTTGAAGCGGTATCAGGGCAGGGCTCCTACTTACAAATCGATTGTGGCTGCCATTATTTTTGGTCTCGTAGCTCCTGATCAACATGGCCGATATTTTAGTCTAGGTTGGGGATTGGCATGGCAGTGGATGTGCGTTCGTCGAGAGTGCTTTGCCTGGGGACCAATATTGTTGGCCTCTTTGTATAGAGACTTGCACGAGTTCGCTTATCTGGACAACCAAGCCCTCAGGGCCAGAGTTACCCTTCTACACATTTGGGCATGGGAGTGGATCTAAGTGCTTCACCTAGATGTGACACCAGTTATTATAGATATTGATGATCCCGTTGTGTGGCGATATGGCGGGGTAGAGATTCATTTTACCCATATGGGCACGGTTGGTGTGGCTTACTGGCGACACGTTTTGGATGAGATGACAAAGTTCATCTAGAGGTCATGGATGGGCATAGGCCCATGGTATGATGATGCACAACAACTTTTCTTTTCTCGTCAGGACAATTTTATGCAGGGCCAAGAGCACGCTATCGTAGAGAGGTACCTTCCTAATAGGGTAGCTAGATAGTTTAGCAAGATGCAAGATAGGCCCGACGATCAGTACATGGCCATTTTTTCCTGTACCCCGATGGAGACAGCATGGGGGCAGCCTATTCTAGCAACCGAGGTAGTGTCCTTGTTTAGGCAGTTAGTGGCCCGACCATGGCCATATGATCAAGGGCCCGCAGACACAGGGGTCACTCCAGCATACAAGGCTTGGTTCTGACCTCCATTGAGATAGATAGTTCCCAGGACAGTGATCCCACATCGGAGAGCTAGGGGCAGAGCAGCAGGTAGAGGTTAGGGAGGAGGAGGTGTACCACCTCCTCAACAGACACCTCCGAGAGACCCAACACAATTTCCTATAGGACAATATGGGCAACCCTAAGTGGTCCCATAGCATCTGCCAACAACATAGCCAACGGGACAGCCAGATCCTCTGGATGCATTGATTCAGCAACTACAGGGCCAAGTACAGGTCTTGACCACAAAGAGAGATCAGGCATGTCAACAGGTTATTGCAGTCACTGCTGAGAGAGATCAGGCATGATCCAAGAGGGATCAGGAGATTGGTTGGCGGAGACAGCTAAAGAGCACAAACTCCACATCCCGGGGCCGATTAGTTGATCTTCGGGCATACAGAGAAGTTGTCAGGGAGGCTAAGTACTATTGGCAGCATTACCGACAAGCGGTGCTATCAGTAGGCAGAGTCCCAGACTTCTCCCAGCAGATAGGGATGTGGCCGCTAGAGGATCACAGTGACAAGCAGGTGGGGGAGGGCTGCAGCCAGTAGGGCTAGCCCTTTTGATCATGAACATTTTTTCACTTTTGATTTATGGGCTATATTTATGCCCCTATTATACCATATATTTCGATGCACACTCGATCTGATTTTGTATCATGAGAGTGTATTTACTTGATGACATTTATAAGATGATTCGCCTTTTTATGAGATGTTTTTGCAAATGTATGATATGCAGTCTAATTTTTATTGTGATGCTATCAGATGTTTCTATTTCTTATGTTCATATAATATGATGTATGTTTCTAATGGATGCATTTCCTTTTGTATATTTTGCATGCTTTTTAATGATGATCTTATGTATGTTATGCACATTGTAATGGATGCTAATGATTATGTATGATGTAATTCTTTCTTAAGATGCTTAGAATAAAACATTTATATTATTCTTTATAACTTAAGATAATGATATGATGCAATGTACTTTTTATGCTAATGATCATGTGGATGCAGAAGTACTATGCATTGGCAATTTTTTGATTACTGTCATGATACCATGTTAGTGTGGAAGGAAGATAGAAGAACTGATAATCAAAGAGCTAGTTAGGATGATGGTGATTTGCATTGCTAGGAGTTGGGATTTTCAAAGGGTCAATTACGTTATGTTTGATAACACACATAGGTACGATGCATCAAGGTATTAAGAACCAGGATGGAGTTGTACTCAGTGTGATGGAATTTTACCTGACAATCAGATAGGAGTATTATTGTTCACACTTAGCATAAATACTTCATTCAGGATATAGTTTAGACATTCTAAACATCTCAGGCCAAAACACAAGAAAGCAAGCTTTCGTATGTGGTCAACAAGATATTTAAAACATCGTCCCTACATACTAAACAAAGCACATATGACTAAGTTACTTTACAACTATATCCCATAATCATAGTAAATAAAAGAGACAACAATCTTTGCCCCATTCCTTTCTCTCTAAACTCTAAACCTGTTTTGTTTAGGCATCATCAAGAGGTCTTTGGAATGAACACAAAATAAGATAAGTCAATAAAAGACCAAATAAAGCAAACCAAACAAGCTAATGTTATTCATACCGCTAGCCAAGACTAAACTACTGTGAAGTACCTGATGCTTATGTCCATTGCAGGAAAGCTTCATCCTAGGACATGTTGTGATCAGGGTTTTGATGGGACTGATTTGGATGATAAGCTATTGATATTCTGAGTTGACCAACTTGTTTGCTTACTGACTTAGACTTTCAAGGTTTTGATGATTAGAGTGTTCACTTTTGAACTTGCTAGACTTGCTTCTGAATGAATCACCAAAGGGTGAAGGCGACGATTGATTTTATTAGAAATGATGACTGTCGTGGGTGAAAGCAAGATGAGATGGATGCACCATTTTAGGTTTTTTAGATATTTTGAGGCTATCTTTTTGGTATTTTCAAGATTTTTTACAATTGTTTTTGGTATTTTTCAATATTTTTGAATATTTTTGGTATTTTCAAAATTTATGACAAAGAGACTAACTTAAAGACCTTTCCTAGGGGTCTTGGGAGCTGATCCATAAATTAGCCTTGCCTACATTATATACGCAGAGACCACGTAGTTTGACTGACGATAGACTTGACTTAATGATGAGATAGATGGGCAAACAGATTGCCATTTTATTGTGATGGACGCCTAAGGAATGACCTAAGATGTCTCAAGGGATGATCAAAGATCAATCTTGCATACGTTCAAGCTCAAAGACGACGTAGTTTGGACCAGGTGAAAGACTGACAAGACTCAATGATGAAATTTTTTGAAGACTTTTCAGATTTTTCCAATATTTTTGGATTTTTGATTTTTTTTTTAATGTTTTTTTTTTGGATTTTTTGATGTTTAGCAATATCACAAGAATATACACGAAACCAATCCAATGCAGGTAGGAACATGCCCCCAGCGTGGTGCGATAGACTACTTCGATGAAAGCAGGACAAACTGACCTTAGGAATATGCCAAGTAGTACTATGGTGCAAAATGATATGGGCATCAGCTCAAGCTATGGAATGGATGCGAGTGGATGGGTGGATGGATGATTAATGAAATATGATGGAATGGACAAGGGAGTCATGTAGATCCTGGTGGATAGAGAGTGCTTTATTTACGCTTGGCACTTGTTTGCCAGTTTTTTACCAAGGTACTTGTCCAAAGCGCCACCAAAGTGGCTTTCACTAGAGGACGCTTTTTTCTTTACTGTTTTCAATCCTTTTTTCTGATTTTTTAGGATTTTTGTATTTATTTTTATTTTTTGTTGTCGCCAAGATGCCTATTTGCTAGGTTTTCATCAAGGAAACCATTTTTTCACGACTTTTTCTGATTATTTTTGTATTTTCTAGTTCTATACCTTGCAAGTTCTTAGGCATAAAACTTTTTGAGATGACAACTGGTCATGGGCTCCTGTAGAGGCTCACCTTTTAGTGTTGACTGCTGATATGCCCATGATTTATAGCTTGTAGTGATGATGAATGGTCTCAGCTAGTTGGGTTCAAATTTTCCCTTGCTTTCCAGTTTTGGTACATTATTTTGGTTCTCTTTCATCACAAGTTCACTGACCTGGAAGGTGTGTTGCCTGATCTTCTTGTTGTAGCTTTGTTTTAGGCAATTTTGGTAGACTTGTAGATGATTTAGGGCATCCATGCATCGTTCATCTAGTAATTCTAGCTCATTTGGTCTTGTAAACCTGTATTCCTCATCTATGATGAGGTTTTGCAATTATATCCTTAGTGACAAGAGCTTGATCTCGATAAGGAGAATAGCTTTTGATATGTGGACCAGGGAGAATGGTGTGGCGCTAGTTGGTGTACGAATGCTGGTGTGGTAGGCCCATAAGGCAGGATTTAACTGCAGATGTCAGTCATAATCGGAGTCATTGATTATTTTCTTAAGGATCTTCATAATGGTTTTTTTCATAGCTTCTACTTGGCCATTGCCTTGTGGGTAATATGGGGTGGAAAAGAAGTGTTAGATTTTGAATTTTTCACACAAGTCACATATATCTTGATTCTTGAAGGGTGTCCTATTATCTGAGATAATTGATTGGGGAACACCATATCGGCAAATGAGGTAGATCAGGATGAACTCAGATATCTTCTTTCCAGTGATGTAGGTCATGGGAATTGCTTCGACTCACTTTGTAAAATATTCGGTGGCGGTGATAATGAACTTGTGGCCATTGGATGAGGTGGGTGAGATTTTACCTATGAGATCAAGCCCCCATTGGGAAAAGGGCCAGGGTGTAACAATAGGATGTAATTCTTGAGTTGGTGTATGAATGAGGTCTCCATGTTGATGGCATTGTAGACACCTTTTGACAAAGCCATGTGCCTCTCTTTCCATTGTCGACCAGTAGTACCCGGTTCTTAGCAACTTCTTAGCCAAGGTCATACCACTCGAGTGTGAACCACAAGTTCCATTGTCTACCTTAGTCAAATCAATCAAGGCCTCCTTAGGTTTTAAGCAACATAGCAGGGTTCCATTGATGCTTCTATGAAAAATGGTTTCTCCTAGGATGAAAAATCGTAAGGACCTTTTGACAAAGGTTCGCTTGAGGTTCGGGGTAATGTCGACTGGGAGGATTCCTAATCTTAGGTAGGTGTAAATTTAATGGTACCAAAGATCACCGGGATCAACGAGTTTGCACGCATATTCTGATTCTGGTACCTCGAAAGTGGGTACGAGAAGTTTCTCTACCAGGAATTTGTGCTTCGAGACATTACGAGGGATATCTAGCAAGGATCCAATTGTTGTCATTGCATCAGCTGCTCTGTTGTTTTCCCTCGGTATTTTCTCAAATGTGATATCAATAAAATATTCTTTGAGGATTTCTACCACCTTCTTGTATGGTGTAAGCTTATCATCCTTGTTTTGGTATTCACCATTGACTTGGTTAATGATAAGCTATGAATCTCTGTAGACCTTTACTGCCATGATTCACCGCTGTGTCGCAATTTTGAGACCTATGGTTAAAGCCTCATACTCTACAATTTTGTTTGTACATGGGAATGCCAACTTGTAAGATCTTAGTATGCAATCCCCTTGTGGCGTGATGAAGAACACACTAGATCCTGATCTATGTTGTGTGTGGGAGCCATCAAAGTATATTTTCCAGTGATTTGTTATGTTGAGATTGAAAATGGACTAATTTGGAAACTCTTATATGAGTGGGTTGCCTTCATAGAAGGGAGCTTCTACCAGCTAGTCCGCAATAACTTGTCCTTTTATTTCCCTTCATTCCACATACTCAATGTCATACTCTGACAATATCATTACCCACTTAGCCATCCTTCCTATGAGCATAGACTTTGACAGTAGATATTTTAAGGGATATATCTTGGCAATGAGCTTGATTTTATGTGCTAGCATGTAGTGTCAAAATTTCTGTGAAGCGAACACTACTGCTAAGCAAGATTTCTCAATGAATGTGTAATTTAACTCATGGCCTACCATTGTTCTGCTGATGTAATAGATATCCCTTTTTGTTCCATTCTCATTGTGTTGAGCCAAAAGAGCACCCAAGGCTACTATTGTTGCTAAGATATATAGGATCAATGGTTTCCCTGCGATGGGTGGCATCAACACAGGTGGTGTTGTAAATGTGAATATTTGAATAAGATTGAAACACTTCTTAATACGACATTATATCAAAGATTAATACTAATTGAACTAATTCAAAACAGTAATCCATTGAAAGTGTCATATTGCTCTCTATCTCCAAAGATTTATTAAATCTAAATTGCTCTCAGATTGTTTAAGCAAATAAGACTGTTAAAATGACAATTCAAAGAATGAGATAATGCTAATACAATACTAAATGATTAAACTAGCATGATATTGATGTGAAACAGATAATTGTAGCTATAGGAGGTAGCCATGGTTGAAAACTTGATTGCTTGATGCTTGATGCTTGAATTCCTGCAGAGTAAGAGTGCAAAAGCTTGGTTATCTGGATCATTTTCTTGGTTGAATGAGGTTGTATTTATAGATTTCCTGGCTATAGAAATGCACAGGGAAAGCTTTGAAGGGCTTGGATTCAATCTGGAGAATTGAATGGTGAGAGATGGAGAAGATTGAGAGAAAAATGGAGATTGTCTCTACCCATGAAAACACCAGGCAAGAGAAGAGGAAGGATTGATGGAGGAGGATTGAGAGATCGAATTCCAAATTTGTCTACAATTTGTCTCCAAAACTTCCCGTGAAGTTTCAATCAATTAATTTAGACATGATTTTGACATAAATTAGACATGGTTTAGACATAGGATATCTAATTCATTTTTGAGAGAATATAGATTGGAATATTCCTTATGCTCTAATTCAAATATTTTGATTTATTTAAATTAGTAAAAGAAAGATAAATAATTTAATAAAACGAACTATAGGATAGTTGTTTATTAAATTAGACAGAAGAATATGGCAATTAATTAATAAATTGTTTTGATCTTTATTTAATTAATTTAAGATGGATGTGATAGATTGAAATAGGGATTTGATAATTAAATCGAACAAAGTATTTAATTAAGATGAATATTAAATGTGAACTATATAAATAAATATTTCTATTTATTCAATAGTAGAGGAAATTAGGATAATTGATCAAATAATTTGTATTTAATTAATCAGATGCTCCAGACCAATTTTAGGTGTATACATTTTGCCCCTTTTCGAAGTGATGTGTTTACACGTTGCTTTGAAGAAAATTTTGCTGCTACTGTCAGGATCGATGATATAAAAAATAATTTCGTGTGCCCCAAACATGATTTTTAGAAGATAATAATTTCATGTGCCCTAGACGTGATTTTCAGATGATAATAATTTTGTGTGCCCCAGACATGATTTTCAGATGATAATAATTTTATGTGCCCCAGACATGATTTTCAGATGATTTGATGATAATATGCCCCCTCAAGAGATAAATTAATTAATATGCCCCCTCAGGAGATAAATTAATGATTTGATGATTTTTTTGAATTTTTCAAAAATTTATGATTTTCAAATGATATTATGTTGTTTTGATTTTGAAATAATTTATCTCATGAAAAAATGATAACGAAATAGAGCCCTCAGATGAGTTTTAATTAATTTCATGAGTAAAATTAATCAAAATGTAATAAAATCCACCAAAAATACCTTTTCAAAATTTATAAATAGTGCAAAAGGTTATTTTCAAAGTCATTTGTGCTTTTTGAATTAAAAAATCTTAAGTGATAAAGACTTTTCTGCCAACTGGAGCAAGATGCCGATTCCCTACCATACTCACCGATTTGAGCATGTTCGACGTCACCGACGACCGCTCGCATATGGACCTCCGGTATGTACCCCTTGACCTCCTTGTAATTCGTGTTTTTCTATTTTTTATGCTTTTTAGACATTAGGCGTGTCTAGGTCAGTTTTAGCGCTTTCAAGCCGCGTTGTAGCGCTTACAGTCTGATGTAGCGCTTCCAGTAGGTATTTTAACGCTTTGAGTTTTAGTGCTTGCATTAAAAACTCTAGCACTTCCAAGTTGTAATGTAGCGCTTTTGGCGATATAGTGCTTAGGAGTCAAAAATTAGCGCTTTGAGACTTTTAGTGCTTTGATTCGGTGGATTAGCACTTTCAGTGTCTGTTCTAGCACTTATGGTAAAACAACACTTTGATAGACTATTGTAGCGCTTCGGGCCCTTTAGCGCTTCAGATGCCTGATTTAGCACTTCGGAGTGCTGAAATAGCGCTTTCGAAGATTTAGTGCTTCCGGTCCATGATTTAACACTCTAGAGTGTTGAAATAGCGCTTTCGAAGATTTAGCACTTTCGGTCCATGATTTAGCTCTTTTAACTAATAAAGTAACGCTTATGGGTTTTAGCACTTCTATGTCAAATTTGAAAATTTTGACTTAGTGAACCCTGATTTCATCAATTCGGATCACGTCCATTCTTTGGAGTGGTATGATTGATAATCCAAATGCTTGATGTTGGATTTGATCATTTAAATAAGACTAACTCTCATGATAGGTGAGAATAAAATCCTATTTGTGATGATCCTCATGATAGGAAAGTAGATGATTCAATATCTGATAAATCTCATGATAGGTGAGATCTAGATAATGTTCGATGAACCTCATGATAAGTGAGGTTTGTTGATGATCGCCCATGAATTTTGATCGAAAATTCATACCAAAGCGTTTGGAATAGACTTGATAGTAGAATGACTTTTGATTTCTTGACATAGTTCACTGATTGTAAATTTTTCATTATGATGATAGGAGGATCTGGGTACTCTCCAGATGATGAGAGAGGTTTCCACAGACGACTGACTTGATACCTCATCTGACACCAGATGAGCTTCAGGTGATAGGTCAGTGCGGCCTGATGAGTTTGCTTGATATGCCCCAGATTAGGATTAATCGGGGTCTGTTGACTGCATTGGCTGAGAGGTGGCATAGTGACCACAACACCTTTCACCTACCTACTAGCGATATGACAATCACACCAGAGGATGTGTGGTGTATTTTGTGCATTCTATTCATGGGGGAGATTGTTACTTATGATTCCCATGGGACCAGCAGCAGAGATGCTTTTTGCAGAGTTTTTCAGGATCAAGACATAGAGGGTCTGAGTGTTCGATGGCGGAGGATCACGGATTCCTATGCGACACTACCAGCAATGCTAGCTGGATTCATTGGAGGTTTCATTTGCCCTAATTGTAGGTCAAAGGGATTCCTCGTTGGCTGGGGTAGGACTCTTGAGAGCATGATGGTACATGGTACCAGATATGCATGGGGGATGTGCATGCTAGTGCATCTTTATCATGATCTACAGTCGGTTGTGTACCTAGATGCATGTAGTTTATCCGCGGGGATGACACTGTTACAGGTGTGGGCCTGGGAGCATTTTTCTATTTGTCGGCCATTTCCAATTTTATACAGACTAGCCAGTAGACCATATGTTTTCAGATACAGAGGTCGGTTCACACAGGCCCAGATGGGCAAGTTAGAGCACTGGAGATGGGTTTTTGATGACACCGAAACAGTTATCTGGCATCCATACCTCGATTGTGAGCAATGGGATGAGGATGATACAGTGTTGGGTTTTCTTTGTGATTCTGTGTACCTCATTGGTCAGACACCATTTGTATTAGAGAGATTCCTGCTTCGTCAAGTATATAGACAGTATGGTATTATTCAGTGCATGCCATAGGGAGTAGCTCATTATGCACGGTGACAGATGGATATTCCTGATTGGGGTCCTACACTATCATATGATGTTCTTGTAGAGGGGTACAAGGCATTACAACCATCTCCATGGGACATGCGGAGAGATATCTTAGAGACAGCTGTGACAGAGGAGTACGTAGCATTCTTGGCCTTGGTCCCCCATCCTCGTATTACTATCCCCGATGAGCCAGCACCTTTACCTGTAGAGGGGGATGTAGCCAAGGGTTCTGTAGATAGTGGGGGTGGAGAGGATTCTTCATCAGGCCATAGCTCAGAGAGCAGCAACAGTAGTGATAGTGATGGCAGTAGCGGAGGTGACAGAGGGGCAGGGCCAGCTACTAGCAGTGCTCCTTCTAGCAGGCCTCGCAAGAGGCGAGTAGTGACAGTGCTGATAGTTGATCAGTAGAGACAGATAGCAGGTCTCTAGGCACAGGTTCATACTTTGTAGGGACAGTTGGTACAGGCTCGGGGTTTTCTTGTGCAGACCTAGACTCAAATGCAGGCACAAGCACAGGCTCATGCCCAGGCTCTATCGCAGGTGTAGGGACAGTTGGCCATCGTACAGACATAGGTGGCTACTCTAATAGGTGAGAGAGATAGTGCTCGGAAGATCACCGAGACGGCATGGGAGAGAGCAGAGACTTTACAGAGAGTCGCTGATGGCACCACCATGGGAGACTACATGAGAGACATTTTGCAGGTTGGCCGAGAGGCAGAGTTTTACAAGGGCCGATATCATGATGCAGTTCTTGTTGAGCGTAGAGTGAGTTATGCTGCATCGAGATCTGGGCAAACACATACGTGGACAATGAGCAAGGGGGTGGCACAACCTCCTCGCAGAGATCCCAGAGATCTTGGTCCTTCCGGGGGTGGTGGTGGTACAAGTCCTATTGGGCCCGCACACTCTGGTAGTAGCAGATCATAGATGCTATTGTGAGCCTCTATGATGTAGCTTATTTGTTGATGATGTATTTTTAGACCAAACTTCATTGTATACTTGACATTCTGATATATATATATGAGATGCAGTTGATGTATTATGATGATGTTTTGTGATTTCTATGTGATGAATGTTTTATGCAATGATTTTATTTTGATGTAATGGTATAATGATAAATGTATGTGTAGAATAGATGACATATGGATGTATGATGTGATGATAATGTAGTGAATGGATGGATATATAAATGTTTTTATACTAATATGATGATTTTATGATAAATGATTTTTGATGGATGATAATTGATGAGAATAATGGTAAAAATGAACATGATGTACCCTATGATAAAATGTATGAATAATGAAATGATGATACTAAATGATGTGATGAGAATAATGGTAAAAATGAACATGATGTATTCTATGATAAAATGTATGAATAATGAAATGATGATACTAAATGATGTGATTATGATTTTTGGATTTATGTTAAGTATACTCAATCTTATTTTTGGATTAGATAATCATTTATTGGAATCCTTTATGCAACAAATACTCTGCAAATAATGAATGATGAATGCAATCTAATTCTAACATGCAACTATATGCAAAACAATTGTCATTTTAACAATATCTTGTGCTTTTTGTCATCATAGAGCTTTATTGAATGTTGAAAGTGATACAAGCGTCAATGGTATGTGTTAGACCAATGATGACCTGAGTACGTCTTTCATTATTTTTTATATTGCAAGTGAACACAAGCATCGAGGTATAATTGAACCGGGATGACCTGAGCATTCATTGCATAAACAAGCAGTAATTAATCATCTCAATGTGTGAATTTTGAATGTCATCGGTGATACATTTGCATAGCACATCCCACGACAATTCATACATTTATATGATTAACTTATAGACAGCAATTAATAAAAACATCATTCTTTTTCCTTGTTCCTCTAGTGCAATACATCATTGAAAAACTCCAAAGAAATGATGATCAAAAGTACAATTTATCCATTGTTGACATTAAAGTGTTTCATTCATTAGTCAGATTTTAGATCATCCATCCTGATTTTGTGATGTTTTTGGATTTTCCATGATTTATTGACAAAAGACCTAACCTAGTAACTTATCTTAGGGGTCTCGGGGGCTGATTTAAGATTAGCCTTGCCTACGTTACACACGCAGAGATCATGTAGTTCGACTGACACATTTCTATGTCTTTGGGTTTTGCGTTTTCAAATGTAACTTTATCGACATGTTTTTAGTTTTTTGATAATGATATGGATGGTTAATGTCCTTCTGACGATGATTGACATTATGCTTTGATCTTTGTGATTTTATTTTTCTGTTACACAGTTGTTTTCCCTTTGGTGAAAGTGATGTTATTGTTGCCCCTAGTGATATCCAGATGTTGCCCCCAAGCTTTGGAGTGATACTTGACTATATGAATGATTTTGATATGGATGCAAAATGGCAAGATAAATGACATGATATGAAATGGTACTGACTGCCAGACTAATGATCCTGATATATATCAACAATAGATGGGAAAGCTGATCTTAGAATCACATACGATGCCTGTTTGCAGGTTTTCACCATATGCTTTGATCGTGACTTTTCCTATTATTTATTGTCTCATTTTCTTCTTTTTTGTTTTGTTCTGTTTTGTTTTGTTTTGTTTTGTTTTTTTTTTTTTTGTGTTTCCAAGATGCCTGTTTGCCAGGTTTTCATCAAAGAAAAAATATTCAGAAGTATGACCCGTGCACTAGGAAATTCAAGCATAGAATCTTCAAAGATGAATAGTGTTGATAGGCTCATCAAACAAATCCCCTTCTGACGTTGATAGCTGATATGCCCCTGATCCATATACTGATGTGACAACAAAGGGATCAACCTAGTTAGGCTCAAATTTTCCTTTCTTCTCTCTATCTTGCTGATTCCTAGGATTTTCTTTCAAAACCAAGTCACCAACCCGAAAGACCCTTGGTTTCACCCTGTGCTTGTAACTTCTTGACATCCTTTGTTGATAAGCCATTAGATGATTAAAAACTTGTTGATGATGCTCATCTAGCAATTGTAGCTCCTGCAGTCTAGAGACCCTATAATCATCATCTGATATGATACCCCTGAGTGATACGCAAAGGGATGGAATTTCAACTTCAATTGGTAATATAGCTTCTGACCCATAGACTAAGGCATATGGTGTAGCTCATGTTGGTGTTCTAATACTTGTTATGTAGGCCCATAGTGCAAGATTGAGTTGAGCATGCCAGTCACGTCCAACATCATTAACCTTCTTTTTAGGAATTTTGAGTATTGTCTTGTTTGAGGCCTCTACTTGTCCATTCCCTTGTGGATAGTACAGTGTTGAAAACCGATGTTGGATATGAAATTTATCACATAGCTCCTTGACATCTTGATTCTTGAAAGGTCATCCATTATCAGTGATAATGGATTGAGGGATTCCATACCGACATATGATGTAATTCAAAATGAAAGAGGAGATCTTCTTCCCAGTGATTGTAGTAAGAGGGACTGCTTCAATCCATTTCATAAAATATTTTGTAGCTGTTATAATGAACTTATGTCCATTAGATGAAGATGGATTGATTTTCCCTACTAGATCAAGACCCCATTGACAAAAAGGCCATGTTGATGTGAAGGGATGCAATTCTTGTGCTGGTACATGAATCAAATTGCTGTGAATCTGATACTTTTGACATTTCTTTACAAATTGATATGATTCTTTCCCCATGCATGGCCAATAATATCCCAAATGAAGGAGTTTCTTAGCTAGAGTCATCCCACTCAAATGAGTACCACAAATACCCTCATGAACCTCTCATAGGGCCATTACAGATTCGCTGTGTTCTAGACATCAGAGTAAAGTACCATCAAGACCTCAATGATAAAGTATGGCAGCGATTAAAGTATGTCGTGTGGATTGGCGAATGAAGTTTCTTTTCTGGTTCCTGGATAAATCAGGAGGAAGGACATTGTTTTTCAGATGGGCATAGATTGTTTCATAGATGGAGGTTTCTGATGTTTCGATATGGTAGATGATAGTGGATTCTTGATTATTATGGGAAGGACATGATACTTGTTCTACCATAAACTCATAAGAAAAACATTTTTCTCAGGCAATTGCAGTAATGAAGCAATTGTAGCCATAGCGTCGACAGCTTTGTTCTCAGCTCTTGGAATTTGATCAAACTTGATACTGACAAAGAACTATTTTAGATTATCTATTTGTTGCTTGTAGGGTCTCAACTTTTCATCTTTGGTTTGATATTTGTCATTTACTTGGTAGATAACTAATTGAGAGTCCCCATATACCTGTAAGTCCATGATTTTCCATTGAATTGTTGTTTTGACCCCAATAATTAATGCTTCATATTCTGCCACATTATTTGTACACTGAAACATGAGACTATATGATTTTGGAATTGTGTGTCCTTGGGGAGAGATGAAAAAGATCCCTGCTCCTGATCCTTGTTGTGTATACGATCCATCAAAATATAGTATCCATTGGTGGGACATTCCTATCATAATGCCAGCATCTAGAAATTCCATTGTCATTGGGCGATCATCTGGTAGAGGAGCTTCAGCTAGCTATTCAATGATTGCTTGTCCCTTGATTGCCTTTCTCTTGACGTATTGAATGTCGAATTCACTTAGGAGCATAACCCATTTCACCAGTCTACCTGTTAAGGCAACTTTACTTAGTAGATACTTCAAAGGGTCGATCTTTGCAATTAACTTGATTGTATGAGTCAACATGTAGTGTCTCAGTTGTTGAGTAGAAAACACCACTGCTAAGCAAGACTTCTCTATGAATGTATAGTTTATTTCATATCCATTCAATGTCGAGTTGATATAATAGATGGCACGTTCTTTCCCTTCATTATCCTCTTGTGCTAAATGTGCCCCCAATGAGATATGTGTTGTAGCAATGTACAGTATGAGTGGCCGTCCTTCTGTGGGTGGCATGAGAATGGGTGGTGACATGAGATACTGCTTGATTTGATTGAATGTTGTCTCACACCCTTTGTCCCATTTGAAAACAATGTTTTTATGCAATAGATGATTGAAAGGATGACTTTTATCTGCCAGTTGGGAGATGAATCTTCTAATTAATTGGAGCCTCCCTTGTAGTGATCTAAGTTGACTTATATTCCTAGGAGGTGGAATTTCCATGATTGCTTTGACTTTTTCTGGATCCACTTCTATACCTTTTTTCGAGATAATGTACCCTAACAGTTTTGTTGATGTAACCCCGAAGACACATTTCTTGGGGTTTAACCTGACATTGAATTTCTCCATCTGTGTGAATATTTTGTCTAAGATATGCAGATGTCCTTCCCTAGTAGTAGATTTTTCCAAGATGTCATCCATGTAATCCTCCATGAAGGTGTGCATCATATCATGGAATATTGTCATCATTGCTCTTTGATAAGTGGCTCCTACTTTCTTTAGACCAAATGGCATGACATTCCAGCAGAAGGTTCCCCGTGGGCATGTGAAAGTTGTCTTTTCCTCATCTTCGGGAGCTATTTTTATCTTATTGTATCCTAAGAAACCATCCATGATGGACAACATGGCATGCCCAACTATCAAGTCCACGATGATGTCTATGTTTGGTAGTGGAAAATCATCCTTCAGACACACTTTATTCAGGTCCCTAAAATCTATACATATTCTAATACTATTGTCTAGTTTTGAAATAGGTACAAGATTTGATATCCATTCAGCATAATCTATAGACCGTATGAATCCAGCATCCAATAATTTCTTTAGCTCTGTTTTGACCATCAATGCGATGTGAGGATGCATTTTTCTTAACTTTTGCTTGACAGGCTTGATTCCTGCAGGCAAAGATAAGTGATGCATAAGCAGATTTGAGTCTAAGCCTGGCATATCAGAATATGACCAAGTGAAGTTGATGCTTCATTTTTTAAAGAATTGGATGAATGTCGGTCTTTCCTGTTCTATCATAGATTTTGCCAGATGTAAGATTTGTACTTTGTCTCCAGTGCCAATATTCTTAGACTATGTCGGTTCTACTAGGACCAATGATCTTTCATGATAGTGTTCCAGAACAGTGTCAAACCCTCCATCCTTCAATGCCTCAGAAAGGTTTTCACTGTTAGATGCGTTCTTTATTTTTACTTTTTCCAGATCTAATGCTGCCATTGAATGGTTTTCACCATTAGATCTATTTTCCCTATTGTTATTTTTGCAACTGGAAGATTTGACACGCTCCTGCTGAGTCGCATTGTTATTAGTATTATAGTCAGAAGTTGTACCAGGTTCGACATGGCATAGGAATTTTATGATGGCATCATCATTTGTAAATATTGGAATATCCAAAGGTTCGATAGGTTCCCAGTCAATGAGTTCAGGATGGATTAATGGCATTTGGTTATCAGATGTTTGCAAAGTGATGGTTGTAAGGGTGTGGACAGTCATTTTGTCATAATCGTTTATCAGAATATCAAGGTCCGTGATGGTACTTTCTTCCATATCATCCAGTCCACTTGAAGTTTGGTCGTCCCCACCCAAATCATCGATATCTAGTGAACCTTCTTCGAGCGGTCTAGACCTAGAACCTTGGCCCTCCTCATGTGTAGGTGCATATTTTTGGATTACATCTACTTGAATATCTTTGAAAAATAGATCAAAATATAATGCCCATTCATATTCATTTGAGTCTGTTTCGGAGCCATCCCGAAATTGAAGGATATTGTCTACAGTTGTTTTTGTTAATTCCTGCTTCTCTTCCTCAGTGTATCCTAATCCTGGATTCTTTTTTGTGGGTAGAGTGAGAGGTGAAATAGGCTCTGTGATTCCTTCTTTTCGTAATCCAATGGGTCCTTATCCTTCATATCCCATCTTTTTTCTAAAATAGCATTTCCTTTCCCATATTGATCGGTGTTGATGGTGACATTTTTGATACTGTCATCTGATGTAGAGGGCTCCTCATCTTTGTATAGCCAATCCAGGATTGCTTTGTTGCTTGTTTCATCCTCTATTGTACCTTTCTTGACAAACCTTTCATCTAGAGCTGTAACTGGTAATGATGTTTGAGACTTGATCAGAGATGGTTGACCATATGTTCTAGGAGATGGCATTAACTATGAGAGGTTAAGAAATTGCTCCATTGAATATGTGCCCATCCCTTTGTCCTTCAGTTGGATTTGTTCTTGGAACTTGTGTGATAAAGAAGGTTGTTGATCTGGTTTATCTGTTGATTGAATTTCAATAGTACTTGTCTCTTTTTCTTTACCCTTCTTTTCTACCCATTTAGTAGTGATGCTTGGACATTGTTCATCTTTGGATGATGATGCTTCCCTGTTGTGTGGTATGAAGGTATCTTGAGAGATCCTAAGGGTATCACAATGTTGAGGATTATTGTAATCAGCAAATATAGTCACTTCTCGTCCATTTACTGGAAACTTCAAACATTGATGATATGTCGAAGGTACAACTTGCATTTCATGGATCCATGGTCGGCCCAAGAGAATGTTGTATGTTAATTCTTTCTCCAACACTTGACATGCAATATTTTTCATCATGGGCTCCACTTGGATGGGTAAATACAATCAAGCCCTTAGACAACCTCTCTTCTTCATCATATGCTTTAATAGTCATTTTTCTGCGAGAATCAATAGCATCATCTGAATATCCTAGTGCACGGATTAGATTGAGAGTGGAAATATTCAGACCAATTCCCCCATTTATTAAGACTCTCTTGATGCGGTGATTGTGGATTAAGACCTCAATATGGAGTGTCGTATTATGGGGATGGTTCAATGAAATATCATCCTATTCGAAGAATGATAGACGATGTGGGGTACTCAAATGTCCCACCATAGCTTGAAATTGACACACATCTAGATTCTTGGGTACCGTAGTGGCTACTAAGGCTTGTTCGAGAACCTCCTTATGTGATGGTGATATTTTAAGGAGTTCTAGTATGGATATCTAAGTAGGCATCCTTTGCAAGTGATCGATGATGTTATAGTGTGATGGAGGTGGAACCGCGTCTGTAGACCCAATTCCTTTTAACATGACCTTGGCTTGCCCCCTAGTCATTACATTTACTGGTTGATACTCTTGATGTTCTCTAATTTTTATGACATTGATTTGATTGTTAGAGTTTGATATGTTTGGGAGTAAGTCCAATGGAGTAGTGTTGTTGATTTTGGGTTTGTCAATGTTATGGCCAACTATATGATCACTATCTATTCCATATAGACAATGGATGGTTGTGTCAAAGACATGGTTGATATTCTTCCCTTTTTTGTTTGAAGATGAAGATTCTCCTTTGTCATAGTTGGGAAAAGGGTCTTTGAAAGCTGAGTGGTCATTGTTGTTTTGCGGTGTTTCCACGTAAGCTTTATTGTTGTCAATCAAATCTTGTATTGCATGTTTTAACTCCATATAGTCGTTAGTTTTGTGACCCTTGTTGTTATGGAAGTTGCAATAATCAGTGTCATTCCACCATGGCAGTTTGACTTTAGGATCCCAGAATTGGGCTTCTCTTGTAGTGATAAGACCACTAGCTACTAGTTCTTTCATTGCAGATTCTATTGATTGGCCTAAAGGTGTGAACCTTCACCCATTTGATGGTTTCTGATATGGTTGTGTTTTGACGATCTCATTGTTATGTATGATATTTGGCTTGACAGGTTGATCATTTTTTTGATTCTTGGATGCAGATGCTGTCAAGTTAAAAACCGGTTTGGCATTTGTAGAATCATTTGTTGTTTCATTGATAGTCATGTTGCGATTCTTTTGCCAAAATTTTGGCTTATCACTACTTGAGTATTGATTTGAGGGGTTACTTGTGTTGTTTGATTTATCGTTAAAATGTTTGATAACTCCTCTCTTGACCAATGCTTCCTCAATTTTGAGGACATTTTCGATGACTTTCTCAAATGTGGGAGGGCATTGTAGTTCCAATCTATAAATCATTTCTTCTGTTAAGTTGTCAATAAACAATTCTATCTTTTCTTCCTCCAAAATTGAACTAGGATATCTAGCAAACAAGCATTTCCATCTTTGGAGAAAAGATAAGAATGTTTCCCCCTTGTTTTGCTTTATATTATAAAGATCCTTGATTGTTACATCATGTTGGATGTTGAAGGATTATTGGGAGATAAATCTGTTGACCAGTTCCTCAAAAGTTCTAATACTGGGTTTTAACTTTGAAAACCACTCCATGCATGATCCTCCCAAACTCCTTGGGAATAGTCTCATTAAATATGTCTCCTCTTGTGCAAACTCAAGACTCATTGTTATGAATTCTCTGATGTGATCAATTGGATCCTTTCTACCATTATACTTATCGTATTTTGGGATCTCGCAATGTCTTGGAAAAGGTATCAAGCCGACCATTGCGTCGAAGAGATAAGGACAAATGTCCTATATCACATATCTCTTGGTAGTCCTTTGTGTCATATCTTGTATTTTCTATTGTAACAGTTGCATTTGAGATGTTAAAGCGGCAACTGGATCTATCATTTACGTTGGTTGTAAAATTTCCACCTCACTTGTGGTAGGTGCTTCCTTTAGACAGTTTACATCAAAGTATTTGGGAAGTTTGGCACCTGATTCAACCAACATCAAAAGATATTTTTCCATATCTTCTTCTAGAATCTTTTCCATAAATATATGGAACTTAGGATCTTGTTGAGCTACTTGGATGTCCTCTGGAGTGATGTCATTTTTATCGTTTCTGTTTAGATTGTTCCAAGGATTTTCCTCTGCCATTGCTTGGGATTTTAAAATTTCTTGTTCTAAGAATCTCCATTTTTGGGACCTAGTGAAGATTGGCATACAAAATTTAACCCTTTCTTTTGAAATGTCAATCTTCTATGCTGAAAATGTCAATGGAAACTTTTAAAAAAGTCGAATAAGATGACAGATCTTATTGATTAGACTATGTTAAAAATTTGATTGCTATACTTAGTTTCACGATTTAGGATGATAATATCCTGATGATGAAACTTTAATGTAGTAATCAATTTTTATATTGATTTTGACACTTGTGATTTGCAAGATCTTGTTTTTAGTTGATAAGATTGAAAGTTTGTATAAACCTATCTATTTTCGGTCTCTAGATGGTGATTCTGATAAAAAGAGATTTAATTTGGATGAAAATTGTGGATAAAATGACAGACTAATTGACTGGTGAGAATTTTGAACTCTCTATTTTGAAAGTGCCAAAACAAAGAACAAAAGCTTTATTTCCCAAAAGTGCTAAAACAAAGTACCGAAGCGCTGAAATAAGTGACAGAAGCGCTAATTGACAATAAGCACTAAAATAGTGCCTGGAAGCGTTGTAGAATTTGATGAAAGCGCTATTTTACCAAAAATGCTATTTCCCATAACCGCTAAAACAGTGACCAGAAGTGCTAAAACAGGTTTCCAGAATGCTTAAAAATAGAAATTTAATATTCTCTATTGTAAAATTTGGTCTGGCCTTGTGGCATACTGTATCAGAGACTGCGGAAGATATGAAGGATGTATGAGCTGACTACGGTTGTGATATTGAGTGAGAGCTCTTCTTTGAAAGAAGGCTCCTGAATAGAGCGGTTCTAAAAGAGTGACCCCTCGCAAAATCGTGATATCGGTGAATGAATGTTCTATGTTATAAGAAGAGTTTCCGATTTTGATATAGAAAATGTTGTTTTCTCAATTTATTTCTATAACTAAGAGGTTGCTTGGACCTTGTAACCTTGATTTTTCTCTTGAAAAACGTGGTGGACTTCCACTTTTGCAACATGGATTTTTTGATATATTTTGACTTTATTGGTTTTTAGGATGATCTTAAATCTGATATTAATGAATTTGTGAAAAGACAGCAAGCAATTTTGAATATTTTTAACTGAATAGATTGTGTATGTTCAAGAACCATGAATGATTCTTATTGATTTTGACGGGTCATTTTAACAATTGTACACAAATCAAACAGACTCACACTTAAGGACAAGTAGGTCATCATTATACTCACAACCCACATCTTGAATTACGTTGACTCACATAGTCGTGTCACCCCCTACAGGGCGCCCATGTTTTTGTCGTTTCCAGGTGCGTACTCAAAGTCATGGAAATGGATACCGAATCCCTTGAGCAAGCAGTCCTTGTTAATTATATGATGAGTGTCTTGGGGGCAGATTTTTCTCTCCTCTTGCATCATGAGTATGACAATGTATGGATACTGACTCGGCGATAAAATACTCTATGGTTCATAGATAAGGTTCCGTTCAGTGCGGAAAATAGATAAACTCCCTCAGGAGACCTCCCAATCTTTAGAACAAAGATTTTGGGGATGTTTATCTTGCTCACTACCATCAAGTTGGACTTTCATCAACAACTTGCATTTTTATTATAGTGGGTTGGATAACCTGGCTTTGGTTGTTCCCACTTAGGTCGTTCCTGTAGGGTGAGTACTTTTTCCCACTACGGCAGGCCTGCTAAATGATTTAATAAAGCGTAAATGACATGAAGTAAACGTGAATCTGGCACTTTGGTCACCTAGTTAAACGGAGAGCATAAGCCTTATCACCACAAGCACAACATATAAGTTTGTCTTGTTTTAAGCCCAAAATAAATTTTCTAATCTATGTGAAGGTGTTGCTTCACAGAAATCATGATGTTATTTTTAACTTCTACTATAATAATGTGATGACTATCCTAGGATTGATAAATTTGCTTTAAGAAAAACAAGAAAATTACTATCCTAGGATTGATATATTTTAGGAACTTTGAAGTGACTATCCTAGGATTGATAAATTTTCTATAAGAAAAACAAGAAAATTGCTATCCTAGGATTGATATATTTTAGGAACTTTGAAGTGACTATCCTAGATTCATCACTTTTAGTCCAATTTGTTAAAAAAAAATTAAAACCTGGTCACGGATGCGTCAGATCTAGACCGATTTTTACAAAAGCACTGGAATATTGCACCGAAGTGCTAAAATAGTTACCTGATGCGCTAAAACTCGAAAGTGCCGAAACAGGATCCCAAAGCACCGAAGTTTGCCATGGAAGCACTAAAACACCCGATGCGCTAAAACAGTGACCAAATGTGCTAAAACAGTGACCGGAAGCGCTAAAATCGAAAGTGCTAAAACAGCAACCAAAAGCGCTAAAATAGAGACCAAAAGCGCTAAAAATTTTAACAGAAGGGCTAGAAGAAAACACGTCAAGAACCTGCATGACACTTTCCAGAAAATTGAATATTTTGATAAAATTGGGGATCGAGCCCCACGGTGGGCACCAAATTGTAAGTGTGAATATGTGAATAAGATTAAAACACTTCTTAATATGACATTATATCAAAGATTAATACTAATTGAACTAATTCAAAATAGTAATCCATTGAAAGCGTCATATTGCTCTCTATCTCCAAAGATTTATTAAATCCTGATTGCTCTCAGATTGTTTAAGAAAATAAGACTGTTAAAATGACAATTCAAAGAACGAGATAATGCTAATGCAATAATAAATGATAAACAATGTAAACTAACATATATGAAATAGATAACTGTAGCTACATGAGGCAGCCATGGTTGAAAACTTGATTGTTTGATGCTTGATGTGTGAATGCTTGATGCTTGATGCTTGAATTCCTGCAGAGTAAGAGTGCATAAACGTGATTATCTGGATCCTTTTCTTGGTTGAATGAGGTTGTATTTATAGATTTCATGGTTGTAGAAATGCACAAGGAAAGCTTTGAAAGGCTTGGATTCAATCTGGAGAATTGAATGGTGAGAGATGGAGGAGATTGAGAGAAAGATGGAGATTGTCTCTACCCATGAAAACACCAGGCAAGAGAAGAGGAAGAATTGATGGAGGAGGATTGAGAGATCAAATTCCAAATTTGTCTCCAATTTGTCTCCAAAACTTCCTATGAAGTTTCAATCAATTAATTTAGACATGATTTTGACATAAATTAGACATAGGATATCTAATTCATTTTTGAGGAAATGTAGATTGGAATATTCCTTATGCTCTAATTCAAATATTTTGATTTATTTAAATTAGTAAAAGAAAGATAAATAATTTAATAAAACAAACTATAGGATAGTTGTTTATTAAATTAGACAGAAGAATACGACAATTAATTAATTAAGTGTTTTGATCTTTATTTAATTAATTTAAGATGGATGTGATAGATTGAAATAGGGATTTGATAATTAAATTGAACAAAGTATTTAATTTTGTTTATTTAATTAAGATGAATTTAAATGTGAACTATATAAATAAATATTTCTATTTATTCAACAGTAGAGGAAATTAGGATAATTAATCAAATAATTCGTATTTAATTAATCGGATGCTCTAGACCAATTTTAGGTGTATACATTTTTCCCCTCTTCGAAGTGATGTGTTTACATGTTGCTTCGAAGAAAATTTTGTTGCTACTGCCAGGATCGATGATATAAAAAAATAATTTCGTGTGCCCCTAACATGCCCCAGATTTTGATCTTCAGATGATTTGATGATAATATGCCCCCTCCTGTTCTTTAACACAAATATATAACTCTACAAAAATTCAACCCATTTCAAATGCATTTGATTCAATTTTCTCAATTACTAAAAAGCCCAATGATCAGTAAACAAAACAAATTATTTTGGAAAAAAATAATGTCTCCACTTTTTCAAAGCTTGGAATATGGCGTAGAATTCTTGATCATAAATAAAATATTTTTTCTTTGCATCATTTAAATTCTCACTAAAATAAGCAACAAGCCTACCTTCCTAACTCAAAATAGTTACACAAGGGAAAACAACTGAGAGGGGGGTGAATCAATTGTCATAGAATTTCAAACTTATTAAACTTATTAACCTTTAATTTTAGATATGATTAATAATAGTGAAATCATTAATCAACAACATATTAGAAACACACATAACACCAAAAATTTTGTGTGGAAACCCTGTTAGGAGAAAAACCATGGTGGAGGTTAATCCACAAGTTATACCCTGTGAAAATTATAAGAAGAATATATGAGGAATGCATATGCATTCAGGCACACTGCCTAGAGCTCATTGCACAAAGGAAGACTCATTGTCTTATAGAAAAAAAATAGATTAAATCCATCTGAAGAATTTGAACTGAGAAAGTAGCATTTGCTAATGCTTGAGTACAGTTTCGATTAAGCACATGAACATTTCTTCACTTTCTTTCACTCTTCTTCACACTCTGCTCTGCCTTCGAATGATATGAACCCTTTTTGCACATAGAAATCACACACTTCAAATTTCACACACTTCACATACATCTCAAATGAAGAAACAATCACTTATATATATCCACAACAAGAAATTGCATTGCTTTATATTGGCTTCAACACAATAAAAGAATGAATGCAAACTGTCATCCCAAAATAATAAAGATTATCAATTCGCATCAACTAAGGTCAGACACAACATAGTAGAGACCCAAAACAATGCTCTCAAACACAAAACACCTTCAAATATTTTTCCTCAAATATCCACAACACGATTCAAACATGTTGTCGTCCATGAACATGAAAAACATGAACACGCAAGAGAAAATATCAGATCGTGAGCACAATGATCAATGAAAATGTGCAACATAGATAGAAAATGATCTAGAAACATCCACAAACACCACAAGAACATACAAAACAACTCAAATTATCATAATCACATTATCTTCTTGCATGAACACCAATTGCAATAACAGAATAGCTGTCAAAACACAAAAACTTATAACTTGCTCAAATCTTCATGCGCACCTTTGAAAATTTTGAAGTAGAAACTAGATAGGCTTGAGAAAAAAATCTTTAATCTGGAACATCTCACTATCAACATACTGAACTTTCTACCATACTGATCTTCATTGCTTCACAAACAACTTGTAACATATTTTATCACAATTTTCTCAATATCCTTGACATATATAGTCTTAAAGACATTAATGCTAATAGTATTGACATCAATGACAACCACATATCAACAACTCGACCACAAAATTCAAAAAAAATAGCTCCAATAGTATTATCACTAGCATCACAGTGAAAGACTATTCAAATCTAGGAGTGCCAAAGTAGGCTACTCCATGACCTTCCCTTTCAGCAATTCAAAATTATTTGCTACTCATGTACTCCATATGAATTCTTTTATATCTCATCTCATTGTTTTTTTTAGCGTTGCACAAATACTATTAAATCCTTTAATGGAATTTTGGTAGAAACTTGCTAAACCATGAAAATAAATTACCTCAGTAGCGCTCCTTCACATTGACCACTCCACAATGGCTTTCACCTTTTTTGGATCCATTTTTAAACCCTCTGTTGAGATAACAAATCCCAAATACACTAGTTCATGTTTCAAAAAACTTCACTTCTTCAAGTTGATCAACAAATTCTCCTCCCCCAGCTTCTCAAAACATTCTCGGATATGCCCCAAGTGCTCTTCCAACGTCTTACTGAAAATCAAAATTTCATGCAAGTAAACAATGACAAACTTACCCAAAAATTCTTTCAATACGTCGTTCATGAGCCTCATAAACATGTTGGGTGCATTGGTCAACCCAAAAGGAATGAAAAACCCCTCGTACAGGCCTGCTTTGGTCATAAAAGCTATTTTCCATTCATCTCCTTCTCTGATTCAAATCTTGTGATAACCACTCTTCAAATCATTTTTTGTGAAATACTCAACTGCACTCGGGCAATCCATAATGTTGTCCATCCTTGGCAAGGGAAATTGAGACTTTATGGTAATCTTGTTGATGGCCCTCAAATCAGTACACATTCATCATTATCCATCCTTCTTAGGTGCTAGTACATCAGGTACTACACATGGGCTTAAACTCTCTCTAATCAACCCCTTTCACAAAAAATCTTGCACTTACCTGTTCAAATCCTCATTCTCTGCTAGAGTCATTCGATGGGCTTCCTTATTTATCAAAATTGGTCCAAGAATCAAGTCCATCTAATGAATAATATTTCATACTTATGGTAATCCTTCAGGCACATTATCAAAAATAATACTCTGTAATTCATCCAACAAACCACGTACTTCTACGGGAACTTCACTAGCAGCTTCCTTTTTAGTTCTTAGAATTAATGCAAAACACATGTGTTCATGTCTCATACCTTCCATAAATTTTCTTCCATCGACCAAAAAAATTCATGCATTATTGCATAATTTTCCATTTTCTTCCTTCAGAGGCTTCATCTTATGTTGAACTCCATCCTTCATCACTAAATAAGTGTTTGCATGCCCATCATGTACTACTCATCAATCAAACTACCATGGTCTATCCAAAAAAATGTGACAAGCATCCATGGGTATCACATCACAAAACCTCATCCCTATAGTTACCAATTTTGAATTTTATTAGGTATTTTTCATTTACCAGGACCCTCTGATCCTTCTACAACCATGCAGTTCGATATGGACTCGCGTGCCTTCTCCTCTCTAGCTACAATTTGGTGACCATTTATTTCGACACTAATTTTCAATATTTCCTCCATCGATGATGACATTGCATACCTTTCCTTCTACTTAAAGTAGGTATGAAAAAAATTATTTCACTGGTCGAGCTCCTTCTATGCATTCATCAAGGCCCTTCTGATAATGAGGGAATCACCCCTTTCTACATCTTCAAACTATGAGGATCAAGTGTCTTCGTCTACATGGGCTACTCACACCTTTCCTTTAGGCCTCTTATTTTTCTTCACTTGGTTTTGCGGGCACTCATATGCCCTATGTCCCTCTTCATCACATTGGAAAGATGTTCCTCTAAGACCTCCTCTTCTTGGTCTACACCCAAACCTTACTATAACTCTTCGATCTCCAATATTTTGATCACGAGGCTTATATGAATCTTCATGTTTATGATCTTGATTGCTGCTAGTTCCTTCATCCTTCCTTTGGTCACCACTTTGGCCTCCATATGACTGTCTACCATCGATTCCACCTTGACCTCCACCTCTTTGCTTTCTTTCAAACCTCTTGTTTAGTCGTTATTCAACCTTTAGAGAGAAGTGATAAGAATCCTCAATGGTATTCATTCTTACTAGTTCCAATTCCTCCTATATGCTAGGTTTCAGACCATTAATGTAGCAAACAACTTTCTCCTTGTTTTCTTCAAAATGCCCTGTCTAGATTAGGACCTTGTCAAATTCCTTTGTTTACTCCTTCACCATCCTCATTCCTTGTCATAGGCTCTACTTCTTGTTGAGAAGTTCCAATTCATAATCTACTAGCATGGCCCTTTAACTTGGTTTTTGCAAACTTCACTTGGTGAGGATCTTCAATCTCCTCAAACTCAAAAACTTCTTTCATATCATTGATCCAATCGATCAATTCTTTTGGGTTTAGGATCCCACTAAAAGTTGAAACTTCAATTTTTGGCTTCTTTCCCTACTAGATATTTCTCTTAGAAATCTCATCTCTCCAGGATCTACTTGATCCTATTCTTCCTCTTTTAATTCCTCTTATGTTTCATCATCACTGCCATCTCTTTCTTGATGTACTCCTCGCCCTCTTCAGACCTCTTCTTGTGAGGCTTGAATTTTCCTTCTGAGGGTTCTAATTTTGTCTCTCGATGGATATCTTCCTCCACCACCTCTAACTCTACCTCTACCAAGTTGGGAAGGTCTTGCAGGCATTTTGATCTCAACACACACTCATAGGTCTTGTTGCAACTGCCTCACATTTGGTGCTCTATTAAAGACTATGAAACTATTGCTCTAATACCACCTGATAAGGGGACTCCCCTTGCAAGCTAGAACAATATGAAACAACCAAGTTTGCATAGAAAAAAATGTTTTATTACGAAAAAAACATTACAAATTTACATTCAATCTTATGGGCAGCTTCATACATGCATCTACCGATTGGTAGATCTAAGTCCATCCTCCTGCTTCACTATCACACTGTGAGCTACCCTCATACTACCTCCACTGGCTATTTTCCCTCAACTTATATATCATTTGAATCCTCTAGGTTGGCCTTGTATTGTAGTATCCATTTTTCATCAATCAATAGTCAAAACACCACATTGTTATATCATTATCAGTAGCTTCATCAAGTCGGCTAATGGAGATGGATTCCACAATAATGATGTGGAATTCATTAGATATCATTCTGCCAGGTGTCTCCATCCACTTCCATTGAACATTGTGCATACATACTACTCATGCTATTGAGTCCTTTGTTGCCTTATCGGTGAGACTTGCTATTATTTCCCACTGAAAGCCTATAGTCACTCTGATGCATGTGTTATCATTCTATCATTGGAACTCACTTCCCTATCCTACCAACACACCCAAGTCCTCCTGATGTAATTTTTTAACTTCCTTATGAATGTCAGGCTCTCAAAGGGACTCACATTATACTCCTATCAAGACACAAGTGTCTCACCAATGTAACTCAATCGCTAAGTCACTAAAGATCATAACTTAACAACATCTAGACAAAATTTGTGGAGTTATAAAAACTCACAACTCATCGACATATATCTATCGGCCCCACCAATGTAACTCCAATGCCATGTCACTAAATCGAATGGTTATAGAACTTGTGAGCCTGTGACACAAGTTAGAAAAATTTGGATCTCCATGACTCTTCACAACCTTGGTCATTATTCAAAACAAAAAAAACACAGAAATTTGATGATGCAAGATTGCTCTTCGCATTGGATGCTCCTACATAACCAATGATTTGGAGCCCATTAATTGGATGGAGAAGGAGGAAACTAATATTTTTAAAGTGTCATGAGTAGTGGTGGATAGAATTCTGAAATGGATTGATCTTTTTTTAAAGCAACCAAGAGTTAAGAATTCGAAGAAAAGGGATTCTAGTAGTGAACTTACTTCCTCTTGTAAGACAAGACAATACAAGAGATTGAAGAAAGGTTTTGCAACAATGGAGGTAGCCACAGAAGCGCCTACCCCAATAGAAGAATAAATTCCATTGAAACAAGTCAATGAATCTTTGCAAAAATATAAATTTACTTACGAGGTGGCTACAACCAGGGTTATTTCAAGTCTTGGTGCCACACCTTTAGCTACTATATACCCCAGTACAAAAGTTACTAAAGAATGACCTTTTGTTGTCCCTTTACAAACGAAGGTTACCAATCCTACTACACCATCAACTTCAAGAACAATATTTGTTGAAGGAGGACCTCCAATGATTAATGTGATAGATTATCCTTTACCTTCAGAATTGGTGTAGAGGACCTTCAGTGTTTTCACAATTTTGGCCTCTTTTTCTTTGAATTTAAGGTCTAGTGTTTGGAAATGGTATTTTTTGTTTTTTAATAAGGACAAGGTGGCCAATCTCATATTGAAGAAACCTTTTGTGGTTTGAGCTAGGAAGGATTTCAATATTTACATTAATATTATGAAATAGATTAGCATTTTGTACCTAAATTTGGGGGGTAGCGGGAAGCCCAACAATCAGATTGTTTTCTATTCATTTGGAACTTTCAAAAAAAAATTAAAGTCATAAAAAGCAGAGAAATCTCTCGATTGAGGTTGTTGCATCAATATTTTTGAGTTAATAAAGAGAAAAGTCTGATTCTGTGGTTTTTTTCCAAAATATTTGTGTTTCTTACTATTTTGTATGACCCGTACAGTGAGTTATCAATGAAAATTCTATGAAATATAGTGGTCTACCATGTTAGCTCTAATTTGAATCATATATGAGGGGATTTCATTAATTGAGGAGGGAGATCCACGTTGTTTTCTAAAAACTAACCTATAAGTAGGGTTTTAAGGGTTTTGTATAGGAAAATGAATAAATGAAGCCATTCCATGGTTTTTGAAGGAGCTAGTTAGGTGGGATGGGCTTGATAGAATGTAGGAGGATGTTTTCTTTTATTTATGGGTAGGTTGGTAATGAGAAAAAAATATCAGACTAAGCTAGAGGTTGATAAGGTGACTTATCCATGGTGTGAACACTAGTTCTTGGAGGATTCAACAAGATACCTATTTGTTTCCAAGAAATTAACTTTAGAAATGTTGGATTTTTGACTGATACACAATTTTCATGTGTCCCTTGAGGTCAGGGAAAACATTCTAGGCATGCCTCCTTTGTAAAAGAGGCCTAATTAGGCCATAGTAGAGCGAGGAAAGGTTGATTGAATATTTTTAGTCCAAAGTAACCTTGGTCAGGCTTCTGGTATGTTATAGAGTAGGGTAATGTGTATTCAAGGGTGTGTAGTTAAATTTATGAAGAAAACTATATCAAGAGATATAGTTGAATAAGTGTGTCTCTTATGCTACTAAGATACAACAATCCTAATGAAGGAATTCACTCAAATGGTGAAGTGGGATCAATCTAGTCAGTTAAGAAGAGTAGAGAGGAGTTGAAAACCACCCTATCTTGCATTAGGTGGTATCAGAGCTTAGGCTCTAGGTCTGTTTGGAAAATAATTTTGAAATTTCAAGTAAAATTGAATAAGAAATAATACAAAATGCCTCCAAAGATGGGTAGCACAACAGTTGCTAAAGAAATCAGATCCTTGAGAGACAAGATGGGAGTTGTTGAAAGGAAGGAAAAGAGAGCTCATTGAGGTGAGTGACCCTGAAGAGGAGGGTGAAGAGGAAAACCCTCAAGAAAAACCCCAAGAGGATTTGGGAACTAAAGACAAAAATTTCTTACAAATGCTAAAGGCAAGAAGAGGAGAGGCTCAAGAAGTGAAAATAGAAATCCCTATGTATGGAGGAAAGATGGATGGAGAAGAATTCATAGAGTGGATTGATGCTCTTGACAATTAATTTGAGTTCAAGGAGATTCCTAAAGACAAGAAAGTTAATTTAGCTAAGAAAAAGCTCAAAGGACCAGCTCTAACCTGGTGGAATTACACTCAAGAAGAGAGAGTAAAGAACTTCAAGCCTAAAATCAATTCATGGGACCAAATGGTACAAAATATCAACCACCAATTCTTACCTGTTGTCTATGAAGTAAAAACCTATAGAATACTACAAAGGTTGAGGTAGAGAGAGTTGGATGTGGTTTCTTACATAGAGGAATTTCATAAATTTACCATAAGGTCAAGGCACATGGAGAATGAAAAGGAGAGAGTGGATAGATACCTGAATGGATTGAGGGGAACAATCCAATATGAAATCATTTTGATGACTCCTGGAATAGTGGAATAATGCTTCCAAGTGGCTACCAAAGTTGAAGAGAAGATAAAGAGAGGTTGGAAAAATAAACCAGGGGTAGAGGTAAAATTTTCAGAGGTAGAGGTAATCCTAGAGGAAGAGGCTTCCAAAAGACACAAAATGAACAAGGCACCACTCAAGAACAAAGTGGGGAAACAAGAGGAGCCTTTAGGGGAAGAGGCCAGGAGGTAGAGGCAGGTTCAATGGACTGACAAGAGAATCTAATTCCTTTTCAAGGAAATGTTTTAACTGCAACCACTATGGGTATCTTTCATGGAAGTGTCCAAACAAACAAAGTTTGAGCTACCAAGGTGGGTAAAGTAGAACTTGACTTGTTCATGAAGAAGAAGAGGTAGAGAGTGTAACTTCTTGTGTAGGACCTTCAACTCTCTGACCTAAGGTAGAACTAGGGGAGTCTTTGATGATTAGGAGGACATTGATCAAAGCGCATACCTTAAAGGAAATCTTTATTCAGAACAACTTGAAAAGTTAAAGGAAAGGTATGTAAGGTCATTATTGACTCTGGCTCCACTGATAATATTGCATCATTGGAAATGGTAGAAAATCTTAGATTGAAAAGGATACCCCACTCTAATCCCTATAAAATTTCATGGTTGAACAAGGGACATCAAGTTCTTGTGAATGAGAAATTTTATGTGGAGTTTTCCATTGGTCCTTATAAGGATATGATTCTCTATGAAATTATACCCATGGATGTGTGCCACTTACTTCTTGGTAGGCCATGGAAATATGACAAGAAAGCACAACATGATGGTTTCAAGAATGAGTATCAGATTGAAAAAGATGGAGTGCAAATCAGATTAGAACCACTACAAGAAGACAAGAGTGCAGTCCATGAAGGACCTAATGTGATGATGGTAAAGGGGAAGGAGTTCCTAAAATAATTGGAAGAAGAGAATAATAGGTTTTCTATTGTTGGGAAACCAATTTTAGAGGTAGTATTAGAGGACAGTGAGAAAGAAGTCCCAAAATAAGTGCAGAATCTACTTGATAGGTATGAGCACATAGTGGTGAAGGAGTTGCCTAATTCCTTACCTCACATCCATGATGTAATTCATCATATAGATTTGGTTCCTAGTGCAAGCCTTCCTAACAAGGAAACTTATAAAATGACAACTCAAAATAATGAGTAAATTAAGAAACAAGTGCAAGAGATTTTAGACAAGGGCCTAGTGAGGAAAAGTTTCAGTCCTTGTGTTGTGCCAACAATTTTGGCACCTAGAAAAGATGGTGAATGGAGGAGTTGAACAAATACAAGTTCCATTAACAAGATAACCATTAAGTATAGGTTTCCTATACCTCAAATGAAAGACCTCATGGATAGTTTAGTAGAGGACACCTACTTCTCCAAGATAGATTTAAAAAGTGGCTACCACCAGATAAGGATTGGGGAAGGTGATGAGTGGAAAACATCTTTCAAGACCAATGAGGGCCTTTATGAGTGTATGGTGATTCCCTTTGGGCTATCAAATTACCCTATCACATTCATGAGACTCATGAATGAGGTTTTAAGAGATTTCATTAACAAGTTTGTAGTAGTATACCTGGATGATATCTTGATATTCAACAAAATAAGGGAAGAACACTTGGATCTCTTGAACAAAGTATCGGGAAAGCTACATGAAGAGAAGCTCGTGATTAACCTCAAGAACTGTGAATGGATGAAGAAGGATCTGATATATTTGGGATTTGTAATCTTAGGAGGTAATCTAAAAATGGATCCAAAGAAGGTTGAATAAATTCTTAACTAGCCTACACCAAAAAAAGTGGGAGAAGTGAGGAGTTTTCATGGCATAGCAAGCTTCTACCAAAAGTTTATAAGGGGGTTAAGTCACACCATAGCACAAATGATAGACACTATCAAAGGAGAGAAAAGGAGCAGATTCTAGTGGACCAAGGAAGTTGATCAAAGTTTTTAATACTTGAAACAAAAGGTAGCATAGCAACCCATACTTACTCTGCCTGATTTTTCTGAAGTGTTTACCATACAATGTGATGCTAGTAATTTAGCCATAGGGGAAGTGCTAAGCCAAGAAGGGAAGCCTATTACCTTCTTTAGTGAAAACTTGAATGCGGAAAAGAGGAAATACTCATCATATGATCTAGAATTGTATTCCATGGTGCAATCCCTCAATAAATGGAGGCACTACCTACTCCCTAAGGAATTTTTGGTGTTCACAGATAACCATGCTCTGATTTTTGTAAACAACTAGGATAGATTAAACCATAAACACATGAAATGGCTGGAGTACCTATAAGCTTACACATTTACCATAAAACACAAGAAAGGACATGAAAATAAGGTGTAAAATGCTCTAAGTAGGAGGGAAGCATTAGTGCAAGAGGTGCAACTTCATAGTGTGGGTGTGGAATCACTTAAAGGTATGTACCAATGTGATGAAGATTTCCATGATGTGTTTTCAATTTGTGAGAAGTCTCAAGGATCATTTCATAAAGAATATAAGGACTATGTGATACAATATGGGTTACTCTTCAAGGGAGCTCAGTTATGCATCCCAAAATGCTCTATGAGGGAGAGTCTGGTTAGAGAAAAGAATAGTGGGATCCTTGGTGGACATTTAGGTCATGACAAGACCTTGGATTAGATCAAGAGATTTTACTACTGGCCCAAGATGCATTTAGATGTCAAGAGGTATGTATAAGGTTGTGTTATTTGTCAAAGAGAAAAGGGGACAAGTTCTAATGCTGGGTTGTATCAGCCTTTACCCATATCAAGTAGACCATGGGAAGCAATAAGCATGGATTTTGTTTTAGGCCTGCCTAGAACTTCTATGGGTTATGATAGTGTGTATATGGTAGTTGATAGGCTTAGTAAGATGGAACATTTCATTGCTTGCAAATCAACTAATGATGCATCACATATTGAACACCTATTCTTTAAGGAGATTGTTATAATTCATGGGTTGCCATTATCTATAGTGTCTAACAAGGATGCCAAGTTCATTGGCCATTTTTGGAGAACATTGTGGAAAAAGTTAGGAACCAGTTTATCATTCATCTTTGCCTACATCCTAACACCAGTGGTCAAACTGAGGTTTTCAATAGGTCATTGGGAAATATGTTAAGGTGTCTGACTAAGGAGCATAATCAGTCATGGGATTTGATATTGCCTCAAGAAGAATATGCCTATAATGACTCCATCAATCGAAGTATGGGGAGAATTCCATTTGAATTTTTTTATGGAAGGCACCCAAGGGGTGTTTGTGATTTGAGATACTTGATGGGGATGGTGAAAATAAGTGCACAAGGTGAGGATTTTTCTATGTCAATGCATGACATACACAAACAGGTCAAGGAGATACTTGAAAGGAATGCATCCAAATATAAGGAGAAAGCAAACTTGAAAAGAAGAGATGTACAGTTTAAATTAGGTGATCTAGTATGGGTACATCTTAGAAAATAAATATTACCTAAAGTGAAGTACACTAAGCTAATGATGAAGAAGATAGGACCCTGCAAGGTGGTCCACAAGTATGGAAACAATGCATATGAGATTGAACTCCCACAAGGAGTTGCAATCTCACCAATTTTCAATGTAACTAAACTCTATCCCTTCAAGGGAACTATTTTTTCACGTAAAGAAGTAGGTGAAACTAAAAAATATTAAGGAGAATGGATCAAGGACCTTCCACCTACTCAACCAATGAAACTTGAAGCTGTGTTGGACTCAAGGGAGGTGAAAAGAAAAAGGAGAAAGGTTTATAGAGAGAATTTGGTAAAGTGGCATGGACTGCCTGAGGAAGATGCAACCTAGATGATAGAAGAGGACATTTCTCAGCATGGAGTTTTTGTTAAAGACCTCATTTCATTAGGAGAATTAAATCATTTCATCCTCGAGTTTATGGTGCAAAGCGCCTTCATTGTTTTCACAATTTTGGCCTATTTTTCTTTGAATTTAAGGTCTTGTGTTTGGATATAGTATTTTGTGTTTTTTAATAAGGTCAAGGTGCCCAAAATCATGTTGAAGAGACCTTTTTTGGTTTGAGCTAGGAAGGATTTCAATATTTACATTAATATTATGAAATAGATTGGTATTGTGTGCCTAAATTTGGGGGTAGTGGGAAGCCCAACAGTCAAATTATTTTGTATTCCATTTGGAAATTTGAAACAAGTTGTAAATTCATAAAAAGTAGAGAAATCTCTTGGTGAAGGTTGTTTCATTGAGATTTTTGAGTTAATAAAGAGAAAATTCTGATTTTTTGGTTTTTTTTCCAAAAAGTCTATGTTTCTTACTATTCTATACGACCCGTACAGTGAGTTATCAATGGAAAGTTTGTGAAATGTAGTGGTATGTCATGTTAGCTCTAATTTGAATTGTATCTAAGGGGATTTCATTCATTGAGGAGGGATATCCACATTGTTTTCTAAAAATTGACCTGTAAGTAGGGTTTTAAGGGTTTTCTATAGGAAAATGAATAAATGAGGCCATTCCACAGTTTGTGAATGAGCTAGTTAGGTGGGATGGGCCTGATAGAATGTAGGAGGATTTTTTATTTTATTTCTAGGTAGGGTGGTAAGGAGAAACAAATATCAGACTAAGCTAGAGGTTGATAACGTGACTTATCCATGGTATGAACATTGGTTCTTGGAGGAGTCAGTAAGATACTTATTTGTTTATGAGAAAGTAACTTTAGAAATATTGGATTTGTGACTAGTACACAATGTGCATGTGGCCCTTGAGGTTAGGGAAAAAATTTTGGGCACACCTCCTTTGTAAAAGAGGCCTAATTAGGCCATAGTAGAGCAAGGAAAGGTTGATTGAAGATTTCTAGTCCAAAGTAACCTTGGTCAAGCTTTTGATATGTTGTAGAGCAGGGTAATGGGTATTCAAGGGTGTGTAGTTATATTTATGAAGAAAACTATATCAGGAGATATAGTTGAATAAGTGTGTCTCTTATGCTACTAAGCTACAACAATCCTAATGAAGGAAGTCACTCAAATGGTGAAGTGGGATTAGTTTAGTCAGTCAAGAAGTTTAGAAAGGAGTTGAAAACCAACCTATCTTGCATCAAGAATCCAAGGAAACTCGGCTTCATGAAGAAAGAGAAGAATGGGAAGAATATATTGATATGGTTGAGGAATAAGTTGGAGGAGAAGAGGTTGGGTTTGAGCCTAGAAGCTTATGGGGTGAGGCTATAATGAATGAGGTTTTGATAGAAGATGAGCAAAAGGAAATATTGCAAGTTGTTGAAAGGTGAGCTTCTTATGAGTTAGTTGTTGAGGAGGAGGAACAAGGAAAGAAATATCAAGAGCTAGCTTAGACTAAAGATGAAGAAGAATCCATTGCACAGGAATTAGAAAAATATAAGAAAGTTTAGAAAGATAGAGCTATAGGGGAAGAAATCAGTTCAAACGAGTTGGAATAACAAAGTTTAAGAGATGAAAAGGAAGTTGCATGAAAGGAAGAAGAGATGAGAAAGATAGATGAAATAAGAGCTCAAAATGATAGAATGGAGCAGGAAAAGTTACAAAAAGAGCAAGACGAGCAACAAAAGAATTCTTCCAAGAAAATCATGTAGGTATTTTCTTCTACACCTCCATCATTAACACCTCCCAATATTCACTAGGTGTTTACTCAAAAAAATACTCCCACTTGGCTCAAGCTAAATTTGGAAAAGAGACAACAAGTTTAAGCTCAGCCAATGGCATGGGATGAAATGGTAAAGGAGATAGACAAGGTCAAACCAAAGAAGAAAACTTGTGTTATTCATTCTACAAAATTGAATGATGATAGAGAATTGATAGTAGAAATTGCTACCCCAATAGCTAATAAAGATGAAAAGGAATTGCAAGTTGTAGATTACCAGGTAAGCACTATCAATCTGGGTAAAAACACAAGAAATCAATAGATAAATCTGATTGATATTGTTTCCACCACCACCAAATCATCGTTGATCAAGGATAAGAAAGCTAAGGATGAGCTTAAGGCTCAAGTTGGAAGGATTAAGGATTTTCAGAAAGAATTGATCACATCCACTCTAGAGTAGTCGAAACCAAAAAAAATCCTATTTTAATGAAACGCAAAGAGGTAGATGGGTTGGTTGTCATAAGATAGAAGGCTACCTAGTTTGATAGTTTGTTTTATTATTTTAAAAAGGAGATTGTAGAAATTTTGTTGGGGATAAGGAGTTGGGTCTGTCATCAAGATAGGCATCTAAGATAGCAGCGCCTTAGTGATTTCAATTCAAAATCACTCCAAAGACACACACAACTATACCATAAAGCAGAAGCAGGAACAGTTGATCCCCCATTGATCCTCTGAGAGAAGTAAATGCAAAAAAATTATCATTTTCAACATAAATAGATAACCATGAAAGACAAAGAAATATTGACATACAAATATACGTAGGGAAAACCCTTTTAGGTAAAAAACCCCACACTCCAAAACACTCAACTCAAATTGAATTTTTCAATAAAAGGATTACAATACAAAAAATATAGAGCTATGCTCTTCCAGGAGTGTTACATCTTGTCCAATAGGAGAATACAGGCAAGCAACAAAACCAGAACCTTCATGTAGTTCCAATGACATCCATATGTCATTACTACATAGATTCCCTTCAGCTCCTCATAACAGACTGTCACAGCCAGCCTCTTGGCCAGTACAGCCACTCAGTCTCACAGTAGGTTCACATTGTTCTAGTTCCAAGAGACAGAGTGTTCATAGTTGCAATGCCTTAGCATACTTCTCGAACACACGTCACACCTATCTTTTTCAATGGTTCTCTCCTCTTTTTCTCTCTATGCACAAGAGATTATTTAATCTCTTTTCATGCGCCAACATGTCTAGCCTGTCCAAATAGTCAAAACCATCCTTAGGATATCACTTACAGATCTGACCATGTCATCCTTCTTGCATCGAGCCACCTAGGAATGCATTCGATTGACACTAATTGCATCAAGCCGCCCAGGAAATAAATACATTACCTTAATCGGGTTTCATTTCCATGGCTTGCAATAACTGACAATACCTCTTTGTTCTTTGGTAAATCAGAAGTTGCCAACCTACCACGTGTTGCCTTCACATTCGTTGATCGCTCTGATACAATTGGTTCAGCTCGGTCAAGCTCGCTCCAGCTCGATCAACTGAGCTCCAAGATCATCTGAGCTCTTACTATGTTATCACCAAGCTCAACCTAACCTATCGTGGTATAGCAGTGAGCCACTCGAGCTCACCCCGCCATCTACAGCGCTACCGCTACCTCAGCCAATCCACCTTGCGGTATAGTGGTGAACCTATTCAATCTCACCAATGACTCCACCATGCTACTGTCGGGCTTGGGTTTTCCCACCGCGGTATGGTGGTAACCGCCAACTAGACCATCAACGGTCTCACCACGCTACCACAGAGACTTCCAAGTCTCATTACAGTAGAGTGGTAACCGCTCTAGCAGACCACCAGTAATCACCCCCTGGCCATCGCAGTGAGAATTCTCACTGCCCATAGTATGGCAGTACCCACCAGTTCACGCCGCAGGTGGCTTACCATGGCCACCACAATTACACCGAACACTACCTACAATAAGGCTATAACTGTTACATCTGTCGCCCTCCAACCGCCAATGGTCAAACCGCGCCCACTACGACTTAGAAAATAAGTTGCACGGTAGGGCAGTAATCGCCAGACTGAACTATCAGTGTCACCGTCGCTCACCTCACTACCGCCAGGGAAGAAGAAGATCGCCACGGTAAGGCAAGAACATCGCCCAACCACCAAACAGGGTGGCTCGTGATATGGCAATAAAGGCCCGAAATATAGAGAAAACACCTATAAGTCTTCAAATCGGTCGACCAGACAGTTGAGGAAGATTCCAAAAATCTCCCACTTACCAAATAATTTTAGGAATCCTCCAAAAAGCCCAAACAAGGACCAAAAAATGCTCTCATGCTCCAACCAAGACCATTGCAATCGACATTTCAAATGTCCATCATCTCAGGCAACTGCTCCAAACATCCAACGTAGGAAAAGGAATAAGCCAAGGTGTAAATACACTAATCTTAGGAATGAAAGAAAATGACCCTTCAAGTGGAAAAGTCAACACAACAACAACAAAAAAGCACCAAGCAAACAAAGAGCAAGACACAGATAGTAAATCTCCAAAACAAGAACACCAATGAGCTAGAACAACAACCATAAAACTAACTGCCCTCATCCAGTTGATTGAACCCACACAGCTGAACATAGCACTCACATCTCATGCTAATTCGTACAACCACCCATACCTCAAAGGTATGAAAACCAATAGTAGACTCATTCCATCATAAAACCACCCATCTCACCAGCAAAGAAGCACCCTATGTCAACCAGTTAAAATACCAAACACGTCCAAGTACTCCCACTGCAAGGGTACTATCCAGATGAATCCAAACAAAGCACCATCACACATGATCCAAGCATACTAATTCCACCAAACCCTACATATACAAATGAGGAACCATGTAGTTCTGAGGAACAACCAAACTGATCTGCAACCACCTGCTACAAGAAATTTTTCTCTCAATTGCCTTCCATAATTCTTCCAAACTCTTCCAAACCTGACTGAAGAAAGAAGCACAGGCACCTTCGTGTCATAACCCAAGTGACAACACATGACCACAAACTGTGACCAACTCGGCACCACAAAGGAAAATCACATCTAAAGTCAAAAGAACAATAAGGAAGAACAAGACTAGATTAGAGAGAAACTGCAAATCAAAACATGTAGCATCCTCCTACATACATTTCTAAATGCCAGTTGTGCCAAGAAAGATCTTCTTCACATCCCAAATGGAAATGACAAAACAAAAATCAATAGATCCATGGATGTAAGCACCTCAAATAAAATCAAACTCACCCATATAACCATCTCCTATCAATCCTCAAAAGAACAAGGAGATACACAATGTTATCTATCTTCCATTATGAATCCTCCAGAATCTTTAAAAATAGCAACTCAAGATTCATGCCAATGAAAGATAAAGCATAACACACCTGAAAAGTATAATGGGAAAATACCTTTGAAAGTGACACCACTGCCGAGTAGACCGAGAAGAAAAGAAGAGATCCTCCTCCAAGATATACACGCCACTGTGACTTACCCAAGAGCATTCTCCTTCAAGGTCTTTGTTGAATTCACATTCAACCAAGGTGTAGGCTACTCAGACTTTCAGCTGTAACAACAACATTCTCAAAATAATTTCAGCCTCACCTTATTCTCCATGCATCCATGAGCACTAGCACCTGTCATCTCATGCTAACTCCAAACTGAATCACTGCAATAAACATGAAGTCCTCCAGCATATGACCAATGTACTCAAAACAAAGAGAAACCCCAGACCACTGTCAAAGCTTCAAAAAAATGATCATGACACCATGATCTACACATCTCCATAAGGAGATACCATGCTACAAGTGAAATGCCCATGGTCTTCAAGAGAAAAGCAAAATGCCAAAACTCTAATGCACAAGCAAGAGTATACCATGACATAAAGCAAACAAACTCTAAACCAACATCACCTATCAAGCACCACCAACATCTCAGTCAAAGACTACCAAGGTCCTTCATGGCTCCAAGATGTTGCACACCTTCAAATAGTGAACATGTAGATGCAAATTCTGCAACACCAAATAAGACCATTCATCACCAAGTGATGAATCCATAGTCACTGCTAAAGCTCCCACTGAACTATGACACTGAGCTCTCCAAGCATCATGATTGACCATCCCATCACTGTCAAAATATTACACTATGCTAGTGTAACAATCTCTCCATGACACCATGATTCACATGCTTCAGGTCCCCATTACTGACTATTTAGGTACTCAAATGCCATTCCTCCTCTCATCTCAAAATAACCACACCAATGCGCAAGTGACCACAGACAAGGTTAGCTAGCAGATCTACACCACATAGTTACAACCTTGTGGATATGGATAGTCCACTTCCAAGTTGTCTCACAACAAACATGTAGGTAAGGACAACCCACAACATTGCACAACTAGTGGATGCAACCAAATGAAAACCTACAAATCTATCATCGCACTAGAAACTACAAAACTAAGATCATCAAAGAGAACAACCAAAGAAGACAAGCATGACTCAAACACCAGATCAAAGACTAGATCTAATTTGCCAATCACATCCACAACTCAAGCACCATAGTCCAGGAAACCAACAAGCAACACCACAAGAATGCTGAAAGAAAACACATACCAACACTCTTATGCAAAGAATAAACCCTCCTCAAGTCCAGTTGAACTGCAGCTATCTCATCCAGTCACACCCCAAACCAAGATCTGGAAAATAGTGGACATCAGCTCCACACAACGCAAGTTTTATCTTGACCATGTAAAACTTGCAAAACCACAGTGTTTATAAAACATTCACGCACATCCATATTCACTGCTCATCTAGACGACTCAGGAGTCTGCACACAACCATCATAGTTAACTAGAACAATGAAAAGAAACATGAACATGCATCATAGAATTTTTAGGAAAATCTACACAAAACCTCCAGAGCCAACGACATGAATCTAAACCATGCAAGTGTAAGACACAAGCACACAGGAACAACAAGTCCATTTTAGACCAGTTCCAAGACCACAGTCATGCACAAGCAAAAGAGAACTAGGCTATCCAGAAGTTGCAGACCACCAAGGTCACTTCATAGCCTCCATGCAATCAAAGCACCAGAGAAACTGCCTTCAATGCTAAGTCAAAAAAAACACCCAACACAAGGACAACTCTCCATAGTTGATCAACAACACAAGCAAGTCCATACCACCAGGGAGACACTCACATAGACACCCAGTATGAGACCACACTTTGCTGGAACACAACCACAAGCACGTCTCACATCCTTTGCATCAGGAACATTTGTTGTGAGCTAGGAGCCTCAAACCATGTTAGCCACAACATGACCAACTCCATACATCTCCAATGTCTTTCAAACTATGTGTTGAATCAATGAAGCACACACTTCCACTCATCGAAGGATCAATCACAAACCGATTTCTCTAGACTTCCTCAAGCTTTCCAGGCTAAGAAATCTTCATAGGAGAAAACCCAAAACTTCAGCAACTAGGAGAAGATTTTGATACCATTGGTTGGTATCATCAAGCCTCAACCTCCTTCAAACATGCTCTGATACCACTTGTTGGTATCACGAGCAACAAGCTACTAGCTCTGATACCACTTGTTGGGGATAAGGAGTTGGGTTTGTCATCAAGATAGGCATCTAAGACAACAGTGCCTTAGTGATTTGAATTCAAAATCACTCCAAAGACACACACAACTGTATTGTAACACCCCGCCACACAACCCTAGAGGAAGTTGCAAATAACTACTTAAATAGGCTATTTTTTTTTTGTTTAAGTACAATGAACATGCAGTTCACTACCCATTGCAAACAACCTCTGAGGTTATGAGACTGAGATTACTTATTAACCCACAAACAACTTAAATGAATCCATAACATTTATCCACTTAACAAATTGGAAACACATATATTCAACAAGATAAATTACATCCACCATAATAGTTACAATAAGATCAAAAATAAAAATTATTTAATAAAAAGATTACATCTCTCATTCCCCAAATGAGGCAAATCCAAAGGGTAATATTACAATTACAACTTTCCACCTCAATAACAAATAAGGGGTAAAATATACAAGATCAACTGAAATGAAATAAACCAAGAACTGAAACTAAATCCCATGAGCTCTCCAATTGGAAGCCTTGTCCACACAAACAAGAAGAAAGCCCAACGGATTTAGGTGCACACCACCCAACCAAGTGGAACCCAAAGGCCCACCCCCCATGCTAGGAGATAGTAACAAGGAATCCTAGCCAAGACCCTCTACCTCTAGACACCGACTAACACAACAAGTGAACCAAACTGAAACAACCAATCACATGTACAACACAAGTACATCATGAGTACACTCAAGTACAACACATGTACAACTTAGGTACAACATAAGTACAACACAAGTGCAACTCATATACCATGCAAGTACAATACAAGTACGACTCTACATGGTCACATTACTTCCAAAAATAAAGCAGATCAAGTATGTTAAGAGAACCATACACATAATAATCGAATACCAACTATGGTCACATCAGGTATGTTAAGGAAACCATACCCACAATATCGAACACCAACTATTGTCCTAGACAGAGTGTCATCACACAGCTCGTCATGGGTTATCCTCTGGAATTCTTCCTAGGCTCCGGCCCCCACTATGGGTTATCTTGGTGGCCTCTACCGAATCTTGGGCCCCATACTCACTCATGCAAAATCAAATACCTTTTGTATAGACAAGATGGATGACCTTGCCATTCCAAGCCTTCCCACTCATCCCAAGTCTAAACGAGCCCTTGTGTCTATGAGTGAGGCATAATTATCTTGATTAGTGAGAAGTACCACCTAATCTTCTAAGTTTTGATTTAGTTATCACTTGATTAAACCACCTCTAAAGGTTACCCAGTTTACCTCTTCCAGGCTCTGGCCCCTACGGAAGCCACACTTCTACTTGACAACAAACATACCATCCAAACACCAAGGGTACAAAAGTGTAACAACCAAGGTAACATGACCACTCCTTTCTCACGAGGCGACATAAGATAAAACCATCTCCAAACACTGGAGGTAACAACAATAACAAAACCACTCATTGCAAGGATGCACAAATTACATAATCCACTCCTTACACAGGAGGTACAAAACATCCCCATTCGTGGAAACGGGGTAATAACAATAACATAACTTCATCCACTACCCAAGGAAATAACAAACAGTCGCCATTACAAGATGAAAATCCCCAACCTCTAGGGTCCTCTAGAAGACTTGCAGATAAAAGACACTTAACCCCTTCCCCAAAACATGAACCCAGAGGAAATAATCACGAAGGCAAGTTGCGAGGAATTAAACTAATTTTGAATTTACTAGATCCATTTCCCTTATCAACATCAGTAATTTATTGCTCATTTAAAACTGATTTAAACATACGCCCTTTCCAGACAATAGGAGAAATTAAAACTCATTATTTAAATCCCTACTTGTTTCTAAATAATAGTAAAATCGCCATTTATTTCCACAAATCAAAATACATTGTTTTTGATAAATATTGTTTTCTCTTTTCAACGTAATCATTTTAAAATCCATTAATTCCGCCATTTAAAACATATTACTTTCATCTCCATTAATTTCAAATGTATTATTTCCAAATAAAGAATAATAATTTGCTTAAGAACCCAATAATATAAATCCCTCCATTATGTTTAAATCATGATATTAATCAATTCAACATTTTAACAATTATAATCTCAACTATAACATAATACTTTAAAATCTTCCCAATTACATATGAATTATGCAATTATTTTTCTCATCCAGTTGAATATATATATATATTTAAATATATATATACTAAAATCATATTTTCAACTATACACATATTTAATTTAATATACCAATATTATATACATATAATATTAAATATTAAATTTATATATATTAAAGATTAATGTATATTATAATATTATAATATTATATATATAAATAATATTACATATTAAAATAAAATATTTTATTCCCACTCACGCCTCGGGACGCACGTTTTACGGTTGAGTTGGGCGGTGTTATATTTTGGGCGGCCACATTTTATTTTGGTCGACCACGTGTTTATCAGGCGCAGCCATAGCGGCGATTTTACCTGGGGCGGCAAAAGGAGAGGTGGCGGCGCTTGCAGAGGTCGACGCCGTCGCTGCACTCACGGTCGAACCCCAGAGTTGAGCGCGGTGATGTAAACACCGCCGACTCGACAGTGGGTTTCGGCTATGTGTGCAGCTAACCCACGGTGTGGCAAGGGGAGCCCGCGCTAGGCACGGCTCTCTCCCCCTGTGCCTCCCATGGGGGCGCGGTGGGGAGGTGAGCCCCCAACGCCTCCCCACAATTGTTTTTAATTTTATTTATTTTTATTTTTATATTTTTTTAAACAAACTTCCCACCTACGGATTTTTAATCCGGATTCTTCAAAAAAAACAAGGTTTTTATTCCCCAACCCAAATACTATGACATAATAAAAATATATATATATATATATATATATATATATCTGTGTGTGTGTGTGTATGTATATGTATACATATATTTATATCCACAAGGAATCCATATAACTAATTGAGGAAATAAATTTAAAAGACCATTTTCAATCAAAAACTTCCATTGATTTTCTTGAAGAAATATATTTATTTATTTTAAAAAGAAGAGATTTTTGCAAACAAACTCATTGATACCAATTTAACATGAAGATTTTCAACATAGATCTGGTTTATTTTTTTGCATTTTTCAACAAACAAAACATATACAATTTAAAATCACAAAGCATCTAATTTTGAAGACATGAACCTGATTTCTTGAGTTTGAGGGAATCCAGGATGATGCTCAGCTTCCAACCTCCACTCCACAGATTTTCACAGCCTCCATCCAAAAACCCACAAAACCCACAATTCCACCTCTTTCTCATCCCATCTTTTTCAAAAATTTCATGATGCAAAATTGTGAAGCAAAATTCAAACATAAGGATAAAACCTTAAAATTCCTACCACCACCCTCATCAATTTTAGAAAACAGAAATAGAAAATATCTCAATTTCTTCAAATTTTTGAATTCAAACTTTCTAATTTGACTTTAAACTCTCTTTTTTTTCTTTTTTTTCAATTTCAACAAATATCCAATAATTTCCAAAATGAATTGCTTAATTCAAATTAATTAATTTAATTAATTTAATAAAATAAATCTAATCCAAGATTAAATTATTTTATTAATTAAATTAAATTAATTAATAACTTTAAATAACATTTTCCACATTATAACCAAATTAATTTAATCAACAACTTAATTATAAATAAAGCCATTTAATTACCTTTTTAACTTGCAATTTTAAATAACGAAGAGAGGGGACAATATTCCAAAGCACACACTCAACAACACCTAACGACATACTAGGACTAGGGTGACAACTTGGCACAGAAACCTAGCTACTATCTCCCAATCGAATACCGTTGGACATTGGACACGCTCAAACCTGTGAAACCAGGTGGAGTCGATGTCCTATACCTATTAACCTGTGAACAATGAACATATCACACATGTATATTTGCATCATATAAAACACACCGTGAAGAGGAAATCATAGAATCGTAGGGCACTCACAAGCAAGTGATGCGACCCGTCCCCTTCACCAATACAATATTACTAACTAATGAATCTAACATCATTAATTCAATTATCCACTATGCTAATCCAAAGCATGCCATAATGATAACATCAGAAAAATACACCATCACACCAAAATATCACATTCACATCACTTTACAGATAGCAATCAAATAACAACTGAGTTCTAAGTCAAAGCACTTAATAAAAAACAAGGCATAACCAACAAAACATTGTTCGATCAAAAGAGCAAAATGGAGGGGTATAAAGTGGAAGCAAGCACAGTTGATCCCCCATTGATCCTCTAAGAGATGTAAATGTTAAACAATTAATAGTTTCAACATAAACAAATAACCATGAAAGATAAAGTAATATTGACACACAGATATACGTGGGGAAAACCCTTTTAGGTAAAAAAACCCACCCTCCAAAACACTCAGCTCAGATTGTATTTTTCAGTAAAAGGATTACAATACAAAAAAATATAGAGCTATGCTCTTCTAGGAGTGTTACATCTTGTCCAACAGGAGAATACAGGCAGGCAACAAAACCAGAACCTTCATGTAGTTCCAATGACATTCATATGTCATTACTATATAGATTCCCTTCAGCTCCTCATAACAGACTGTCATAGCCAGCCTCTTAGCCAGCACAACCACTCGATCTCATAGTAGGTTCACATCATTCTAGATCCAAGAGATAGAGTGTTCACAGTTGCAATGCCTTAGCATACTACTCGAACACACGTCACGCCTATCTTTGTCAACAACTCTCTCCTTTTTTTCTCTACGTGCACAAGAGATTACTTAATCTCTTTTCATGCGCCAACATGTTGAACCTATCCAAATAGTCAAAACCGTTCGTAGGATATCACTCACAGATCTGCCCATGTCTTGCTCCTTGCATTGAGCCACCCAAGCACACATTCGATCGACATCGATTGCATCAAGCCATCCAGACAATAAATCCATCACCTTAATCGGGTTCCATTTCCATGACCTACAATAATTGACAATACCTCTTTGGTCTTCAGTCAATCAAAAATTGCCAACCTGCCACGTGTTGCCTTCACATTCGTTGATCACTCTAACAGAATTGGTTCAGCTTGGTCAAGCTCGGTCCAGCTCGGTCAACTAAGCTTCAAGCTCATTCAAGCTCTTACCGCATTACCGCCGAGGTCAACCTAACCTGTCGCGGTATGGCGGTGAGCCCACCTGAGCTCACCCCACCATCTACCGTGCTACCATTGCCTCAGTCAATCTACCTCACGGTAGAGTGGTGAACCTGATCGAGCTCACCAATGACTCCACCACACTACCAATAGGCTTAGGTTTTCCCACTGTGGTATGGCTATAACCACCAACCCGATCATCAGCGGTCTCAATGCGCTACCGCGGAGACTGCCAGGTCTCACTGCGAAAGAGCGGTAACCACTCTGGCAGACTACCAGCAGTCGCACTGCAACCACTGTGGTGAGCATTCTCACCACCTGTGGTATGGCAGTAACCTCCACAGGTGGCTTACTGCGACCACCGTGTTCACATCAAACACTATTTGCAGTAAGGCAATAATTGTTACGTCTGCCACCCTCCAACCACCAACGGTCAAACTGCGCCCACCGCAGCTTGGAAAATAAGCCACGTGGTAGGGCGGTAACTGCGACACTAAATTTTTTCTATCACCACTACTCACCACACTACCGCCAAGGAAGAAGAAGACCGTTGTGGTAAGGCGGTAACACCGCCCAACCACCGAACAAGGTGACCCGTGGTATGGCGGTAATGGCCCGAAACAAAGAGAAAACGCCTAAGTCTTCAAATGGGTTGACCAAAAAGTTGAGGTAGATTCCAACAAATTCTAGAGGAAGGATACAAGAAATATGATGAAGCTCTTACAATTCTCAGTGAAATTGAAGATAAGGCTAAAGAATGGTGGGGAGAGGAGGAAAATACATAAAATATATGAAGGGTTTGAAAAGAATTAATAGAAAACCTAGAGAGATGTTGATCCAATCATGGATCCTAAGTGATAAGGATCCCGAGTAACTTAAGAGGGCCATCAAAATCACTACCTATAAATTTGAAGTGCTTATTGAACACAAAAAATTCTCCTCAAAAATCAATATGACATAAGATAGCATACAAGTGTATTTAAGGAAATTTTTACACAGCTTTTACTACTAAAGATTTGCCTCAAAGTGGATGATGGATTTCATTGCAAGAAATCAACAATAGTTGGGGTAAATGATTAGAGAAGTTACTTAATGAGTGTGATGGGTCTGAAGGGACTCTCTTGGATAGGATGATGAACATAAGGTTCGAAACTCGTTGGGATGCAAAGGATATTAGTCAGATGCGAGAAACAGTTTCTATGGCTACAAGGGAGTTTGAAGAAGTGAAGTTCAAGGTAGATTAGATTGATGGACCTGATGAAAGGGTAATAAATGAATTCTTTGATAACTGTGATGAATTTCATGGATTCCTGAAAGAAAATGGTAAAAGATGAATGGGAATATTCTTTTTCTGAAATGGGATGAAGTCAAATGTGTCAACCAGTTTCAGGTGCCCTTTGGACAACAACACTTCTAGGTCATTTTTTGAGATAGAAAAATAGCTCCAAAGCCATTTTGATGAGCCATAGATTGGGTGTGATGATCAGCAACGGAAAAATCTTGAACTCCCAGTCAAATTTTGGACAAAATAAACACAAAGTGTACTTTTCAACTCCTATAGTTTCAACAAAGACATCACTCGGATTTAAATGGGTGTCCCTATAATTGTGGATATGGGCCCCAAATTTGTGGATCTTTATTTTAAACAAGAGATATTGATTTTAATTCTTTCTATAACTTAGAATTATCTCCTCATTTTAAAAGGTTAGCTAATTGAAGTCAAATTAGCTTCCTAGAAACTAGATACAATTTTCATTTTACAACTTTATGCAAAAACGCTTGAACTATATTACAATTTTAATACAAGTAGTTTATTTTCAAATATAAGTTAGTTTAATGATGATGTTGATATACAATGGTTTTTCATATGTCAGGGGATTTTCCTGTGCATAAATGTGTCTTAATTGATGAAAATCAATAGAAGATTATAAATTTAAAACCATCTATTTTATTATCTATGGATGATATTTCTTAGTGTTTATTGATTTGTTAATCTTGGTAATGAGCTTATGTTATCTTATGATTGAAAATTGATTTTAAAAAAAAGTGATGATGAATGGTTGTAAGTTTTAAATCTGCACTGAGAATGAACGTGATGGTATGAATTGTTTCATAAATTATGTTACTAAATAATTTTAATAAATTATGAAAAGCGCTCATTATAGGAATTACATATCTGAATTGAAAGGAATCTGTGTTCATTTTTTGTTGTCCTAAGCCTTGATCGATCTTTTTTTATGTTTATTTAAACCCCCCAAATGTTAAATTACTTTGTACTATTTAGTTTGTACTCATTTACCCACAGGCCCCTTGAACATTATATTTGCATAGTCCACTAAATGATAACATCACAGTTGAGAACCAACTACAGAGACCTTGGAAGATAGGTGGTTTTAGATCATTTATAATTTTTTGGAAAAATAGAGTAGAATTATTTTTTTTAACGTTGTTGTGTTATTTTGACTGTCAACAAAACTGGCACTAGAAAGAGGGCCTAGAGGAAAAAATGGAGTGAATTGGGTCCTTTTCATTAGACACATTTGAAAGAGTTTTGAGATCTACTATGAATCCAAAGCCATTACTTGAACTCCGATCTCCTACTAGACTTCGAACTTGTAGGACTCTAGCAACACCATCCACTCCACTTGGATTTCCACCAATACAACAACTGGCACAACCTAATCCACCACCACCAATGGCATTCTTTTTGAATAACCCTTTTCCACTAGGAACCATCCCTAGTGGTATACATGAGATGCCTAAGAATCCAAAGAAGTTTTTTCCTAGGTATACCAGTGATAACTTTAATAAACTCCCCTCAAAAAATATATAAAATCCTAGCAAATATTTCACATTTTTAGAAAAAAATATTAATTTCTATTGGCAAATCTTTATTTTTTCTCGAAAAAAATATTAGTTTTGTTGGCAATTTTTTTGGAAAATCTTAAAAAATAATAAGAAAATGTATTAATTATGATGGTGAGTCCATCCAATCTAAAAATAATTCTCATGGAAAAGTAGGGGCCACAGGGTGGAAATTATTGATGGGTTTAAGGGGTAGACTGTAATATTTACTTGCCATCATTGTTTTAAAAAATAATATAATGGCCCTCATTGTATTCTACAAGGTAAAATTTACCCATGATGTGTAATTCTCATGGGGCTCAAAATTGATTTTAGATCATTGATCTGAAAAAACTCGTACTCTACAAGGTTAAATGTACCCACAATCAATAATGCTCATGAAACCAAAAATTGTGGGTCTCCTGAGCATTACAGGTCGTGGGTACATTTTACCTCATGGAATACAACAAGTGCCATTAGATTATATTATAAATCAATGGTGGAAACTAAAGATTAGAAATATGAACCTAAAGAAACTAATAATTATGATATACTATTAGCGAATTAATATAGATTTCTATTATAACTTATAAAATTTAGGCGAATTTGATCTAGTCATGTATCGAATATTATGGAAAAATTTTAAGTTAAATATTTTAATAAAATAAATTCTTTGATGATTTAAATAAGACTATAATAAAATTTTGTAAAAATATGCCGATTCAAGTCATGTTATAGCTTGACCTATTAGCCAATTTTGGATTCCCAAATTTCAACTACTAGCCAATTGGCGAATATTAACCACTAAAAAAATCACTGAGGTATACCCATGGGGAGTCACAAAGTGTCGAAGAGAAAATATAGACATTCAAAGATGCCTGCACTTGGGCTCAAATAGCCCATCATGACATTGCATGTAGGCTATTTCCATATTCACTAGGAGATATGACCTACAATTGGTACTTGAACCTGCCAACCGGATCTATATTGAGTTAGAAAGATCTAGAGGATGCTTTCATTAACCAATTTTTTGTTTATGTAGACCCAACTATCCTGTACTACCAATTCACCATGATTAGAAAGGATCCGCATGAACCTTTGCCTCTATTTAATACTCATTTCTAGAGGATTTATAAGAGGTTGCAAGAACCCTACTTGGTGGCTAAGAATATTGCCATCCAAGCATACCTAAATTCCATAGACTCGTTGATTGGTTTATTTTTGCAAACAACCTACCTTGCACCAGACATTGATTCACTATCTAAGGTATATCACCTAGCCATCAAGCTACAACAGTAGATAAGTTCATAATCAGGTGGTTTAGGAGGTGTCTTCCCTCCTCTAGGATATCCCAAGATGCCTAATACAACTCCTTTATTCAATACCATCCCAGGGATGTCTCACTCTGCCTATGGACCTCTGGTTGAGTTACAACCTCGATCTGCATTACCATGGGTCAATGGTGGGAGTTTAGATTCCTCCCAACAAGCTCAGAATTCTCATAATTATATCAGAGGGACTAATCCCATGACTCACCCACCAGCTATACTGACCATAGAAAATGAGCGCACTGCTCATTTGACAACAAAGTTGGAAAATCTAAAGAAAAATGTTTCCCAAGTGACCAATGAAATGGCCTAATTCAAGCTGAACAACCCTCAAAACCAAAATCAAAATCAAAATTACCAAAATCAGGGAGGGTATTCCAACCAAAATAACTACTCTAACTAGAATACCAACCAAAATTAGAGGAATTTTTAGAACCAAAACTTCCCCAACCAAAACTATAAAAGCCATAATAAGGGATACAATTAGAGACCCAATAAAAATAAGCAGTGGAGCACTGGACCAAACAATGGGGGAGTTTCCCATAATTATCAAGCCAATGAAGATAAACCACATACTACAAACATTGCAGATTTGAACTTCATGAATAAATGATGCAGGTTACATAACACTGCCACGCATTCTAAAGTTAACTATCCAAAGATGGAAAAAGTGGTCAAGATGGCACAAGTTGATTCCCAACCATCACAAGTTAATCCTAACAAGGGTGGTGGATTTGTGGATACAACAATGGCTTTTGAGACCTATGCCAAAGAATATCAATTTCCCATGTAAGGGGAAAATGAACTAGAAACAGATACCTATGACGCTCAGGTGTTTCAGTCCAAGGGATGTCATTTTTTGAGAAATCAGAACGAGGGGCCATTTACCACATCTAACCCTCCCCACAACATGTTTCCCCTAATCAGAATGCTAAAAACAATCCACCTTTTCCAAAAGGACCATCTGAGTTTATAAACAAGCGTAATTATGCTTTCATTCCTAAACACCAGATGAATAATAACATGGAATTTGATTTCATTTCAGAAATGTAGAATCAAAATAACTCTATGTCATTCTTTGACATCTTGAAGTGGTACCCTGCCCAATGTGAAATTGTGTTGAAGGACTTGGAATAGGTAGATCAGTTCAAAGGAAAGACTAAGGCGACTCTAATTAACATAAATGAAACCCTGCATAGAAGTAAGGTGAGGACACCCCCATTCCTTTTGAGTCTAAGAATTTTTTAGAAGAATCAACACAATTGGCTTTTGGATTTTAGAGCCTTAGGTAATGTTATTCCTTTCTCTATCTATAAAAATTTGGGCTTAGCCCTAATTCAAACTCATAAGAAAGTTATGCAGTTAGATAAAACTGAGGTCAATGTCGTAATGGAATTAAAAAATGTGCATGTGCAGATTGGGTCAGACCCATGGATCCAAAACTATATGGATATTCAAGTTGTTGATATCCTTGAAATGTATGTCATGATGTTAAGCCAGGACCTGATGAATTCTATAGGAGGTTACCTCTCCCTAGACTTCTCACACATGTGGATATCATGGAAAGGGGTAGCAACTCATATTAGAATTGAAAGAGAACCTCCCTTGAAGCATATGATCACTAAGTATGACTATCCCAACAAAGTATCCTATTTTGAAACTAGGATATGAGTTTATAGGAGGGAATAAATTATGACCTTTTCCATGTTTAGTCTCGATTGCTCACAACCTTTGGAACATAGTGACACAATGGCCACACTCAACCAATAAGTTCTAATTCAAAAATTGCAGCAAGATAAGTTGGTCCTTGGGGAGGATGTTGATTTATGGAATTTTTTACTCTTGAAATGGTGTTGAGTCCATTACCAAAACCATTCCAAACTGACATGTCAACCTTTTTTAGACATTTTGAGTCACAGTTGTCAGGTAGGAGAGACTTGTAGATATAGCCCCAAAGCATCTATGAACCAATTTCCATTTGAAGCTAAGGACATGACTGTTTTAATAATGATGAATAGTAACCAAGAGGAAGTCCCATCCCTAGCTAGCCACACTCATATCCTACATTTTGACTCATAAAATAAGGCTAAGGAACTTCGAAAATTGTCTAACACACCTAGCCCTATTAACCTTCCAATTCTCACGAAATTGCTCAAAAGGAAAATGAACTATAAAAATTTTTATCAAGATGAGGTGTAGGAAATAGTCTCTACACATGTTTTAAATCTTAGTGAAGTATTTGATGATCATCATTTACAATAGTTTTTCAATCTTGATATCTTCAACCAGTCTGAGCCACCACCTATTCCTCTTAAATAATCACCCATAGCTAACCTGAAGAAAGAAATCACAACCCAAGATCAACCATGGATCCTCAAATTTAATGGTTCCAAGTCTAAAATGGGGAGTGGATTTGGATAGAACTAACACACCCGAAAGAAAACCTACTTTTCTTCTTACAGGTTGCAATTTGGTTGTGTTGGAATGATGGATGCACAGGTGTCCTTGATGAAGCTGCAATATAATTTTCAATGGAGGACCTTTTCTGGGAAGAAATATTCAACCACAAATAAAGTATGATAATGGCATTCAAACTAGAGATTCTATTATGATCTATCAAATAATTTACAAAGAGTACATATGCCTGATTATATAGGCAAGTGCTAAACCTAAAATGCAAAGGATGTTGCCAAGTGTTCAAATCACACTTCATGTGACAACAAGAAACCCTAACCAACTACCTAGGGAATGATAACAAGATGGAGATAAGTTCTAGAAAAGATAACTCATCTTCTAGAAGGGAATCTTATCTCAACAACTTTATTAAATGATTAAATGCAACTTAGGACTAATATGATTAATTAAAACCTAAGTTAACGTATGCTAGTGTAATAATTAATTAATTACACTAACAGGTTGTACTAATAACATTGCAATAAGTGTATGTGATGAAGAGGGCTTCAACTTGCCCATATTGGCCAACTTGGTCTGCTCTCGAGTGAGAGAAGATGCAAAATCATCAAAAGAAGGCATAGTAAATCTAGTACCAAGTGCATCCCTAGTAGCATAAAAGGTAGAAACAAAAACTAAATAATCTGGTCCAAGCTTAGAAAGAATGGACAATATCAAGTGAGAGTCTTCCTTTTGAACACCACATTGTGACAACTGCAATCTAAGAGACTTGAGTTCAGTGAAAAACTCCTGGATGTTGTCAAAATCCTTAGGATTTAAGCCAATAAGCTCATTCTCTAACTGAAACCCTCTCATAGTATCATGCTTCCCAAACAAAGACTGCAAAGTAGTCCAAACCGCATGGGGTGTAGTGCAAGACTCAATGTGAAAAAAAGGTCAGAAGAAAGAGATAGAAATAATGTACCATAAGCTTCATCACACCTATTAAACCACTTTTTCTTTTTAGCAGCACCTGTAGGTTCAATTTATGTATCCATGGTTACCCTGTACAACCCTTTATGTTTCAAGTGAATCTCCATTTATTTTTTCCAACCAAAATAGTTGAATGGAGTAAGGGGTGCAATATTATGTGTATCCATGACATGAAACAACAATATATACTCTCAAATAAAATAAAATAAAATAACTGAATTTAGCTTGCAGGAAACGGGTTTTCTAGCAAAAATGTTTATTTCTAATTTGATTTCTGGAAAATCTACTCACTGTTTGTAGACAAAAATTAAAACCCAAAAATATTTTGATGGTAGAAATAAAACCTAGAAATCGTTTCTTGATCCAACAAGCAAAGGATGGAAAATTGATTTTTTTAACCTTCAGCCAGGAGAAAAATGACGCCTAACATTTTTTAGACTGCAATTTTCTCCAAATCTCTGTAAGATATGCAAAATCTAAAAGATACCCAGTTCAGATTTCGATGCAGGCTACAAAACCGAGAAATCATTTTTCTTGCAAATGAGTGAAAACTGGATTTTTGAAGCAAATATGATGACAGCTCCAATAAAAAACAGCTTGCAACAAACCCTTGCTTGCCAAAGAATCTCACTAGCCAAACTTTCTTGATCCTGGGATGAACCTTCACTGGAATAGCTCTGATACCATGTTGGAATGATGGATGCACACGTGTCCTTGATGAAGCTGCAATACAATCTTCAATGGAGGACCTTTGCCAGGAAGAAATATTCAACCACAAAGAAAGTATGATAATGACATTCAAAATAGAGATTCTATTATGATCTATCAGATAATTTACAAAGAGTACATATGCCTGATTATATAGGCAAGTGCTAAACCTAAAATGCAAAGGATGTTGCCAAGTGTTCAAATCACACTTCATGTAACAACAAGAAACCCTAAACAACTACCTAGGGAATGATAACAAGATGGAGATAAGTTCTAGAAAAGACAACTCATCTTCTAGAAGGGAATCTTATCTCAGCAACTTTATTAAATGATTAAATGCAACCTAGGACTAATATGATTAATTAAAACCTAAGTTAACTTATGCTAGTGTAATAATTAATTAATTACACTAACAGGTTGTACTAATAATGCTGCAAAGTATGCAGCGCTTGCTAGAGGACTGATGCTTGTGCATTAGAAGAAAGTTACAGCTCTGACAATCATGGGAGATTCTGAAGTAATTATTAATCAGGTTCATAGACAATACACATTCCATAACAAAATGTGTGTTGCATACATGAACATGGTATGGAATTTGATAGAGGATTTCAGTTCTTTCAGAATCAAGTTGAATCCCAGAGAAGACAATCAGATCATAGATGCACTTGTTGTTGCTACTAGTACCATGGAACCAATGCAAGATTCCAAGATAAAGAGATTCTCTATGGAATAACTTGTCCTTTACCACCTAAGAATATTTTTTTGCAGTATCCAAGTCAAAATACTATTGCTCATACATATAGCACTAGAAACAATCTCCAACCAAGACAACCAACCCTTACCTTTGCCTAATCCTATCTGACCCGATCCTCCTTGTTTACATTTCAATTCCAACCATTCCTGACAACATCTAGAACTTCTAGGTTTTTTATGATGATCAACATATCCTTGCCTTCTTGGCAAGTTTAGATGTCTTCGAAGGGAAAATAATCAATGAATCTAATAGAGATCAGGGAGATTGGGATCTAGAAGGTTGTGATTTAGAGGGGATAATTAATCTGAAAACCAAAAACATTCCCAAGGGGATGGTAGCATTGGAAAGAATCTTCAACTCCGATCCTCAATCTCGTGAGATATTGCCTACAGATAGTGATGGAGGGAAGTATGAATCATATCATTTGGAAGACTCAAGCCCAAAGAGGAAAATATTCATTGATAAGACTTTCCCGAAGGATATTTGAGACAAAATCTTAAAATTATTGAAAGCAAATATTGTAGAAATTGCTTGGGGATATGAAGATCTGAAAACCTTTGATACTTCGTTAATAGCACACATTATCCCTTTGAAACCTGAAGTGAAGCATTTTTGTCAGAACCAACGCCCAGTGAATGCCTTGATTAAACCTTTGATTCTTAAAGAGGTACATAATCTATTGTCAACAAGAATAATTTTTCCAATAAGGAATTTCACCTAGCTTGTAAATCCGGTTCATGTTCGTAAAAATAATGGGGAAATCAGATTGTGTGTCGACTTAAGAAACCTCGATAAAGCTTCAAAAAATGATAACTACATGCATCCTTCTCTTTAAGAGGTGTTGCATTTAAGGATTTGGTAGGTAAATACATTATCATTTACATGGATGATCTAATTGTATTTTCCAAGAATTGGTAAGACCATGCTATAGATTTGTTAAAAGTCCTTGGAAAATTTATAAGCTATAGTATATCCCTCAACCCAAAGAAATGTGTGTTTGGAGTCTCAGAAGGGAAATTATTGGGTCACATAATATCATAAAGGGGGATTTAAATCAACTCGAATGGAGTGGATTCCATCCTAAAATCAACTATTCCTAGAGCAAAAAGGAGATGAGATCTTTCTTTGGAAAGATAAACTTTATAAGAAAGTTCATAACCGGGTTTACAAAAATTGTTAAACCCCTTAATGAGATGATGAAGAAGGATGTGAATATTGAATGGAGTAATGAGGCTAATTTTTCCTTCTCACAAATGAAATAATCTATTTCAGAGGCACTTGTTTTAACCAACCCTGACTATTTAATGCCTTTTTTATATTTATTCTTTTGCATCTAATTATTCATGTGTTATTGTTTTAACACAACGGAAGGGGACAAAAGACCAATAGCCTTTATGAGTTCTCCATTCAAGAATTTTGAGATCAAATAGCCACCCTTGGAGAAGTAGGCCTTCACACTAGTATGGGTGGTTAAGAAGTGTTGACATTACATTATCCGCAGTCAAATCACCACCATAGTTCTTGACCCTGCAGTGAAGTCCCTTCTAATGCAGAGTGAGCTAGGAGAAAGAAGGGGGAAATTGATAGAAATTTTGTAAGAATTTGACCTTGAAATTCACCCAATGAAGTTGGTCTAAGGACAATTCTTATCTAAGGATATGGTTGATGTTGACACCAATATTACTTGCCAAAAATATACTATACAATCATTCACAGGTGATCCTTAGTATGCAGATTTGATTTTCTTACTATTAAACAACAAATGTCATGATGGAATGAAACCCACTCATAGAAGAGAATTGAGAATAAAGAGTTCCCATTATATAATCAAAGGAGGAGCCTTGTACAAGAGGAAATTTAAAGGTTTCTATTTTTGTTTCCTAGATCAGCAACAAGCAAAGAAGGCCATTTCTAAGTTTCATGGCAGACATGGTACTAGACACGATTTAAATGATGCCATGGAACATCAAATTTTGAGATCAAGCTATTATTGGCCTCATGTGTTCTGAGATTCTCACCAACATGTTAGGACATGTCATACATGTCAGACTTCAGCATCCAAAGAATGCAATATAGCAATGCCCTTACAACCCACATATAAGGTAAGACCATTTGCTTAATGGGCATTAGATTTTGTCAAGGTAATTAATCCCAATTCTTCTACAGGTCATAGGTTTATTTTGACAAAGATGGATTATTACACATTTTGGACCGAAGCTCATCTCTGCAAGAATAGTACCACTAATGGTGTTATCAAATTCCTCGGTGAGTATGTCATTACATGGTTTGGAGTATTGTTTACTCTAGTAGGTGGTATCGACCCTTCCTTTTCTTCTAGGCAATTTATTCAATGGGTGTATGAACATAAAATTGTTTTGAAATATTCTTCTAATTACTATCCACAAGGAAATGGGGTAGAAGAGTCTACTAATAAAAATTTGTTGGAGATAATTAAGTGTTGGTGTATAATTAATTGTTGGTGTAATTAATTATTTAATTACACTTTATTAATTTTACTTAGGTAATAATTAGTGTACTTAATTAATAAGTAAGCTTTATTTAGTTGACCTATTTTTAGTTCAAAATTAGGTTTTACCTTTAGAGTTTTGCATACTTTGCTTTTATAAAGCAATTCATCTTTTGTAATTTCTTAATTCTTTAATATGATTCATTTGCACATCTTAATGCAAATTGCTTTGTTTTTTCTATTTTTCTCTTGTGGAAGGTTTTTTCTAGTTTGCATGTCTGATCTTGGTTTCTAACATGGTATCAAAGAATTTTTGAGCTGCCTTAGTTTTCATGTCATTTTTCCTCAATTTTTGTGCCCTCTCGATTTCTATGTTGCCTTGGTTTTCATGCCATGAAAGTACAACTAAATATTTTATTAAGTTTTTAATCTATAAATTAATAAAATACTTGGTTTAAAGACAAAATGAGAATTTTTAGTAAAATGGTCATATCTTGAGCATACGGAGTCTATTTTTTGAAAATGAGATACCGTTGGAAAGCTGGTTTCAAGCTCGATCTAGTGGTGTAGGTATTTTTTACAGATTTTTCTCCAAATTTATTTTTCAGTCCTTTGAAGTCAGATGAATTATTTTTCGCTTTAGAGGGCATAACTTTCGCATCGGTTATTAGTTTTTCGCAATTCAAGCGGCACCGAAAAGTTGATTAAGTCCTATACACAGATTAGAGGTCAATTTTAATCATGGAGGAAGATGTGAACATTGATTTTTGCATGCACTATTTCTTGTTTTCATGCATTAGGTTTGCATTTTCTCTTTGATTTATGCATTTTTTGCATGTTCTCCTTTTACAATCATGGGGTATTGTAATAAATGAACTTCTATAAAGTTCCATCAGGGGGGCTTCTTGCAGAATAGTTTTATTAGAGTGTAGTTGCATTGCATGCACTTTGATCTCATCTTCATATTGATGACAACTCGCATGAGTTGTATCTAGATTTTATAGTTTCTTTTGGCCACGTCTTGCTCATATCTTGACACATTTTGGTTCACATCGGTTCACATCCCATATTGGGAGCCTATAGTTAATGATCTTGAATTGCATCAGATTCACATCAGTTCACATCTCAGTTTGAGGGCCATTCTTTTTATGGTTAATGTTCCAGAATCTTCATGGTACTTTCTCCTATGGATTTGTTTTAGTCATAGTTTGGCATTGGTATCGAGATACACATAGCTTCCAGATTATTTCATCATATCATTCCCCCTTATGGGGGGCATCATGTATTCATCTATTATTGCTTCATAGATTCCAGGGTTGTTCCAGTTTGTGAGTTTTCCAATGTTCCTTGGCATCGTGTCTGCTATTGCATTATCATCATTCCACCTGAGTCCTTTAGTGAGTCTCATATGGTTTCTTGTAAACAAAAGTATATTTCCTTTCTTTCTAGATTCAGAGTTCCAGTGTTACTCCACCAGTGTTCTTCCAGTGCTTCTTTGCAGCAGGTCATCTCATTGAGGGGGGAGTTTTGTCCCACTGGTTTTTCTCCTCTTTCCCATTCATTGCATTTGTACTTGTATCTAGGACCCATTCATGCTTGCATGGACCCATCCTTGCATTATTTTCATGTTTTTCTAGTCTACCTAAGTTGCACTTAAGGGGGGGGTGGAGGGGGGGGGGCGTTGGCGTAATTAATTATTTAATTAAACTTTATTAAGTTTACTTAGGTAATAATTAGTTTACTTAATTAATAAGTAAGCTTTATTTAGTTGAGATATTTTGAGTTCAAAATTAGGTTTTACCTTTAGGGTTTTGCATACTTTTATTTTATAAAGAAATTCATTTGCACCTCCTAATATAAATTACTTTTCTTTTTCTATTTTTCTCTTGTGGAAGGTTTTTTCTGGTTTACATGTCTAATCTTGGTTTCTAACATTAAGAAGCTATTAGAGAGTAATCCTAGGGACTGGAACACACATCTGAGATTTTCCTTATAGGAAAATAAGACTAGAATCAAAGATTCCTTAAGAAACTCACCGTTTAAGTTAGTTTATGTCCAAGACCCAGTCTTCCCTATTCATCTACAGATACCCATTCTATGGTTTATGCAATAATTTTACTCTAATGATAATAGGATAGAGGTCTGACTAACTAGTTTTCTCAATCTAGAAGAACATAGAGATGTTACTTTGCAAAAAAAATCTAAGCATTGAGTTGTAGTCAAACGATGTTGACAAAAGAGCCAAAATCAAAGCTTGTAAAATATCAAACCTTATGTTGCTGTGGGACAAAGCCCAAGAGAGGAAGGGTGATCATCAAAAAATTTACCGACTTTGGTTGGGTCCATATCAAATCATTGAGATCCTTGGTGAGAATTCCTTCCGGTTAAGCACCTCAATAAGAGAACTTGTTCTATTTCCTGTCAATAGATAGTTTTTCAAACATTATTTTGGCACATGAAGATTTGATCATCCATCTGATTGTGTATATGTAGTTAGTTATTTTCTCATTTCTGGTTTGTTTTGTTTGTTTGTTTGTTTGTGTTTCCTTTATTTATTTATTTTATGTTGTTTGTTGTTTGTTTTTCTTTTCTTCTTTTCATTTGTTTCTAGGGGCCTTCATTTTTTCCATTTTTGAGTAGAGGGGTAATTATTCAAAGTATACTAAGGGTAATATGACAGATAAATTGATTTAGGAAGTTTTAGGTATGTCTATCAAACTCTTTCATTTTCAAAATTATGATTTATGTCCATTCTAATAATAATTTGAAAGGTTAGGAACAAACATGTACATTTTAAGTGATCTCATAAACCACAGCTGAATATGCCACATACTAAATAGAATCATTTATTTTCATAAGGGCCTATTTGTCTTAGAGTAACTATATTCATGATTTAGGTGAAAATTTTGATTCATAATGTTGTCATGAGGTCCATCGTAGTTATCAACCCGATTTTTAGATTGCTACATCTAAGTACTGAGAAAAGATAAGAAAAAAATTGTTACAAGTAAAGCTCATGCAAAAGAAAAGAAAAGAGAAGCATAAATGATGGAAAACTCAATATTATAAAGGTAATTCAAGTATCTCGATCGAGGCTATGGACGCCTGGCTGGGAGTAGAGAAATGCTTTGAGAGAAATAGAGGTATCTCTATTGGGGCTATGGATGCCTAACTAGAAGCAAAGCAATGCCTAGGATATCAGATAGTTAAAATGACTCAACTCTCGTAGCTTGAATCTTGATACAGTTTTTCAAGGATAGGTAAGGTCTTTAGGAAAAGAGATGCACTATACATGCACACACTCAGATTCAAATTTGTAATTGTTTATTCCAGATCAACCTTTTTTTCTATAACTAATCATACTTGAGTTAAAATGTTCAAAAACTAGAGGTTATAGATGACTAGATTCTTTAGTATCTTGAAAATGGGTAAACCATTATCCCAACCGAGTCACCAATTGTTATGCCTTGCATAAATACCCCATTTTTTTTTGGTCAAAATGGGTCCCCCTTTGTTTCTTTTATTCTTGGTGTTCTTGTTTAGGCCTTAGGAGTTGTTTCTTTTCTCCTAAGTCTTGGTTTTCCTTTGTATTTTGGGTTCTGGTTTCAGACTAAAACTCAAACTTGTTAATTTTCTAAAGTTCAAGTTCCTATTTGTGTTTTGATCCCAACCCCCTACACATTTCCATGTGTTTTTTTATTTTGTCAAAGTCGGGTTTCAGATCGAAACTGTTAGCTTGCCCCTTTGGATTTGTAAGTACCTATTTCCATCCTGATCCCGAATTCTGCCTTTTTTTCCTTGTGCATTTTGTTTGTGTTGAAATCAAAAATTAGAATGGAACCAGAACCAAGAAATTTTGTTCCTATTTCTATCTCAATCCCAGCTTCCAACTTTCTTTGTTTATTTCGGGATTTGGATTTCAGACTGAAACTTGAACAAAGAACTTTTCTAAAGTTCTTGTTTCATGTTTCATCCTAATTCTGATTCCCACCTTGTCTTTGTTTGTTGGGATTTTGATTTTAGACCTTTGTTTGAACTTTGCACTCATTGAAATTTCAGTGTCATTTCATGTTCTGATCTTGACTCCCACTTACCTTCATTCTTATGATTGCACATTATTGGCTTCCACCCCAATCCCAAGAGATGACAACACGCATTAATGCCTAAATGTTCGCACGTGTGAACACATTTTTATTCTTGTTTCTCCTTTGTTTCCATTCATTTTGGCTTTTGTGGGTTGACAAAATGAACCATAACAACACCAAGATTTAGGGTTTAAGGAGGCACTTCAATTTCGTTGTCTTGCTATCATATTTTCGATTGCGTTTGGAGGTAGGTTTTTATTGCCCTATTTTTTTCTTTATTTCTTATTTTTTCTTGGTTTTCTTTGCTCCTATTTCGTGTGTTTTCTATCTTGCCTTCCTTTTGGGTTTGTTTGTGTTTTTCTTTGCACCCTCTCGTGTGTTTTCTCTAAACCTTGTGGTTCATTGTGTGTTTTTCTTATCTGTCATTTTTGTTTTTAGTTCATGAAATCTTCCATCCCACCATGCCCTAGTTTTCTAGGGATTTATCATACTGCCATGTCAAAAGTGTGTTTGAATTGATAGATTTTCAATTTTGACTATTATGAACCAAAAATATTGAACCCGAACCGATATTCTCTTGAAGGCACAATTTAAAGATATTATTATATCTATATTTTCCTTTGTTTATTAGGGATTATTTTATTCTCAGTTCTTGTGCCTATTTTGGAATCAGGAATCGAAACTACACTTGTGTGTGTACCATCTTGGTTTCATTCTTTTGCTTGCTTCGATTCCAAGTTCCAATGCACAATCAAGATCGAGGATCAAACCGTTACTTCAATATGTTAAATGGTTTTGGACAATGTATCACTTTACATCTTGATTTCGATCCCCGAGTTACTATGGGGATCGGGTTTCAAAATGACACTAAACCTTTAGTATTTTGTTTGGTTCCATCACTTCGTATCATTTTGATCCAAACTTCTGAAAAAGAGTCAGGATAAGAACTCAGAGTTGACCTATTCCCATTCCAAAAACTTAAGGTTAGGTCCTTGTTGATATCCCAACTCTAACTTTCGATGTTAAATCTAGATCGAAACTCGAGACGTTTCTGACACTTGTTCACTCCTATGGGTCTGGTGCCAATTCATCTCCTGATTCTGACTTCTGATGTTCAATCGGGATCAAAATTCAAGGAGAACCCTTTATCAACTCCATTTGTTAAGTGTCAATCCCTAGTGACCACCCAAACCTAATTTCCAAACACATTACGAGATTGCACCACGGGATGAAATTGAAACTTGTTTATCATTATGGGTATAGGTGCTAAACTACAACTTGATCCCGACTTTCGATATGATTTAGTAATATGTTTACAATGGTCAGGTTCTTGGTCTTGTCTCGAACCCAAATCCCAAAAAATGGTAAATTAACTTATTGAAGAATGGGAACTTGTCTTGAACGAATGGAGATTTAATATGAATGCTTGTGCTAATTTGCTCTTCACATGCCTCTACTTTTCTTAATAATCATCAGTATTGTAGGATAATTAATAGATGTATGAATCAAAGGAGGATGTTCCCACTAGAGGAACATCAAAGGGGATGAAGGCCAAGAGATCGAAGCCAAAATAAGTTCCTATTACAATGAAGTATAAATTCCAAGGGACCCCAATACCATCTAAGTTCATGTCTAATGTTATGAATGCCACTGATACACTTATGGCACGTTGATTTGGACCAATTTTGTAGGGATACTTTTCTAGAAGAGGCTACCCCAAGGGAAAGGAGGATTGTAGAGTCTAGGTTAGCTCATGTGGCTAGTTTTCCTATTATTGTGCAATTTCCTGAGTTCATTTTAAATATTGCATAGACTTATAATCCAACTTAGAGGAAGTGTATTGATTCCTAGGGGAATGCGATCATTGATTTGACCCCATCAATGATTAGATTAATTTTTTATCCTCCTCACCCTATTCTCAAGATTATGACTGAAGTTGATGCACTTAAACTCTGGGAAACATATGTGGATGGAAAAAAAAGGGAAATTAATATAAGGTGGCTCAAGACATAAAATAAATTAGTAAAGAAGCTTCAACCTAACCTTAAGAGATCTGAATTTTCTGAGGACATTAGCGACATGATCACATTATTGGCAAGATAATTTGGCAATGAAAACTTTCATATCTTTGAACATTATATTTTTCCATTCATTCAACTGATTCTAGAGGGGAAACAATATCTGGATTGGGATAGATAATTTCAAATAACATCCATGACCAACTATTGAAGGTAACAAAAACCGAGACATTCTATATGTCTTCATATGTGGTATATTATGTTGCAAGGATGGGACAGTTTCTTAGGTTGAATACTGAAGGGTCAATGGATGATGGACCAGATCAAAAGAAGGTTTGAGAATATTATGAGCAGTTGGAGCTTACGAAGACAGAGAAACATTTGAAAAGAGTTAATGATGCATTTTATATGCTATTATTAATCAGCTCATAAGTGATATTGGTTTCAGGTTATCACCAGAGGCCATCTAATTTATTGAAGAATGTGGATATTGGTTTATCCAATACCCTAGGTCCACTTATTTCAGATTGATTGGATATGGGAGACACCCGTTTAAATTGCTGGGGTGCTATGGTGATAGATGGGTCTTGATGCAGTTTGCTCATCAGGCCACATAAGTGAATGTCAAGTTTTATGCACAACATAAGGCTAGTTGTCATTCTTTCCCAATGCAATTGGAGTTTTATTATTGTTCCTCTTTGATAGTATATAAAAAAATAATGGAAGAGTTTCAATCCATGAATTTCCATCAGAATACATCCACGAAACATTTTTACCCAAAGAGGAAAATGTATGGTTTGTATGCTTTGCAATTTCCACATCATCAACCACTTCTCGAGGACTTTTGGGCCAACCTATAAGATTAGTTTGAAGTAAGGAAAAGGGGATATGAAAGATTAGCAATTCCCCAATTGAAGTATTTTGAGGTTAAGAAGGATATAGCAGAAGGAACTACTAATGATGGGATCACTCTTGATCCTCGCTATGAAATGGATAAGGTCGATACCAAGGATTTGGAGCCCATTGATTGGATGGAGAAGGAGTAAACCAATATTCATAAAGTGTCATGGGTAGTGGTGGATAGAAGTTTGAAATGGATTGATCTCTGATTAAAGAAAACAAGGGTTAAGGATTCAAAGAAGAGTGATTCTAGAAGTGAACCTACTTCCTCTTCTGAGAAAATATAATACAAGATATTGAAGAAAGGTTTTACAACAACGAAGGTATCCATGGAAGATCCTACCCTAATAGAAGAAGAAATTTCATCGAAACAGGTTAACGAAGATATACAAAAAGTTAAAGTTACTTATAAGGTAGTTGTAGCCAAGGTTATTTTAGGTCTTGGTGCCAAACATTTAGCTACTATATATCCTGGTATAGAAGTTACTGAATAAGGGCCTTTTTTTGTCCCTTTATAAACCAAGGATACCATTCCTACTGCACAATCAACTTTAGGAACAACAATTATTGAAGGAGGACCTCGGGTGATTAATTTGACAAATTCTCCTTTACCTTTAGACTATGAGGAAACTTACCTTCATGAAGAAAGAGTAGAATAAGAATAATATCTTGAGAGGGTTGAGGAACAAGTTGGAGAAGAAGAGGCAAGGTTTGAGCCTAGAAGCTTATGGGGTGAGGCTGAAATGAATGAGGTTTTGACAAAAGATGAGAAAAAGGAAACATTGGAAGTTGTTGAAGAGTTAGCTATTGAGGATGAGGAAAAAAGAAAAAAAGATGAAGAGCTAGCTCAAAACAAAGATGAAGAAGAAGCCATTTCACAAGAATTAGAACAGCATAGGAAACTTGAGCAAGGTAGAGTTGTAGAGGAAGAACTTCGTGCAAAGGAGTTGGAAAAAAAAAGGTTAAGAGATGAAGAGGAAGTTGCATGAAAGGAAGAAGAGATGAGAAAGATAGAAGAAATAAGAGCTCAAAGTAAGAGAATGGATCAAGAAAATTTGTAGAAAGAGAAAGAGGAGCAACATAATACTTCTTCTGAGTAGACCGTGGAGGTATTTTCTTTTTCACCTCCATCATTAACACCTCCCAGAGTTCAATAGGTAATTACTTATCCAGCTGCTCCCACTTGGCTCAAGATAAATTTGGAAAAGAGACAACAAGTTCAAGCTTAGCTAGTGGCGTGGGATGAAATGGTAAAGGAGATAGACAAGGTGAAACAAAAGAAGAAACCCCATGTTGTTCATTCTACAAAATTGGCTAATGATGGATACTTGATAGAAAAAATTGCTACCCCAATAGTTGATAAAGATGACAAGGAATCTCAAGCTATAGATTACTAGGTAAGCATTGTTAATCTAGGTAAACAAACAAGAAATCAATAGATAAATCTGATTGATATTGTTGCCACCACCACCAAATCACGGTTAATCAAGGATAAGCAAGCTAAGGATGCGTTTAAGGCTCAAGTTGGATAAATGAATGATTTTATAAAATAATTGATTGCATCCACTTCAGAGCAACCGACACCAATAGAAATTCCTATTTTAATGAGTCACAAAGAGGTGGATGGGTTGGTTGTCATAAGATAGAAGGCTACCTGGTTTGATAGCTACTTTGATGATTTTTAAAAGGAGATTGGAGAAATTCTAGAGGAAGGATACAAGCAATATGACGAAGCTCTTACTCTTCTTGATGAAATTGAAGATAAGGTTAAAGAATGGTGGGGAGAGAAGGAAAAATATAGAAAATATCTTAAGGGTTTGAAAACCATAAATAGAAAACCTAGAGAAATATTGATCTAGTCAGGGATTCTAGGTGATGAGGATCCTGAGTATCTTAAAAAGGCCATCAAAATAACTACCTATAAATCTAAAGTTCTTATTGAACACAAAACAATTATCCTCAAAGCTCAATATGACATAAGACAACATACAAGTGTATTTGAGGAAATTGTTACACAACTTACTGTTGAATATTTTCCTTAGAGTGGATAATGGATTTCATTGCGAGAAATCAACAGTAGTTGGGGTAAATGATTAGAGCAGCTACTTAATGAGGGTGATGGGCCTGAAGAGAATCTCTTGGATAGGTTGATGAACATAAGTTTTGAAACTCAATGGGATGCAAAGGATATTAGTCAAATGCGAGAAATAGTTGTTGTGGTTGTCAGGGAGTTTGAAGAAGTGAAGTTCAAGGTAGATAGGATTGATGGGCCTAATGAAAGGAGAATAAATGATTTTTTTGATAACTATGATGAATTTCATGGATTCCCAAAAGAAACTAGTAAAATATGAATGGGAATATTCTCTTTTTTTTAAAGAGATGAAGTCAAATGTGTTAACCAGTTTTAAGTGCCCTTTGGATAGCAACACTTCCAAGTCATTTTTGAGACAAACAGGCAGCTCCATATCCATTTTCATGAGCCAAAGATTGGGTATGATGATTGGCAGTGGATAAAGCTCAAACTTCTAGTCAAATTTTGGATAAAATAGACACAAACCATACTTCTCATCTTTTGTAGTTTTAGTAGAGACAACACTTGGATTTATCTGGGCATCGCTATAACTGTGGATTTGGGCCCCAGATTTGTGGATCTTGATTTTTGACAAGAGAGATTGATGTTAATTTTTTCTATAACTTAGAATTCTCTCCTCATTGTAAAATTTCGGTTGATTGAAGTCAAATTGGTTGCCTAAAAACTAGATATAGTTTTCTTTTTACAGCTTTATGCAAGAACACTTGAAATATTTTACAGTTTTAATGCAAGTAGTTTATTTTCAGAAATTAGTTAGTTTAACGATGATGTTGATAGACAATGGTTTTTTTGTATACCAGTGGATTTTACTATGCATAAATGTGTCTTAATTGATGAAAATCAATAGAATATTTTGAATGTAAAAGCATATATTGTGTTATTTGTGGATGATATTTCTTAATGTTTATTGATTTGTTACTCTTCATAATGAGCTCATGGTATCTTATGATTGAAAATTGATTTTAAACAAAAAGTGATGATGAATGGTTGTAAGTTTTAAATCTGCACTAAGAATGAATGCGATGGTATGAATTATTTCATAAATTGTGTTGTTCTATAGTTTTAATTAATTAGGAAAAGTGCTCATTATAAGAATTTACATGTCTAAATTGAAGGGAATCTACGTTCATTTTTTGTTGTTCTAAGATTTGATCGACCTTTTTTTATGTTTATTTCAACCCCCCAAATGTTATCTATTTAGTTTGTACTCGTTTACCAATAGGCCCCTTGAAAATTATAGTTGCATAGGCCACAATGATACAAACTCAATTGAGAACCAACTACAAAGACCTTGGAAGATAGATGGTTTTAGATCATTTATATTTTTTAGGAGAAATAGAGTAGAAATATTATGTTTTAACATTGTTGTGTTATTTTGACCATCAATAGGTTCCAATTTTAATATTTAGAAATATATTAAATACAAAATCATTATCCTTCAAATTTTTATCCAAATAATAATAATAGATAAAAATAAAAAATAAAACATTAAATTTTAAGTCCAAATGATAAAAAATTTAACTTGTGAACCATAAACTATAAACACTAACAAATAAAGCCTAAAACGTAAATTATAAAACCAAAACCATGAGTTGTGTATAATAACCTTGAACTATAAATATTAAACCATACATCCTAAAACCTATATCTCCAAGTAGACCCACTTATACACTAATGAAACCTATATTATAAAGCATGAATTGTAAAGTTCTAAGGGCACGAAACTAAATCATATAGGTTATAAACCCTAAAATATAAATTTAAACCTTAGAGCCCCCAAATGCACTCACCGACACACCCATAAACCTTGAGACTTGAAATCTAAACATTAAATAGTAAAGTACGAAATGTAACAATTGAACCATGAACCCTAAATCCTAAACAGTAACCATTAAACAATAAACTTAAATAATAAACCATGAACTATGAATTGGAACACTTAACCCTATAGATCTTGAATCTTTAATCCTAAACCTTGAAGATCATAAACCCTAAAACTAAAACCTTGAACCATAAGCCCTAAATTATAAATAATAAAACCTTAACCCTTAAACCTTCAAAGTCTTAAAATGTAAACTATAAACCCTAAGTATTACATCCTACACCTTAAACTCTAACTTAAATTCATTTTATCATATCACTAACACCCTTCTATATCCCACACTTCTAATATATTAATCCTTCCAATATACAAAAATTGTCTTATATATCAAAAATTCCAATTTATACCAAGATGACCTCATATAAAAAAAAAAATCAATATACTGATAGGTATGTAGAAGTAAAAAATTATGTAGGAGAGAGTGATATTTAAGAAAAAAAATATGTGTGAGAGTGGTCAGAAGAATAAAAATGGTGTGAAAGTAAATTTGTATGTGAAAGGCCTCAAAATCTATCTAATGTCATGCTTTCTTATAGGAGGAAATTTATATGGTGTAGATACCTAGAAATAACATGAGAATTGGATTTTTTTATGCTTAGAGATCTCTCCTTTTCCTGCGTTTGAACTATTTGCACGCATGGTAGAATTTGTGTTGGGGGTACCCTATGGTCCCCCACCATCGTCCCCTTTCCTAATCCGTGTCCAGTCACATGCATACTCATGTCCCTCGAGGGTCACTCTTGGCTTGTCCAATTTGAATGTTCCCGTGATTCTGGGTCGGCCTGGGTCACCAGAGATTCCTTCTGGTACGAATGTGCCGGTGGTCATTGTCTTTCTAGAAGTTAAAGGTTGGAAAGGTGTGCTGAATAATAATAGTCAAAGTCCCAAGGGCTCCTCTCCTCACCCTGAAGAAGAATTCATTGTTGCGGGCACTAACTTTGTTATCTCTGATTCAGTCAGTGATAGGATTATTTCATCAATGGAAAATTTTGTGGTGGTTTGTTTCCTCTCTTTCCTCCCTTCGATGGATATGGTTTGGAGATGGGTTTCTACTAAATGGTGCCTCAAAGGAAGTGTGGAAATCTATGCAATAACGGGTTGGATTTTTCTATTCAAATTCACGACTTTGGAATAATTAATCATGGTCCTCTCTTCTAGACCCTGAGTATATGGAAAGCATAGTCTAGTGTTATGTCATTGGAAGTTGAGGTTTGAACCTACGATGTATCTTAATAAATCGGCGTTGGTTTGGGTCCATCTACCTAGTTTACCTCTTGAATATTGGGATGATGCAATATTCAAGTGCATTGGGGACTCCTTGGGCCAGTTCATTACTCGATCCAAATCCAAGTTAGTCTTTTCTCGTTTATATGTTAATATTGATGTGTATAAATCACTACCTACATCTGTGAAGCTATCCTCTAAGTGTGGTTCCTAGAACCAACAAGTTTGTTACGAGAATGTTGTGGTTTACTACCAAAAATGTGCTAAATATGGCCACCTAATATTGGATTGCAAGTCTACTTTAAAACATGTGTCTAACCCTGGTGAGTCAACTATTGAAGACCACTACCCCTTTAAATAAGATATTCTAAATATTTTTGACTCCTCGGTCAAGTCTACCTCTCTCTCCTTGGCTGGCACCCAGGTTAGCTCTATTGGCCTATTCGTGGGGGTGAAAGCTTTCCCAAAGGATTTGGGTTTGAACCCTTCTACTCCTGCTTCGGTCAAGGTTCTTCCCAGTTGTGGGGCTCTAGGGTTTGGTACACCTTCCCCCAACTAGGTGTTAGGGGGGACGGTCATATTGGTGACTCCTTGATGGTAGACGGGTGTATCTTTTCTTCAGGGTCTAGTGTGCCCAAAGGTGAAGAAGGTGAAATATTGGATGATGAAGTTGTTAAAGTTAATGAGGTGATAACTAGAAAGGATTTAATGGGTTCAACTTAGGAGAAAAATTTGTAGGAAAATATCTTGGTTACCCCAAAGAAGAAGGGGAAACAAAAAAAAGCAGATGTGGGTGGTGATTCTAAACCAAGAAAGCCCAACTAGAGACAAACCCGACATAGGGAGACATCGAAAGAGATTACCATTGGTAAACAAATGAATTGGAAGTGTCCTCAAAGACAGGTCAGAAATGAAGGTCATGTCCTAGAAAGTGTGAGGGCTATATAACTCTTATAAATAACTTGTGATGAAAAACTATGTTTTAGAACATAAGGTTGATGTTTTACCCTTATAGTAAACCAAAATGAAGAAAGATAATTTTGATAATATTGCTAAGTACATTTGGTTGGATGCCCTTTTCTCTTGCAGTGATGTTGAGGGTTCCTCTGGTGGGCTTGTTGTGTTATGGAACCCTAACAGGATAAATGGGACTAAAATTTTTCACTACCAAAGCAGTGTACGTGTCATATTTTCTTCCCCGGGTAACTCTTGGTCACTTATAAATGTCTACACCCCTAACCAGAGGAATTCTAGGAATTCCCTTTAGCAGGATCTTCTTGATTGGATAAGCAATAATAAGGGACCTTAGTGGTTGGTGGTTGGGGAATTCAACACTCCCTTGTATCCTTCATATAAATATGGGGGTTTGGTGGACTACTCTGACAACATGGTTGATCTAGAGAATTTATTGAGTGTCACCAACCTATTTGACATTGACCTTTTAGATTAATCCTTTACTTGGAATAATAGACCTCTCAAGGAAGGTTTGATTCAGGTCATCTTAGATGGATTTATTTTTCTCACAACTAGGCAACCATGCTTAATTCTAATCTTCTTGCCCTGCTCAGGACTATTTATGATCATAACCCTCTGTTGTTGGTCTTGCATGGTCTTTCTTTTCTTGGTACTTACCCTTTCAGGTTTTAAATTATGTGGAACTCCCACCCTGACTTCAGGAATAAAATTTAAAAAATGGTGGAATATTCTTGTTTGTGGCTCCCCCATGTTTAGAATCTCTTCTAAACTTAAACATATCAAATTTACGGTGAAAGGTTGGAACATGAGGGTTTTTGGATATCTTTTTCAAAAGAAAAAAACTATAGGGGAAAATTTGAAGGTTATCCAAAAAAAATGGAAAAAGGGGATGTTAGCCTGCCTACTTGCAATCAGAAAAGAGAGCACCGCAGGGAGTGGGAGAAAATTTTAAGGAGGAATTTTCTTGGAAACATAAATCTAGGGTCCAATGGCTTCAAGAGGGGAGCAAAAATACCTTCTTTTTTCATGTTTCTACTTTAAAACATAAGAAAAGGAATCGGATAGCTAAGCTTCAAAATGATCAAGAGGTTGTGGCCATATGCCTTCCCAAATTGGCCTCTTGGTGTCAGACTATTTTCAAAAGTTTTATCTAGCTCTGGATGTGGCTCCCAACCTGACTATGGATAATTTTTTGCTTGAACCTCTCCAAACCACTATCGCCCTGGAAGACAACCTTAGCATCCTCTATGTTTTCACTCCAAAGGAAGTTCACCTGGCTACTTTCAACATGGGTGCTTACAAGGTGCCTCATCCGAATGAGTTCCCCCCAACTTTTTCCAAATATTATAGGACATTTTTGGTGAGGACCTAGTTTTGGTTGTTGGTGATTTCTTCAAATCTGGTAAGATTCTCAAACAATTGAACCACACCTTTATAGCCTTGATCCCTAAGGTTTTCGATCCACATTTCATGACTGATTTTAGGCCCATTAGCCTTTGCAATACCATTTATAAAATCTCCTCTAAAATTTTGGTGAATCACCTTAAACCTCTCCTAGATAAAATTATTAGCCCTACCCAAAAAGGGTTTATCCCTAGTTGGCATATCCTGGATGCTACCATAACAACTCATGAAATGCTCCACTCTATGGTTAGATTCAAAAATAGTAGTCAGACACTCAAGATGGATATTTATAAAGCATATGATAAGGTGTTATGGGACTTCATCCCCAAAGTCTTAGCTAAGTTTGGTTTTAACCAAGGGGTGGTTAATCTCTTGATGGAATGCATTACAACATTGTGGTACTCTATTTTTTTCAATGGGGTTCCCTTTGGTTTCTTTGATACTGAGAGGGGCATCAGATAGGGTGACCCCCTCTCTCCCTATTTATTTACCATGGTTATGGATTTCTTGAGCAGGAAAATTTCTAAATTGTTGTTGGTGGATTCTATCTCGGGGGTAAAGGTTGCCTCTTCTTTGGAACCCATTGTCATCCAACAATTCATGGATGATACTATTATTTTTGGGAAAGTGTTTGTGATTGAAGCTAGGAAATGAATTTTTTTGTCTCAAAAACTATGATAATAGTTTTGGGCAATGTATAAACTATAATAAAAGCATGATTTACTTCTTCAACAACACACCTGCTCTTCAAGGTAGGGTGACTATTTTTGTTGGTTTTGTGAGTGGCACTCTCCTGTCAGTGTATTTAGGATTACCCCTTACTATCAAGGAAGTCACTTCTACCTTCTGAATTTTTTTCCTTGAAAGGATTCAAAGGAAATTGGCGAGATGAAAAGGCTCCATCCTCTGTCATGTTGGTAAGTTGCAGCACCTGTCTGCTACCCTCCAAAATATTTTGGTGTACTTCCTCTCCATCTTCAAGATCCCTAAATACTTTGCTAAGAAGTTGGAAAAAATTCAAAGGAACTTCCTTTGGTCTGGGACTAAGGAAAATAAAAAGTTTGCTTTGATTAGCTAGGACAAGGTTTTTAAACCCAAACATTATGGTGGGATTGGGATTAGGAATATTACTAGCATCAACAAGGCCTTGTTGACTAAGGTTGGTTGGGATCAGCTAAGGAATAAAAAGGATTGGTCCAAGATTATGAACACCAAGTATCTTAACAATAGGACCCATGATTAAAAGCCTCTCTTATGATCACCCTTTGGGCTCTTTGGCTTGGAAGAACATTTGCAAAATAAGGGAATTCTCATAATCAAGATGAAATGGAATATTGGGAATGACAACAACATCAGATTCTAGGAAGACCCTTGGTTGTTAGACACCCCCTTGCACTCTCAGACTTCAAGAATCTTATGAGATCGACTCAACTATTCTTTTGGTTGTTCGTTAGAGATTACCTCCTCAACTAACCTATGGCTTAGAGGTGGAAAGACATGCTTTTTTGTGGTCCTTTGTCTCTGGAATTATTATCCTTGGAAAAATATCTGTAGGACCTACTCACCAATACCAGATTACCCCTATCTAATACAAAGGATTATTTCTACTGGACTAATGACTAGGAGGACAATCTTTTTGCTAAGTCGATCTACAATATGTTGTCAAACCAGGGTGTGGATCCTAGACCCTGGAAATGGGTTTGGAACAAGCACTTGATCTTGAAAATAAAAAAATTGGTGGAAAACTTTTCATAACAAAATCCTTAGTCAAGATAATTTGAGGAAACGGGGATTTCAGATCCCTAACAAATGTTTGTTGTGAAAATGCGATGAAGAGTTGGTGGATCACTTGTTGTTGCATTGTTTGTTTGTTGCTAGTGTTTGGGAGTTGGCCTTGGAGCATCTAGGCACTCAATGGACGATGTTTAGAGACACAAAATCCTTTATCTTAGGTTGGTATGGGCCCTTCCTTCACCCCTTAACTTGTGAGATCTAGAATCAAGTTCCTCACATCATCTGTTGGTGTCTTTGGAAGGAGAGGAACAATAGCATTTTTAGGAATATTGAGATGAGCCCTAAAGAGGTTTTTGGCATAGGGAAAAGGCTAATTTCAGAAAATATTCTGATCTTCAGGGGGAAGATCCTAGATAATGCTCCTACAGAGTGGGAAATTAAAATGGCCAAAGCTTGGCACTAGAATCTTGATGCTAACTCCTACAACAACTCCAAGTCACAGACTAGATGGTATACGATCTAGAAGCCTCCAGACCATGGCTGAAAAAAACTAAAGTTTGATGGTTTTGCCAAAGGCAACCCAGGCGGGGCAAGTATAGGAGGTATACTAAGAGATTATAGGGGTAAGTTTTTTGTTGGTTACTCAGGAGAGATAGGAATTTAGACATCCTTGACTGCATAAGCTAGGGCGCTGCTAAAGGGAGCCCAGTTATTTGTCACTCTGGGGATAATGAACTTGCACATTGAAGGGGATTCTAAGTTTGTGGTTGACATCGTTAATCAAGGCAAGTTACTTGGTTGGAATACTAGGGACATTTTGTTAGACATATTTCATTCGGTGTCTAAGTTGAATACGAAGATTACTACCCACATCTTTCAGGAGGGTAATCAAGTTCCTAATGCTATGGCTAATCTAGGGCACCATTTGAGATATTCTAAGTGTTTGAGGAATATGGGGAACCTACCGCTAGGTATACAAGGTCTAATCCTTAAGGAGAACGGAACCTGTATTTTTCATGATGACACATAATCGTACGATTTCTTTCGTTGTCTAGGGGGTCCACATACTTGTCTATTGGGTGATGTGGATGGAGTTGAATGCTGAGGTGTCAAACACGTGGCATAATTTGAATAAAGGGGTGGAGTTCTATTATAAAGAGCTAATTATGAGGAGTGGGGAGTACAACAAGATAATGAACAAGTTGGGTTAGAGATTACACAATATGTATTTGAGGTCTTATCTTGGCCTTTACATATCCTTGCAGATTTTTAAATTTAAATTTGATGTGACTAATAATTATGATGTGAAGCTCTTGCCTTGTCCTATCAAATTCGCTAAAAAATTTCTATTGTTAGATGGTTACATTATTTGGGATTCTAAATTTGGTTCCATGGCTAAATTTCTTTGGTACTTATGCAAAGGAAACGTGAAAGGGAAACCTACCAATATCATAATTGTTTGCAAAATTGGGCATAGGTGTCTCAATATTTTCATTTATGGGAATGTGGTGATTGCTTTTTGGGGATTTAACCCTTCAATCATGTGTCCAACACACCATCTTGATTTCCCAAAGTAGTCTTTTTTGGCTTAAATTTAGAAGTATCTAGATGACATTTCACCTTGTCAAAAATTCTAACATTTTACTCTCACAAGTTTCTTGGTTTTCTAGTGTGGAAAACAATGATATGGGTGGTGTGAGGGTGAGGATGGAGCCTGATAATTGTGGGGAATTTCATAAGGACCTGCTGGTTTGGCACATCTGTGTTGAAGGTGTTATGTCACCTTTAATGGAAAACTTGGTTGGCCACGATCCAAAGTTGTCTACATAATTTGTGAGTTCTTGGAAAGATCGAAGGGTTTCTATGGGTGGTATCTCCTTCAAGTTGAGAAAGGAGGTGATTTCCTAGGCCACGAGGTTGTTGTGTATAGAGAAGAAGTACCCTAAGGGCACTAAGGCTCAAGACAATGAAATCCTAAATGCCTTCTTTGTGGGTAACTACAAACATTTGCATTCTCAAACTAGCTTTTAAAGAGAAGCTCTCTCGTAGTCATGGGACTAGGCCTATCTTTCCCTCATGAAGTACGTCACATTAGAGGGTAAGTTTAAAGATTTGTATTTTTATCATTTTCCTCTCTTAAACCACCTTCATCATAAAATTTTGTTGAGTATCCTATTCTTTTTACTTAATAATTTGGAAAGCTCTTTTGAGAAGTGCCTTGAACCATCTACCAATAACCCTAAGGAACCCATTCCATTTTCTCTCCATTAAGGCCTCATTTTGAGGCTCTATCATTTTCACCTCACCCTCTGCTCACCCAAACCCATCTCCATTGTCCATATTGAGTAAATTGAACCCTCGGCTTAGACCAATATTTCCCTAGCCTAGTCCAAAGGGCCCAAACAAAAAACTCCTCTGATGGTTGTTGAAACCCCTAAACCTAAATTGGATGCTAAAAAGGACAAGGGAATTGTGGGGTTAGCCCAATCTCACACTACAACTAGTCTTTGCGAGCTTAAGTCTATCCCGACCAGGACTGACAGTAAATCTACTGCTAAGAGGAATGTGAAGGATGAGGGGAAGTATTTGGTGGAGCAACCAGCCATTGATAGTGTTGGTAAGAATAGGGTGGGGAAATACTCCAAGGGGGATACTATGGCTCCTGCTACTATGGAGACTGGTGTTGAAAATACTAGCATCAGGAGATTTGGTAGGCTGGCTAAAAACAACAAGAAGGTGTAGATTAGTGAAATTTCTTATGATGAGTAGTAGTTTGACAACAAAGGGGAAAGGAAGGAGGTTGATATTGAGGAATAGGAGAAGGAGTTTGTTGAGGGGCCTAGTCACTTCTCAGACCTCAACAATATAATGAAAGAGAATTTGACTTCCTAGTCCTCTAACCCTTAGGGGGTGGAGCATGCCGACATCAAGAATACTGTGGAGAAAGGGGAGGATTAACATAGGTTCTTGGAACGTGTGGAGAAGCTTGAGAAGAACTCAGTGGTCTATCTAAGCTCATTGTCAATTTGATCCACTATGTAGCTAGCACCCTCTCTACTATGCTTAAGGACTAGGTGGATAAGAAGGTTGCGGAGGAAGGTCCCTACTAGGATGGGGAGGATATTGTCAACCTCCTCTCTCAGAAATGGGAGAATGCTAGCTAGTTTTTTATTGATCCATTTGTTGGGTGTTTTGGTTGGTTGTTAGTTTGTTGTGTATGGTTCTGTTTAAGTTTTTTTTTTTTTGTCCTTGGTCTTGATCCTTTTTGACCCTTGAGGCTCATCGTTTAAAGGGTACACCACCCTGAAAATGTTGCTTATATAATAAAAAACATGAGAATTAGAAGTCTTGGATTCCCCTCCAACACTATGATTCCCCCTAGATACCAAGTTTATGACCTAACAACATATCTCCAATGGAAGGAATAAAGAAAAAGAGAGAATGTAAATACAAGATGACTATAGGAATTTTTTTTTTTAGGCTAGTTACAACTCTAACCTTTATCCATAAAAGACATCTCTAGGGTTTCACTTCCTAAAATAAAAGAGGGAAATATTGTTGAATTTTTTATTTTATACATTATAGAGGGGCTTAAGAACCAATATTTTTTCTTTATTTTTATATTAATTTTCTAAGTGGACACATTCTTAAAATAGAAAATTGAGCATACTACTTCCTAATTTTGAGGAAAGAAATTATTTTCAATGTTTATTGAATGAAGTATGGAATGTGAATATGTATTCTTTTAAAATTTGGATTAGTAAATCAAAAGTGATGTAGAATAAAATATATATGTATTTTTGTTAAAATAATATATTATTAAAATTAATTAGATACCAAGACCTTAATATATTTATATTTTAGAAAAAATACATGATTATAATGCTAAGATGGATTTTGAGTTCATAGTGACATTATTTCAAAATTTATCTTAATAAATGTAGAATTGATGTCTAGAGAGCACACTTGAAATTTGCTTATTTTTTTATATTTTTTAAAACATATTTTTGGCACCCAAACCAAATGTCTAACCCTTAAGATTGGTAAATTCAAACTTTTTCTAAGCTTAGGGGTGACAATTGATCAATGTGAGATAGAATATGTGTGTGATATGACACACTCACATTATGAAAAACACATACAATCATGAGTGCATATAACATGTACACATTGTGATTTATATAATGTGAGCATGATATGATGTGCATGTATTATGTTTCTTAGAATATAAACATATTTTGAAGAATTTTAAAATTTTAAGCACTTTTTAACCTTGATTTGTTTATATGCACCTAAGTATTTTTTCTAGGTCACTATTTAATAAAAAATACAATTTAATAAAATTAATTTTTATAATAATATATATTGTATTCTTTAGATTAAGAGAAATTATAGAAAAATACAAAAAGTACAAACTTTAAAAATAAATACATTATCAATTAGGGATTTCTAAGATGTTCCTTCTTCGATTCTCTAATACTTTTCATCCTTTCTTTATTCAACTCCACCTCTTATTTCTGGTTTTTTTTCATTTTTCCCTCCTTTTAATGTTTCTCTTATAGGTTGCTTTATGTTTTTGGTGGTGTATATATAGGCATATAATAGAGCTTCTATCTAAAGTATCTTTAATTTAAGAGGTTTTAATTGAAGGTGTTTAGATCAAATTATTTTGTATAGTATCAATGTTGTATCTATTTTCTTTTAAACAATGTGATACAATTTCATTAGACTAAACATATTAGTTTGGATCATATAAATTCCTAATCAAATGAATCTATTTTTAAATATAAAAATCTATAAGCACATAATCTTATTTATAATATTTCTCAAAAATATAACTTTTATTATATTATATTTTAATACTATTTAATTTCTATTTTCTAATCAACATAACTTCCTTGTAACAAAAATAATTATTAGAGATCATGTAAAAATAATAAGCAATAATAAAAGTATTTACAAATCACATAATTGATATCTTTTTTTCAAAAATAATAATTTAATTTTGATATATACATAAATAATAATAACATGCTATAAGAAAATATGTCTATATTTATTCTAAGTATAAATATTAATAATAAAAAATATTGAATAGAATTATAAAACTATGTAAAATTTAGATATTAATGTCAATTATTCATTATAGAAAAAATATAAACAATTTATTTGTATCTCAATTTACTTGTTATAAAAAATGTTCTCATTAAAAATTATTTAAAATATAATAACATTTAATTGAAACCTAATCAATTATTTTTTATTTTTTATAATTAATAATTTATTTTTTTTAAATAAAATATTAATTTTTGTAACCCAAAAAAAAAATATTATATTAAAACTTGAGACTTTAAGTTAGAGATCTCCCCCTTCTCATTGCCGACGTGACCTCTTAGGAAGAGCAATGATCACACCATCTCTTTTATAAAAAAATATCATGTTTCTTTATATTGATTCATAATTGAATTTTCAATAAGTTATTGGCATAATTGAATGTCTTTTATTGAACTTTTGGGTCCACAACATGTAATTTTCATATTTTTAAAACTATGTTTCTTTGTAATCTATAATTGTTTGTCATAATATGTTTGAAGAATATTTATTTATTTATTTAAGATCTTTTAATTTTACTTTGATTTTTTATTTTTTTCATTAAAATGAATTATTATTTTTTATTTAATAGTTTTTTAAAATTGTTTAAAAGTTTTTTATTTTATTTTAGAATTATTTTATTGTTTACTTTATTTTTATTTGAAGATTTTTTTAACATAAATTTTAATATTATTTTTAAAAAATTATCACATTATTTTTTATATCTTTTGATTTGTTTTTATTTTGAAAGTTTAATTTTATAATTGTATATTTTAAAATATGTGTCAATTGTATTTTTGTTTTTGTATTATAGATAAAGAAGTCACAAAAAATACAGAGAAAGTTTCAACGAGATTTACAGAGGCAAGAGCCCAGGCCTCTCACCAGGAGTAGCAAGAAGACTACAAAACTGCAAGTCCTAGACAAAAATTACCAATAGGTAATCAAAAGCTTAAATTAAAATATCATCATGGGTGTCAACCCAGGTTGTCCACCCCATGGATCCCTCCATCCACACAATTTTTTTGTTCTCCTAGATATGAGCAAGCATGAGGAATTGGTCCTTCTTGGCGTTCTTTTGGTTCTTAACCTCCTTGATGAACATTTTGCAGGTCCTCTCGAAGATCTGCAGATTATCCACATTTCTCCTCCATTCGTAACCATTCTTCATCTCATAAATGAAGAAGGTGGTGTGTCCCATCTTCAGGAACCTTTTCAGCTTCTTCCTATCCATCATCATGGTAGTATGAACCTGCAAGAATATTTTAAAGTATGGAGTTTTCGAAAAGACTCAGTGAGAACCCTGGGGGTGTTCTGAAACCTTTCTTCATTTCTACATTTCCAAACCTGCCAAAGGATATTAGAAGAGAGAATGTTCCAAAACAGATTAGTATCCTTATCAAGCCCATCAATATGCCCAGTGATGATTTCAAGAGTATAAATAACCATAGGATAATTGATGCCAAACATTTTCCAAATTTCTTTAGCAAAAATACAGTCTAAGAGAATGTGCCTTCTTGATTCAGGCATTCTACATAAGTTACAGTAATCGGTAGCAGAGTTGTCTTTTCTAATTGGGAGTCTGTCAAGAATCGACAACCATTTAAAACATTTTATTTTAGGTTCTATAGATCCTTTCCAAAGAATATTAGAGTAGTTCTTCTAAGAGCAGATATCCAAGGTGGTGTACCAGATAGTATTGACATGGTCAATGATGGCATCATTATATCCAATCACCTTGTAAACATTTCTGGCTTTGATTCTAGATATAATGGTCCCATCTGGCCATTTGCAGTTTAAGTATCTTTGAGAGTCCACATGGCAAGTAGAAGGTAAGTCCTTGGTGGCTTTAATAATCATATTATAAGTTTTCTTCTGGGAGGTCGGGATATTATACTTGCTTCTGAGATCTTCCCAACCAATTAGCCTGTCCTTCTCAAAGAGGTCATCTAATTGAGAGATGCCCCTATTATTCCAGTATCTAGCAGAGCAGCCTTGGGAAAAGGTGAGGGGTTTGCCAAAGGCTTGAAGGTTCCACCAGATGGATCTTTCACCATGAAGAAGACAATCATCATGGAAGGCCTTGTTAGTGATAAAGCTCTTAACATGATTCCAAGCTTTCTATATGGACTTAAAAATGGTAGATCCATGCACATAAATAGGAAAGTCTTTGATAATCAGATCATTGAAGGGCAGATATTTCCAGTGTTTTGTATTTTTGGGGAATCCTCTTTCAATATTGTTTCTAATAAGGACCTTCCAAGGATCATTGCCTTCCATAGAGTGAAAAATCCATTTGGCGGCAAGGGCAATCCCTTGGATTTTAAGGTCCTTCAGGCCCAAACCCCCTAGGAGTTTGTCAGTTTGACACCAATCCCATTTAACAACATGCATTTTTCTATTGCCTTTACCATCCGGCCAGAGAAATTTTTTGATGGCTTTTTGAATTTCCAAAATTTGATAGTTACTAAACATCCAAGCAGATGAATAGTAAATATTGTAGGAAGAGAGAAATTTTTGGTAGACCTTAACTTTGCCAGCCAAGGATAAGGACCTATTGTGCCACTTATCCAGCTTGTTAGTGATCTTCTCTTTCACCCAAGACCACATATCCTTAAGGGAGGGGTCAACAGAGAAAGGTATGCCCAGATATCTCACAATTTTTTGCGGGCCTCCCCATTGAAAGTCATAGCTTTTAAACCAGTCAGGGGGCTATTCAACCCATCCCAGACATATAGACTTGGGGTGAGAAACACGAGCACCGGAGATAGAACAAAAGAGACTGAGCTTATTTTGCAGGGCTTCAAAGTTGTGGGCAGTGGCTTCAAAGAAGATAGCAATGTCATCAGCAAATTGGCAGTTTATGAGCTCTTCGTTATTAGGGAGAGTTATGCCCTTAACATTAGGGGAAATAGAGTTATCTCTAAGAATGTAGTAAAGGGCATTAGAGGCAATAACAAAGAGAGCAGGGGCCAAGGGGCAACCTTGTCTGATGGATCTACCTAGGGGGAAGGGGTCAAAGAGGGAGCCATTGATATCAATCTGGGAAAAAGCATCATTAAGTAACATTTTCATAGATTTACAGAAAGTACAAGGAAATCCAAAAGCCTCAAGCATCATGGAGATAAAGTTCCATTCAACCCTGTCATAGGCCTTTTCGAAGTCAAGGAGAAACATAGCAGAGTTTTGTTGAGAGAAGTTGGCCCAATTCATTGCTTCCCAGCTGGTGATCAGGTTCTCAAGAATATACCTTCCTTTAATAAAACTAGTTTGGGTAGAGCAGACAAACTTAGGCAGGATTTTCTCAAGTCTAAAGGCCAAGATCTTGGCAAAAATTTTATAGGAGACATTGAGGAGGGTGATAGGTCTCCAATTTTTGATGAGAGCTTTGTCTCCATCCTTGGGAATTAATTTAATAATACCACGGTTGATGGAGCTACCCAGGGATCCCCTATCAAGGGCTTTCCGAGTAGAGATCAAGAAGATCTTTGCATATCCAATCCAAGTTGGCCTTGTAAAACTCCACAGGGAGACCATCGGGCCCAGGGGCCTTTTCATTGTTAAGGGAGTTAATGGCCTTGTCAATTTCCTCCAGGGAGATGCCTTTAGATAGCAGGTCAGCATCCATAGAGGAGATCCTATTAGGGATAAGAGTTCTGCATTGATTCCTAAGGGAGGTAGCCTCCGCTGAGTCTTTAGAGGTAAAGAGATCCTTATAAAAGTCCACAAAGGCCTTTTTGATACTATCAAGGTCAGTAATTTCTTGATTGTTAACAATAATTCTCTCAATATTCTCATTGGAGTGCTTGTGTTTGAGAAGGTTGAAGAAGAATTTTGAGCCCCTATCCCCAAATAGGAGCCAGTGAGCACAGGACCTAATTTTGGCTCCTCTAGTTTTAACTTGCTGGTGCTATCTAAGGGCTTCTTTAGTCATAATCACATGGGAGATGAGATCATTGTCAGAGGGGTTGGCTTGGATGTTAGCCTCAGCTCTCTGAAGGTCAGAGGAGAGCTTTTTTCAGTGAATCTATAGTCTTTGGCTCTTTTTTGGCCTATGGCTTTTAACAGGTTCTGCCAGGCAAGAATGTTCATGTTCCATCTCTCGGTGTGAGAGATGGAAGGGAAGTTGTTCTTATTGATGAGGCTAATGATATGGATGGCAGCAAGAGCGTCCTCATCCTTGAGAATACTAGTGTTTAGGAAAAACTTGGGATTGGAGGCTTTGGTGAGCACAGGGGAGGTGCTAGTTTTAAAACGGATGGAGATAGGGTGATGATCAGAGAGGGGAGTGGTGGTGACGAGGACAGAGTTGCCAAGATTATTCGGTAAGACAGAGAAGAAATTTTTATTAGCATAGAATCGGTCCTGTATAGAGTATATTCTAGAAGGACCCTATTGAAAGTTGCACCAGGTATGCCATATGCCTGGATTCATGTCTTTACTTCTGGTTAAAGGGTCAAAGAGATTTTTTTTATTTTTCATTCTATTCCAGTGGAATTTTTCAAGGACTTTCTAGGAAAACGGAGTACCACCAACTTTATCTTCCTTGGATTCAATCATATTGAAGTCCCCTCCCATGAACCAAGGGATGTTAGGGAGTGCAGCCAGCCAATCCCAGAGGCTCACTCTCTCCCTATAGTCGTTTGAAGCATAAATTGAGCATAAGCCAAAGACATTGCTATTGTAGTTGATAGTGATCCAAACGGCTCTGTTACAAGGGGAGATCCCATTACTAGTGATAAACTTCTCCCATCTCAGGTTAACCAGCAGTGCAACCCCTCCCCTGCCCCTAGGGTGATTGGTATGGAATTTGATAGCATCCTTCCAAAGGAAATTAAGGTTGGATTCAAGAACAAATCCAGTAGCTTTAATTTCTTGCAACATTAAGAAATCCATAGAGTTATTTAAAAAATGCTTAATGACAAACTTCATGTCCGGTGATTCAAGACCCCTTATGTTCCATGAGATGTAGTTCATGAGGAAACATGCAGGGGGGGAGAGCACTAGTCTGTCGATCCCAAGATTGGGGTTTTAGCAACAGGAGGGGTATTCCCTTGTTTTTTATGGAGGGATTTTTATTTTTGGAACCCAGAGGTCTTCCCTATCATTTAGATGAGGGGAGATCTCCGATGAATTCATCATCATTCTCAGAATCATTGGGGGAAAGGATATCCACATCCATTGACTGCTTGGGGCGAAGATTAGCAGGATTAGCGGAGCGGTTATGGGTCGGGATGACCTCCAATAGACAGTCATCACCTAGCTCTCTGAACATCTTGTGAGGGAAATTCAAGGGGGGGTATGTGCCAATGAAATTTCCAGAAGGGTCCTTTTTGCTTGAGCTTGAAGGGGGGGAGCTGATATGATATTCCTGAGAAGCGGTCAGCATAGGGTTGTCCATGATGGAGATGGGAGGGAGGTCTAAGGACTGGGAGACCACAGTGGAGGAGTTGACCTGTTTATTGGTTCTCCGCCTACGTTTATTGGAGATTTTGGTTACAGTTTGGAATCCTTCATTTTGAGACTCAATTTGAGGGGACAGGGAGACAATCGGGAGCGAAGGGGGGGGAGGGGCAACAGGAAAGGATGGGGAGCTGGAGGCCATGGTGGGAATGGGGTTGGGAGTTTCAGCAGAGTGTGTGGTTTTGACCACAGAGGGTTCCGAATTGGGGTTAGCAGGAGCAAAGGGGTTCAGGTGTGGCGAGGGTTTAGCCGGCAAAGGTTTCTTTTTGAGAATGGGGCAGTCCCTCCTCAAATGCCCTTCTCTTCTACATAAGAAGTAGGCGTTCAAACCTTCAAGAATTTCAATAGGGCAGAAATAATTATCCTCAGATATATTAATGTTAATGTCCGCCAGAATCTCTTTACCAGGAATCAAGGAGACAAGTATCCTGGCATCCATATGAGGAACCAACCTAATAGTGTCATCCATTCGAATGACCTTACCGAGTAGTTCAATCAGTTGGGGAATGAACCTCCATAGAAATGGCGGGATTTGTTTAACTAATATCCATCGCAGGGCAGAGAGGGCAAGAACTTCCTCAAGAATGGCCTCAGGAGACCAAGCCAAGGCATGAAAGGAGGTAGACCCGACGGTCCAGTACTGTTTTTTAAGCACTTTGGCTTGGGATTCCTGATTAGAAAAGAAGATCACATATAAACCTTTCTGAATTTTCCTGCAGAACGAAATATGGAGACCAAGCTTTAAGTTCCAGTAGTTATGGAACCAATCATCTAAAAAATTTCTAGGAGGGCATTTATCAACTTCAACAGTAGAGAAAAAAATAGCCGAGTTCCTTAACCTATTTTTTTCTTTCCCAATTTCTATTAGCATTTTTGGATTTGGAGAAACGGAGAAGGGTAGGGGAACATCCCCAGTGTTCTTACCAGTTTTGCAGGTGCCATGGATGTTCGACAGGTTAAACCTCGTGCTCGTGTCAATGGCGATACCAGAATTGGCCACTGCCTCTAAGAAGGACTTAGGTCTTGGTTTGGTAGAGGTATCTATGCTATGCATGTATGAGACCTTAGAAGCCCTAGATAAATTCGAGGGGGAGATGGGGGGTACGACCTCTGTCGAGCGGCAGAGGGGAGAAGGAGATGTCTCCATCAAACATTCAGAATTAAAGAAGCAAGGAACGGACACACCTGTACCCTCATCATCGTCGGGAAAGCATCGTTGTCCTTCCTCGTGGTTTGCCACCTTTCACAGCCATCGCCGGAAAGACTTGCCGGAAGAGAGAGAAACAAGCCGAAAAAATGCAGAAAGAAAACTAAAATATAACCTTATCCTTTCGTCAATTGTATTTTGATTTTTATATACATAATAATATAAAATTTCTTAATATCATTATAGAATAATTCTCAATATAATAATATATAAATAAATCTAACAAATGTACACACGTATAGTGTATATGCATATGTGTGTATGTGTAATTATATATATGTATAATGTATGTGTATATGTATATGTATGTATATATGTTTGTATACACATATAATTACTATATCTAGGTTAAGGCATCTAGGAGCCACACAAAAAATATATTTAAATTCCAAATACTAATAATCATGGGGTTCACCAATTCCATTAAAGAAAATAGATTTTATATTTCAACACATTTTATGTGAATTCACCCTAGATTACTTCCAATCCAAGGCCAATCCACCTCACATATCAAAGTTATACCACATCCTCTCCATCATTTTATCATTATTGTTATTATAATTCAACAAAAACATGAATTCATGGACTTGGAAACATCTTAGAAACCATATCAACCCAATTAAGATAAAATAAAAAATCCATTGAAATAGATCATTATCATAAAATACTATATATTATATTAATTTGGTAGATTTCATCAACAACAATATATTCAAAAAATTTCCACCATTCATCTATAATTTTGATCTGACCATACTACTATTCTATAATATCAAATAGAAAATATTAGACCTCTATCCTACCTAATTATTCATATGAGAGATATAACCAATATCATACAAACTAAGAAAATATTTAACCTTTCGGTCTTCTACAATATAAATCCTATAAGTTTAAACTATCAACCATGGAGTGGGGAGAAAATTACATAGGCCCCCCTACTCCATATTGCACTTACAATTTTTATAGTCCTCTCATGCATTAGTTGACTTGGCCTTCCTCAACTTTGTCTCAAAATCTATTTTCTTATCATGGTAGCACATTGGCCCATTGAAACCCACCTGGACTTAGATATTTTCACATTTAGGCTTTTTGCCATTGTCGCTACCAATTGGTGCAAACAATAGACATTTTCACTTGACCTATGGAAATGACCAAGTTGATAGATTAAAAAGGCCTCTACCTAATTTTTGACACCTCCAATATCATCATGGAGGCTAAGGTACATCTCAATTGCATTATACAATATAATTGTACAACTCAATACCTATGCCACATCAAGGACATTCAACCTTCCAACCAACTACCTAGAATCAAGAAGCACCTTAGCCATCGCAGTCCTTGTTCCAACTCTAAGAGAGTCAGCTAACTCTTTCACTAGCTCCCACACTCTCATTATCGAAAGCTAAAGATCAAGATTATAAATTTTCTTCACTAAAAAAATAAAAAATATATTCAACATATCTTCCTCATATTCTATATCCTTCCCCCTCTTCTCACTTCCAACCTCCCTATCCTTTCCCCTCTTCCCGCCTCCAACCCCCCTATCCTCTATCATTCTTCTCTTTCCCTTACCTATCTTCATGGAGCTTCCCCCTTCTTTTTCAAATAAGCTATGCCAATATCCTCACCACTACAAAATAAAATCATATCAGAATCTCTTATCTTTGTTGAATGATTTAATGATGGCAGCCTAATCTCTTGAAGATTGTGCTAGACACATCCAATTGTCACGAAACTATCCTATCCACCTTGTCTTGCATCACCATCTTACAAAAGTCCCATCTAAACCTTCCCCACATTCTGCCACCTTTGCTAATGATGGTCTAAATCTCCACCCTTATCAAACCGGTTATATATAGAAAGATATAATTTTTTTTGTTATTTATTATCATAGGTAAATATTGTTAGTGGAGGTGAGACTTGCACGCATCCCTCTTGGTGCAACTTCATTACACTATTAGCTAAAAGTTATTTGTCTTGCAGAAACCATTTAGCTTGTAGCCATGGCGTACAGGTCAATAGAAAGAGTGCTACATACATTGCATTTGGGGAGTGACAGATTTTATTAAAGCCTTGAATATTTCACTTCAATGTCGAGTGTGCCACTTGCTCTAATGGATGTCATATCATCACCTTTGTCTTTTTAAAATTGGTAACGTCTAATATGATATTTATTAATTAAAAACCTATATGCCAGAGGCAGGAAGTTGTAACATCCTCTTATAATCTATGAAATTAACATTCCCCTCATTACAAAACAAAAAAGTGTAAAAAATAATGACAAGGGGAAGAACTCTAATATAATGCCTTAGCAGAGCTGAAACATTGAGGCTTAGAGGCACGTCTCAAAATATGAAATCCTTGATTAGAGATAAAGATGGAAGTAAACAAGAGCAAAAAAGGTAACAAGTTGAGGCCATGCATGATAAACAACAAAAAGCTGGTTCTATGGTGCACCAGATTTTAGACATGTGCAATGGTTATAATGGCAGGCTATTACCCTGGGGAAATGGGCAATTGGAGGGTGTATGTCAATGTGAGCCGTATTTTGAAGGATCAGTTAACAGCGCCCGGTCGGCCAGTTGGACGCATCAAGACTATCCCGATCTACTTCGGGACCGACAAACCAATAATAATATGCATTCCTTTCCTATCAAGGACTAATTTTATTTTTGACAGCTTCAATCCTTTGTAGTTTTGTGATGTAGCCTGGAATTATTGTTGGCGTGGGCTAAATTAGGCCTCTAATTGCGTAACTTTATCGGGTGTGGAAATCTAGAACTCCGGGTGCATCCACATCCGATTTTCTTAGGAAATATAACCGTGAACCCATTTTCTATTGGTTCCGTCATCATGCTGCCATGTGCTCCCCCCTTCCCTCTTCGCTCTTCGCTCTCCCATTGCCACCAATCACCTGGGTTACGTTGTTCTAATTTAGATTGTTACCTCTCTCTCACATGTAACAAGCAATTTGTTTCTACGTCCTCAGATTTGTAGTATATAAGACTGCCTCACCTCCGGATAGTTCTTGATTTCAGATCATACCAGAGTTTATTTGTTGGATGAGTTGCAGGCAACTTTGGGAATTGCAGAAAGAAGCATATTGCTATAGTTTTGGGGATTAGGCAGCATCCATTGTTGTAGGTTCAGAATGAAGGTATCTGTTCTTGAACTTCTCCTTTTTGTTTTGTCCTTACTGTATTTGAGAATCAGAACCATGAGTGATTACTAATGATGAGTCTGGACCACTTGCAGATCTTCAATTGGGTTCACCGGAAGATCAATGGGCAGCACACACCAGGTAAGAATGAACTTAGAATCATAAGATTTTAGGGCGTTGTAGATGAGTTTCTAGAACATTGAAGTGGATAATGATATCTATGGTGGAAGGCGATTTCTGTTTTAGATGTATATATTATAGTGGTTAATGATATGTATGATGGAAGGCGATTTTATGGTTTAGGTATATACTTATTCATTGATTGTAATTCGATATATGAAAATGAAGATGTTGATATCTATGCTATCCTAGGATTACATAAAAGATGAAGATGTTGATATCTATGTAATCCTATTGGTATGATAATATCTATGGTTTTGGATTGGCAGGAGAATCAAAACAAGAAGATTGTGGTAGTGTGTCATTCAACTATTGGCAGAATGGACTCCTGTGCATCGGTACACTGGGCGGAGATGATCAAAAGCGCGTGCACCCACAGCGAGACGAAGAGGAAGATGGACATGAGCATGGGCATGAGATTCAACAAAAACTTGAAGATGAAGATGAGCGGCATGACACAGTGCCAGCAGCAGTACTAGAAGTAGAAGATGAGGCTGACATCACGGCCGCTGAGGTGGAGATGTTCAAGAAGAGCTTGGCAAAAATCTTAGGCATTGGGGATGAAACGACTGATACAAACAATCATAATAGTCCTGGCCCAAAAGAAACTTTTTACTTGCGCGAGGACCCAGATGGTGCTAAGGCAAGCTCACCACATAATCATAACTTTCCTTTGGAGGAATTTCTGGAGATCCCTCTGAGTTCCACCGCCATTGATGGTGCATCTGAGAAGAAGAAGAAAAAGAAGCAGAAAAGCAGCAAAAACGCTTTGGGAACACTCCTCTTCAGCAAGAATCACAAGGCAACTGATGAAAAATCGAATGAGGCCAAGGTAGTTTCCAATGACAAGGCATCACCAGCAGCTTCTGTTAAAAAGGCTGATTCTTCCGTGGTGGACAAGATTCTGAACTGGAAGAAGAAACGATCTGTGTCTGTATCATCTGCACCTCTAGAAGCTCTTCCTCACAGCAAATTCTCCAAGGTATAATGTAAACTATACAAAACTCAATGAATTTCTATATATGATGTGATTACGTACATTCATTTCCCAATTTTGCTATAGATCTGGATCTTTAACTTGGATAGTTTTCAGTCTGATATAAATAGCCATTACAGTCAAGATTTGTGGGTTATGTGTCTGCTTAGAAATTCACCCGATCCACAGGATTTATATTATATTGAATTGGGTATCTATTTGTTTATTCAATGATGTGAATGGGAGATTGCATTGCAGTTCAAAAGTATGTTTAAGGACAAGAGCGGTCGTGCACTGAAGAAGGGAGGAGTCAAAGATGACATGACCAGATCAGGGCCATTGGTCCGTGAAAACAAGTTCATAGCACCATTTTGCTCCAGTTTTCGGAGCGACAGCTATCCATGTCAAGTTCAGGAGAGGGATGGAATAGCAGGGCAGGAAGAAGACTATATCTCCCTCTCCCGGGATCATTCTCTGGGAAGAATCCAAGAATACTGGATCAAAACCAACTCTGAATGTAAGTATACATTTCATCGGCACATTTTAAATTTTGATTTGTTTAGGTTATTTATTCCAAATCTCTTTTTTCAAATAAGATTTTTTATTAATCTGATTTAAACTGAATCATCATAGTATGATTTAAACTGAACCACCTAAACAAATGAATTACCTAAGCAAATCAAAACTTAAAATATGTTAAACGGACTGTCAATTATATATATATGACCCATTTTCTAATGAACTTCTCTTCTTGCAGTTGTTGTGCTAGAACTATAAGCAATGGAGATACAAATGCAATTTCGGAGCAGCTGAAGCTGAATCAATCAATCTCTCTATCTATATATATCTCAACATTACAACTACTCTCAGTTTTCTCTTCTTATGTCAACTATTGCTAGTACTGCTTACAGCTTAGGCTTATCCCACCTGTAAGCTGAATGTTACCATTTTATCTGTAAATATAAGAAGTGTAATAACCCAGTTATACACTGTACGTGATAAGGTTTATTTCTTAAATACATTATGACATTTACTGCATTTGCAATTGATTCCATTTTCTTTTTTATACTCTCTCTTAATCCATTTAGTGCACAGAGAGCTTAAGAAGAGTGCATAGAATGATTTGATGCTTGTAACAGTGGATACAGTCAGTGGTGGAATAAGAAATGAGGAAGAAACCGGTGGAAAAAACTATTTTGCTCGTTGTTTACGTACGCAAAGTCCTTTTTTCTGGCTGTAGCGTTGAGAGTAGTAAAACTTAGCAAAATCATAACAAGAAGTTGAGTCCGCCTGTTCCCTGGTCTATTTTCTCAGATCTCAAACCATTTTTTTATTGCCCTCCAAATGACAAGGTGAAAAATATAGGGCACGGAACCGTTGTTGCTTCTATTCTTTAACTATATTTTCTTAGGATTGGCTATTTATGGTTAGGGAAGCATCTCAATTGAATACACCACAAAAGTTTATGGTTTTAATACATATATGATTTTTTTGTTTACTTTAATGTTTAGCTCCACGTGCAATGAAGCATGAGTAGTTATATTTCTTAAAGACTTTCGAAACTCATGAATAAGAAGGAACTAAAATAATATTTCATATCCTCTAATATATTTCTTAAGACTTTCGAAACTCATGAATAAGAAGGAACTAAAATAATATTTCATATCCTCTAACTAAAATAATATTTCATTTTAATTAGTGTTATGTTTTTATATTTTCCTCCATATAAAAATCTTAATAGTATTATGTTGGCTAATAAAGTGGGCAAAAGATTATTAAAATCAATTTGGTATGTGGAATTGTCCTCATTTTCAATGTGTGATTAAAGAGGACTTTAAGTTTTCCAAGAACAAATGTAAAATATTTAGTGTAAAAAGATCACATCTAAATAAACTTTTTTCAAGAACAATTGTACTAGAATGCAAAACATTTGGTCTCAAAAGATCACATCTAAAAACACTTAAGCTTTAAAAAAAAATTGTTAGTGCAACGAAATTATAACACATTCCATATAATACTAGTTAAAAACTCAAATAAAAAGATAAAATAATATTTTATTTTATTTTTTAGGAGTGTTCATAGTAATATTTCATTGAAACTTAGGAAATATTCATGATGTGTGTATGCAATATGCCTATGATTGTCTTTGTCCCATGATTCTTAAAGAAGTGTTTTTTTTTTTTAAATCTATTTTTAGTTAGAACTTATAATATTCTCACCAATGAATGCATCATCCTAAAAAATATATAAAAATTAAATTATTATTTCTAAAATAAACATGATATGAAAAAATTATACCTATGTCAAAAATTTCTCAACTCACTAGCTATAAGAAATGACCACATTAAATTTTAAATCTTAAATGCCTAGGTATTTTAACTAGTTAATGCAAAAGGCTTATGAAACCATACAAAGTTATCATATAACCCAAACCCTAAAACATTTTAAAAAACTTTAAAGAAATTAAAAATGCACTAAAACATGGCTATCTAAGAGGCAAGTCTAGGTGGCATAGGGGTCAACAAGGCATATATATATCTATCTTTCCCTTCTACGATCCATTAATTTTGATACACAATTAAAATTCATGTAAGTGCACTTAAAAAATAATATATATTATTTTATAATAGATAATTGTGTTTAAATATATATCTATTAATTTTGTATACTTGTAATTAACATAATGAATGAGCCTCCTTTTTAATAAATATCTTCTTAGGTTTTGGAATCAAATCCATAATAGTTACCTATTACTTAAAAGTGGATATACAACTTCTAGCAAATAGGAATGTGTTGTATAGGATGACTTTTGATATCACATTTTTCTCCTCTAACATTAACACATTATATTGTACTTGCCCTTTATTTGCATGTTAGATATCCTTTTTTTCTTCTAATATTTTGTATCCATGCCCTAAGAAATAATTATAGGAGTGATCATATTAGATAATTTATGAAGCATATGGTATAAGTAATTTTTTGAGATAATAATATTATGTTGAAAAGTGACATTTGTGTGATAATCTTTATTCCTATTCATAAAAAACTTTACTATTAATCCGTATATATAGAAAAAAAAATCTAAATGTTAAACAATGAGCATTAAACAAAAATAAATAAATATCAATGCTAAAAAAATAATCTTGAAGGGTGATCCCACAATGCTGGTTTACAATTTTTGGGAAATTTGATTTTTGTTGTAATCACATATTTTTAGAAAATATAATGATTTAAGCCTTAAAAAGTTTCATTTTAAGGATTCCAATTGAAGAGGGTTTGATTAAACCACCTTAGATCAAACCCCCTTGGATAGAACCCCGCTAGTTTTAAACCATACCTATAACAGAGTCTCCTTTACACCTATCAAAATGTTGATACCTATAACAAAGTCTCCTTTACACCTATCAAAATGTTGATAAAAAACCACTTTTGATTTACCTTTTGGGGGATCAAATGAACTCATTTAAAATTTATTTTTTGTAAGTATGTAGTCCTTATTATAAGCTTCCCAAAAAGTATAATTTTAAATAAATTTAATTTAATTATTATATTTATTTTTTATTTCTTGTGAATGTAGGTTTTTCACTGAAAATCAAGCTCTTTGTTTTGCACATGTGGAAAAATAGAGGATTATTAAAAAAATTTGAAAAATATGAGTGCACCAGATATTGAAGTCATTGATCCAACCAAAAATAAATAAATAAATTTGATACATACAAAAAAAAATTATGTGTTATACGGTCCACCTATGTTTGAATTGTAATTGGTTTGACTTTGAAACTTGATTAAGGAAAAATATTCAATAAAAAACTATGAAACCAATTGGAAGCACTAGATATCATAGTTAAAAATCTAAATTCAAAAAAAATAGAATTTTATCCTTCATGGAAAAAAAAATTGTGTTATACGGTGAGCATCACTCCTTAAAAATGGTGTTTCCTAAAGAAAACTAATTTTCGAAGGAGATAGAAAAATAAGTGCAATATGATTCCAAAAAAATTGAAAAAAATATATTTAGAATCTACAAAAAAATGGTCACAAATCACTAGTTTGTATCATCTTCAAATTCCTCACGGTTTAGTCGTTATAGGTGTCTGAAAGTGAGGATTTAGTTAGAAAAATTCAGTTCAGTGTCCAATTTGACCAAAAATTGTAAACCAGTATTGTGGGATCACCTTGAACCCTTGAAGTTAATATACGAATCTTATATGTGAAACCTAGACTCAAACACGTTAACCCTAAATAATAAACTTAAGCGCTTAGCCCTATAATATGTTGGTTGATAAAGTGGGTAAAAATTTATTAAAATCATTTTTTATAAAAGTATGAACATATGAAATTGTCCTCATTTTCAATGTGATTAAAGGGGACTTCAAGTTTTTCAAGAACAAATGCAATAGAATGCAAAATATTTGGTCTAAAAAGATCACATCTAAAAAAACCTAAGCTTTAAAAATAAATTGTTGCAACAAAATTATAACACCTTCCATATAATACTAGTCAGAAACATAAATAAAAAGATTACATATATATTAAGAGTGTTCATAGTAACATTCCATTAGAATTTAGGAAGCATTCAAGATGTGTGTATGCAATATGCCTATGGTTGTATTTTCTCCCATATTTATTAAGGAAGTAATTTTAAAAAATCTATTTTTGTTTAGAACTTATAATATTCTCACCAATGAATGCATCATTCTAAATATATATATATATATTATTTAAATTATTATTTCTAAAATATAAATATGATGTGAAAAAATTATGCATATGTCAAAAATTTATCAACTCACTATCTATAAAAGATGCCTACATTAAATTTCAAATTCTAAATGCTTAGATATTTTAACTAGTTCATCCAAAAGACTTATGAAACCATACAAAATTATCATATAATCCAAACCCTAAAGCATTCAAAAAAATTGAAAATAAATTAAAAATGCACTGAACATGGCTATCTAGTAGGAAAAGTCTAGATGGCATAGGGGTCAACAAGGCATATATCTATCTATTTTTTCCTTCTAAGGTCCATTCAATTTGATACACAATTGACACTTAAAAATAAAGATATATTATTTTATAATGGATAATTGTGTTTAAATGTATATCTATTAATTTTGTATACTCATAGTTAACATGATGAATGGGCCTCCTTTCGTAATGAATATCTTCTTAGGTTTTGAAATCTAATCCATAACAATTACCTATTTCTTGAAAGTGGGTATATAGGTTTTAGCAAATAGGAATGCGTTATATGTAATGACTTTTGATCCTAAATTTTTAATTTCCCTCAACATTAACACATTATATTGCACTTATCCTTTATTTGCATGTTAGATATCCCTTATTTATTTATTTCTATTTTTTTTTATCCATGCCCTAAGAAATAATTATAGGAGTGGGATTAGATACTTTATGAAGCATATGATCTATAATGTATTTTTTTAAGATAATAATATCATGTTGAAAAGTGAAATTTGTGTGACAACCTTTATCCCTATTCATAAAGAACTTTACTATTAATCTTTATACATAGACAACCAAATCTAAATGTTAAATGATGAACATTAAACAAAAACAATTAAATATCAATACTAAAAAATTAATCTTGAACCCTTTGTAGTGACCCTCTTAACGACACTTTTATTTTAGTTGTTTAGAGATATTGTTAGCAGTTAGACGTTTGACATTATGTTTTTTCAATGCTTTATGTCATGGTTTACATGACCAGTTGTGAAACTCAGTTGATGATACACTTTACCTTATGATGTGATGTTTATTTTCATGAGATGATACTATTATGATGATTATTTTTGTTTTTTTGTGGTATACATGATGATTTTATGTTAGCTGTATGTTTACGTCAGTTGGTGAAGGAGACGGTTTAGCAGTACTCATCTTTGAGTGCCCTGCTACATCGTGATTCTTCTTCACGGTGTGTCTTCATATTTTTACATATTGTTCGATTAATCGTGAAGTGTTATGCAACTTTTAGGTACAGGCATCGACTCCACCTGCTCAGCAGGTCTAAGCGTGCCATGACCCAATGGATTCATCGATGGGAGATAGACTTGTCCTCTATCCTTAACCATCATTCTGAAAATAACGAGTATCCGTTGTCACCCTCATGTCATGTCACCTGTTTGTCGTGTGATTGTAGTCATTTTGTAATGTTGTGTTTATAATGCATTCATAATGTTAATTTAGATTATTTTAATTTTTTAATTAAAATGGTAATGTTGCTTTATTTATTTAATGAAATATTTAAATTAGAAAATCTATTCTTGGTTTATGAAGTGATTAAAAGAGAAATATTAAAATATCTTGTTTCGAAAAGGTTAATTAATTGTAAATTGATTTGTTTATGCATATTGATGTTTTCGAAAATAGAACTAATAGTTGTGATCTAAAGTTGTTAATATCTCGTTCTGATCATTTAGATGTTTAAAAGTGTAACTGATGCATGCTTTGCATGCTAAACAAGGAGTTAAAGTTTGTGGCTTCGAAATTTTGGAAAAAGAATATAACTTAGAAAAGATCATTCTTTTATTTACGGTTTGTGATTTTTGAAAAGTAGGAAGAAAAATATTGCTTTCACAGAAAGATATTGTTTGGGTTTTTGATTTGGGGTTTGATTGGGAAAAGCTGGAAATTCATTTGTTTGAGATGGTGTTCATATGGTGAAAGTTGCACGAACTGAATTTTGCGATTTCCACTTCATCATTTCTCGGTTTTGAAGAACGTACCAAGTTTTTCTCTTTCGGAATTCTTTAAAAGTTTTGTTGAAAGTTGTCAGATCTCTTCTTGAAAAACTTTGTCGATTATTTTCTTCAAAACCTGCATGCACCACAATATATTGTTATATTAATGTCTAAGCCTTTGGAAATAAAGCATGATAGATCAAACAATGAAAAAACTATTATGAGTATGGATTGATCTAGTAAAGAAATACATGCTTGAAGAAAAACACTATAGATTTAGCCTTGAAATTATGCACTCTTTTGAAAACTATTGTGTTGTTACATCTACGTATAATTTTGTCTAAATCTTTGCAAAATCTTAGCATGCTATGCTCTTGTCATCGTGCTTGGTTATCCCTAAGGATTTACCTGGCTTACTATCCTTTGATCAACCCTGTCTTCTAGGATACCATGGTCGGCCACGTAGCTAGGGTTGTGTTCATTTTTCGCTACATGTAATGTTGGTAATCTCTTATGTTGTGGTCTTATGTCAAATCTATCAGGCATAATAGTGGTTGCTTGGTTGGCGATGAGCAAGATGATTGCATGTTTCCTCTGCATTTTTGTGATGCATGCTTCCAGGTTCTATTAATAGCTTGGGTGGTAGTCCTTCTAGTCAGACTTCGTTGCATACTAACGCCGCTCACTGTTGGGTCATTCTTATGCCTTAAGAACTTCAGCTCTGCACATTTTTTGTCTTCAACCTCCTCTAATTTGTCCTTCTAAATAGCATGGGCAACATTCCTGGTTGGGTCGAGTTTTATTTTGATTACCTTGCTCTTTTGCATCGGTTCCTCATATAAATCTGAATCCTTCCTCCTATTATATTATCGACATGCTTGGCATTTATGTTGTGAACTAGCGTAACTCATAGTGTTGGGGTCGGTTGCTTTAGATCTCTCCTTTTTATCTTTGTTTTGTTTTATTTCTGACTTACTTCCTTGGATGATTAAGCTGGCCTACCATATCTTTTTGTTGGAGAATTCACACAGAGTTATACATTTGATCTAGGACGGATATCATTTGAAAATATACATATACTTTTACTTGTGGTCGTTGTTCTTCTCAACCTCCTACCCGTGTTTATGAATTATGGCAAAGGTTGCATGTTCCTACTCTCTTTCCCATCTGAGTTGTATGGTTGACAAGTAATTTGTATATCGATCCTCTGTGCTTATTTTGTTCTAGATACGTCCCGTCTCTCTAGAACAGTCGTCCACCATTATCTTTGTTTCATTCTACCTTTCATATTAATGGAAATGTATGTTATACCTGAGGTCGAGCTTGTGTTTCAATCCATAGGTAGTATGCATGCGTTGATAGCCTCTGTATTTCATGCATAATATATGTTACTTGCATGTCTTCTTCCCTCTGTTGAAACTTGTTGTGATCTACATGTTCACCTGTTGGTATGATTGGAACACTGTAGTTAACCTTACCATCTTAGACGTTATGATTTGGAAGTGGTTGACCAGTTCTCTGTTAATTAAGTCAACCATCTATTATGTTCATGACTCTTAGGGACAGTTAGAGGTTTCCCTGTGTTTTCTAACTATGCCAGAGGTTGTGTGCAACTTGCTCACCTTCTTACTATTTTAAAGCTTTTCTCTATTGGTTGAGTTGCTAAGTCTCAATCAGTGTTTAGTGGTCGGTGTAGACTGAACTTTAGTCTCCCTTATCACTATAGTAATTAGGTTTAAATTTAGTTCCTTTACTATTTATCGAATTATATAATATTATCTATTTTATTTATAGTGTTATAAGGAAATTAAATTGAAATGACAATGTATATTTAAAGTGAACTCTATTAGAATATGAAGTGTATATAAGTATATTTATATATACTTAGAATTAGAATATAATTCTATTAATAATAATTGTTAACATAAGTCTCTCTTGTATTATAAATTAGTTTAATCAAATACAATGGTCGTAGTTTGAATGTTAAGATATATGCATAGTGTAATGGTAGAATGTATAAATTATCAAACATAAAATGGTGATGTTTAATTGAGATGTTGATTGTTTTATATAATTGTAATTAGTGTATGTGAATTTTATTATTAAAGTCTATAGATGTTTAATTTTAACAATTATTTACTGTTGAGATTAAGGGTTAGTATGTTAGGTACTTTCTTGATGAAATGATTTATTGTTAAATTATAAGGGTAGTGATTAAGGAAAGGAGTAATGAATTATTAACGGCATGAATCTTATGTTATTTTATTTGTTCCTTTAATGATCAAACATATGTACTTGGTTTACAGTGATATTTTTATTTAAGTTTATCCTCTAAGATTGTGTTTTCGAAATATCAATGATGGAGGAAAGTTTTATGGTTTGGGCATTCATTTAACTTATATGTTGAATTGGAAGTGTGTCATTAGAATTCTTGATGAAGATTTGTACATTGTGTTTAAAAGGCTCCTACTTGATAATATTCTTTTGTATTAGGGTTTGGTGTTTAGAGTATTGTTCCCCGGAGGAGTTGAATTGTCATTTACGAGAATGAGTTATGTTTAAATCTTTATGGAGACTTTGTCTTATATTTTGAGTTGAAACGTGGTCCACGCACGTTATGCCTATGTGATACTATTTTTGGGCAATTTGTATTCCATGTTATGAGAGCACGCATTTGCGGAAGTTTCATCATGCTTGTTATGTCATTAAGGTTATTTATTTGTCAAGTTGACTTTAAGTCCTTGTGTTAAAAGTTCATGTTGCATGCATGTTGTCTTATTTTTTTAAATCTTTTTGAGTTGTACCTTAGGAGGAGTGGCTTCCGATAGGGGCCAGACCCAGAAGTGGTTGCAAGGGTAACCTCTTGGAAGTGTGTTAACCAAGTGATAATTAAAATAAGTTTTTAGGGGTTTCAGGTAGCATCTCATATTAATTTAGATAAGTTAGCCTCATTCATGACTCAAGTGCTCATTTGGGCTTGGGATGAGTGGGAAGGCCTAGAATGGTGAAGATCAACTATCTTGTCCCTTCGAAAGGTATGTTGATCCCGCATGAGTGAGAGTGGGGGTCGGGGATCGGTTGAGGTTGCCAAGGTTTAACTAATTGAGGGGGTCGGTAACCTATGAAGATCCCATTGGGTAACCCATGTCAAGCTTGCGTGATTATACTCTTGTCCTTGTACACTTTTTAGTTATCTTGTGTTGTGAGTCGCCTATGGGAGTTTGTCATTTGTCTGGCATTGTGATGTCATGTATGTCGACCATGTATTGTGTGATGTTCTTCTTGTTGTCTGTTTGACTTGAGGACTTTTTCTATCTCCTAGCACGGGAGGTGGGCTTTCGAGCTCCACACGGTTGGGAGGACCGTACCACATTCTCCATTGGGTCCCCTACAGGTGTGTTGTTCGTGACATGTTATTCTTGGTAGGATCCGAAATGCGCAGTGGTTGTGGAGCTTAATTCCTTGGATGAGTTCGTGGACATTGTCATATTTTGTTCTTGATCTCATTCTTTATTGTATTTCACTCATGGCATACATGAGATATTTTTGTAATGATACTTATATTATTCTGAGATTTGTCACAATCTCAATTATTGTATGTAACTCTTATTGTATATATATCTGGACATGACTATTCTTGTGAGTTATTTATTTATGGTTATTGTGGTGTTTTGATGTTCTACTTAGTAGTGTAGTTGTGGAACCCTAAAACGATTATGATAAGTGGTTGTCACATGTTATTTATTTTTAAAAAAAAATATTTTGTTGTTTTGTATGAATGACATAACATTTCTTGGGTTCTACGGTAGGGAGTTACACCCTTGAAGTTAATATATGAATCTTAAATGTGAAACCTAGGCTCATAAACTTTAACCCTAAATAATGAAGTAAAGCACTCAACCCTATAATATGTTGGCTAATAAAGTGAGAAAAAGATTATTAAAATCAATTTTTATACAAGTATGAGCATATGAAATTGTCCTCCTTTTCAATGTGTGATTAAAGGGTACTTTAAGTTTTTCAAGAACAACTACAATAGAATTCAAAATATTTGGCCTAAAAGGATCACATCTAAAAAACCTTAATCTTTAAAAATACATTTTTAGTGCAACAAAATTATAACACCTTTCATATAATACTAGTTAAAATAAAAAGATAAAATATTATTTTATTTTATTTTTTAAGAGTGTGCATAGTAACATTCTATTAGAATTTAGGAAGCATTCAATATGTGTGTATGCGATATGCCTATGGTTGTCTTTTCTCCCATGTATCTTAAGGAAGTAATTTTAAAAAAAAACCAGTTTTATTTAGAACTTATAATATTCTCACAAATGAATTTGCTTCATTCTAAAAAATATATAAAGTAATTAAATTATTTTCTAAAACAAACATGTGATGTGAAAAAATTACATATATCAAAAATTTCTCAACTCGCTATCTATAAAAGATGCGCACATTAAATTTCAAATTATAAATGCTTAGGTATTTTAACTAATTCATCCAAAAGGCTTATGAAACCATACAAAGTTATCATATAATCCAAACCCTAAAGCATTCAAAAAAAACTTGAAAAGAAATTAAAAATGCACTGAAACATGGCTACTTAGGAGGCAAGTCTAGGTGGCATAGGGGTTGACAAGGGCATATATCTATCTATCTTTTCCTTCTAAGGTCCATTCAATTTGATACATAATTGACACTTAAACAATAAGATATATTAATTTATAATGGATAATTATGTTTAAATGTGTATCTATTAATTTTGTATACTCATAGTTAACATGATGAATGGGCCTCCTTTTGTAAAGAATATCTTCTTAGGTTTTGGAATCTAATCTATAATAGTTACCTATTTCTTAAAAGTGGGTATACATTTTTTAGCAAATAGGAATTTTTTCTATGTAATGACTTTAGACCCCGCATTTTTTCCCTTAGCATTGACCCATTATATTACACTTATCCTTTATTTGCATGTTAGATATCTCTTATTTATTTATTTATTTTTATTTATTTATTTTCTTATAACTTCTTATCCATGTCCTAAGAAATAATTATAGGAGTGATATTAGATACTTTATGAATCATATATGGTATAATGTAATTTTTTAAGATAGTAATATCATTTTCAAAAGTGAGATTTGTGTGAGAACCTTTCATGGGATCATCATATAAAAATTAGAATTTTAAAAAAGTATTAAATTAAGTGGTATTTTAGTGAACTATATCTAAATCACAAACCTTAAATTTTGAACACTTAAATTTGCAAGGTAAATATTGAATGAAAACTATGGACATTGAATCTTGAATTGCAAATCCTAAACTCCAAATTTTGAACCCTAAACATTGACCTTAAAACCTAAACACAAAGCATTGTTGCACTAAATGTACTAAACCTAAATGAGAAACCATATGCCTTGAAAAATCAACACTAAAAAATGAATCTTAGTGTCGAACCTTGTACTAAAACAATTAAACCAAGAACCTTAAACCTTAAAACCTAAACTTTGAACCTCAAAAACTAAAAGCTAAACTCTATAAGTTCCATACTAGGTATTGACCCTTGAAACCTTAAATTACGAGTAATAAAATATGAACCTTGGGCCCTTATCCTTAAATCTTGGAATATGATCCCTAAGCCCTAATATTAATGTCGCAATCCTTCAATCCCAATCTTTGGTTTTGAGACCTAAATCATGAGCCCTCAATTTAAACTTGAAGCCTAAAATACTAAATAATGAATATTAAGCCCTTAATTTGAATCTTGAAACTTAAATCATAAATATTGAACTCTAAACATTGAATCCTTGCCCTTGACCTTTGGATCCTTAACAATGAACCTTAGTATTGAACACTATAAACATATAGCTAAATTTTAAACGGTAATCACTAAACATAGACTATTAAATTCCAATGCATTGAAAGATAATCCATAAAATACAAACCTTTAAATCCTAAACTCTAGGTATTTACTCTTTAAGCTATAAATAATGAACCTTAAGAGTAAACCTTATACACAAACAACTATAAACCTTTAAACCCTAAACCTTAAATCCTAAACTCTAGGTCTTTACTCTTTAAGCTATAAATAATTAATGTTAAGAATAAACCTTATACACAAACAACTAAATTTTGAATGCTAAAAAACTAGCATCAAAAGAAAATAACTAAATATTTTAATGCTAAATATTATATGTTGAATCCTTAAAGTTGAAATTTAAACCTTCAATGTAAACTCTAGAAACCTTAAATTTTAACCTATAAAACCTAAAACCTAATTGGTAAACCCTAGGCATTGACCCTTGATTAATGAACACTAGATGATAATGAATTTTGTATGGTCCAAGATATTAGACCCTAAACCTTGAATAGTCATTGAGCCATAAGTTCAAATTCAAGATGCTTGGGCCTTAGGCCCTAGGCCACAAATCCTAAATATTGAGCATAAATTTAAAACCTAAAATCTAACTAGACCAATGAATAAATGTTCAACATTGGACAAAGAACATAGGACCTTAAAAATTAAAAAATTAACATTAAATAAACCTTGAATTGTAGACCACACACCCTAAATTTTAAATTATAGGCCTTTAACCTATATCCCTATATATAATGAAATTTATTATTAATCCTTGTACATAGACAACCAAATCTAAATGTTGAACAAACAAACATTAAATAACAATGCTAAAAAGTTAATCTTGAACCCTTGAAGTTAATTCAAACACTTTAATCCTAAATAATGAACTTAATATTGTAAATTGAGATATCTAAAATTGAATGATAAATAAATAATTATTTAATCTATACCAATAAATCCCAATGCTAAACATTTACTATTAAATAGTTCAAATTAAAATTTGAACCTAAAATGTGAGTGTTAAAACCTAAACATTAACTACTAACATTACGTCCTTAACATTGAATATCGAACCTTAAAAATTAAAAAATGAATTTGTTGAATCCTAAGTGTGAAATATTAGACATTGTATATTGAATTATAAACCTTAAATTTTCAATCATATTTATGTTTAACCTTTATCATTGTACCCTTTACCCTAAAAATAAGTCTTGAGCCATAAGACCAAAGTCTTAATCTTTAAGTATTGAGCCTAGGGTTATGAATCCTAAACTTTAATATTCAAATGTTCACATTTATTATTAGGAAACATTAAATAGCCTTATTTGATGAAAGTTATTAGATTATTTGACAAATATTAAATTATCAAGTTATATTTGCTACTTTTTAGTGCATTTTAAATTAGATCATCATGAATTTACTTATAATTATTTTTTCTTAATTGTAGTTGAGGTCATGAGTTAATGAACACATATAATGTTATATTATATGAAACAATGCATGAATAGCCTCAAAATCCCCCACCTCAAAACTTACCCAATAATTATACTCAAAATCTTCCCCAAAACCTCACTCAAAATGTACCTCAAATGATTAAACAAAGGTTGAGAGGAAAAATAACTCAAAACATAAGCATACTACAAATTAAAATAGATTTATTTCATATTTGATCCTTATATTAACCCTCATATATGTATGTTTTTACATCTATGTAGACTATGATTAATTTAGTTGGAATCATATATTCTAATTTAGATTGATTTAATTTTTGAGGGATGGGAGGACGTAATTTTATTCAAATGGATTTTCATAAAAACAAATAGATTAGTTGTACATATTATAAAACAATCACTAGTACCATGTTTCATTGACTTTCTATAAATATCCCAATTCTTTCAACAAAAAATGATTCAATTAAATGGTGTAGGAACCTTTAGATTTTAACTAGTTTTTGGAACCATTGGTGGATGATCTTTGACCATAAACAACATAGAATTATTGAGGGTTTTTTGTATTTAATATAGAGTAAATTTAAATAAGGTTGCATTGTTTTTACATATCAGATACCATCAAATGTATGTACACATTTAATTTATGTTCAGAAGATTTACAAAATATATGCACCATTGCATGGTCATTTACATCAAAAAATACATATCATATAACTAACATATATTTACATTACAATGTACAAAAATGTTTCATCAAAATCCTCTTTTACCAATTTATGATTCCACTATTTCTTGATGAGGTCCTCACACTTGCAAGGGTCTTTGTTGTCAGTTTCTCATCAATGGTAATGTCCTCCTCTAAGTTATTGTTGTTGTGCATTCTGGATGCTTTGATGCTTGGCTCCTCCTTATTTCTCATTGTTCTTTCCTTTAGTTATTTTTGGAAATCATGCAAGGATTTTAGAAAGATTTCAATGTTGGGGTGGGACCTTGCCATGTGTGTGGGCGTATCTAGCCTCCTGGAGGTTAACATTGATTGTACCATCTTCCAAAAATCTCTAGAATTTACCTTTGGATATTTCTAAGGTGATGGCCACTTACATGGAAACATTATGAACTGTGAGTCTCTTAGCAGACTCAGTAAGCAACCTTCTATTCCCTTTATAGTTGTCTTTGTTTCTAGCCTTCCAAATGGACCATGAAGTATTTTAGAGGATAAGCAGATCCAAAAAAGAGAGAGAGATTTGTTCATTTTATTATCCATTTCCAATATAATTTTTTTGATCTGAGTTCATTATTATTCCCCCATATATTTTGATTATCACAAAATAATTTCAAAAATCTCTTTAGCATGCAAACTATCAAAGAAAATATTCTTGATTGATTTAGGCACTCTGCAAATATTATAAATATCAATGTCATAGACTCTATCTTGTATGATAGTATTTGCATTAACAACAACCATCTAAAGCATGCATTTTTAGGCTCTAACACCTGTGTTCGATTATTTTTAAATATTTTTATCCATTGAGTTTTAGTTAGGTTGGTACCCCAAGTTTTATTAATATGTTCTGAGATATCATATTGTTCAATTAAAAATCTATAGATTGTTTTGGAATTTATTTTCATTAGAGAAGAGCTATCACTCCAATGAAATTCTTGATATTGAAATTCATTAATTTTAACTTCAACTAGGAAATGAATATCTTTACATGCCTCTTTTAATGCAATATAGGTTTTCCAATTACTTTGTGGAAGGTTGTATTTTTTGCTTAATTCATTCCAACTTTTTAAGTTACCATTTACAATAATATCACTGAAGCATTTGATTTCTTTTTGAGCCCAACATTTGGCTGAGAATTCTTGAATTAGGGTTAGGGGCCTACTCATATGCTCCAAATTCCACCAAATAGATTTGTGTTCCAAAATAGAGTTATTATTGCTCTTAGTGAAGTGGTAGATGGCGATATTTTTCTTTACATGCTCCCAGGCCTTCCAGATGGTTTTGAACACATTTGAGCCTATAGGGGATATGGGGAGGGTACTATTGAGGAGATCACATAGGGCCTGAAGAAGTTTCTAGAATTAAGCCTGTGTGATGCCCAAAACTTTACACCAAAATAAAGTTAAGAACAAAACACTAATTTCAAATTTTGTTCACTTATGCTTGCAAAACTCTCAAGGTTTTCTACCAACACAAGCATTATAAGAAGGCAAACAACTTCTGACCAGATATAAACTATAGTTCTTTTAGTTATGTAACTAAATTTCTTAGACCATCATGGTTAATTCAAGAGGAGACGTGGAATCCACATCATCGAGGTAGACTTAAATAGTTCAACCAGCCCAAAGTTAATTTGAAACATTATATAGGTCACATGCCAACAGTAACATATATATATATATCAGTAGTAAACTCAAGAATAATAAGAGAACAAATCCTAGGGGCCAAACCTAGTCCTCGGGGGCTCATCTCAAATGGCCTTTCCTATGTATATATTTCGCAAAGGCATCGTAGTTCGACAACTTGAGTTGCTCCAACTCATTGACTCACCCATGTAGGGTTTATCCACAAGGTTTCAAAATCTAACTCTGACTTAGTCACAATCATAACACAACACTGATATATGCTAAAATTAATCCTCTACTCAAAGCATCATGAGTCTCATACAAGTTACACACTAAAAGAGTGGGAACGCAACCCTTTCTAGGGTCCATTACCCCAGACAATTTCACAGGTGGTTGCCACCCACTTAGGTGAAGTCGGGGATCGAAGAATTGGTTAGGGGTGTACTAGACAACACACCCCAAGGTCAATTTCATAAAGTTATAAGAAAAAAACATCCCTCACTCACAACCTAGTTTTCTCCTCTTGCCTCTTTGTTTTGCAGTTATCCCCATCGGGTAACGAATACCCAACTCCTAGGAATTTTACCTTTAGGAGACTAGGTTTCCAAGAACACAAATGTTATTGCTCACTCCCTAGGATATATATAAGGTTTACATAAATCATTAAATCATACTAGTTGAGGGACAATAATTAAATGAGTAATATCCACACATTCCAAGGCAGTTTATAAAATGGTCAAAGCATACCCTTAATACATATTCCTTTGCATTAATAAGATAGAACAAGGTAGTAAAACAAAATTACATCATATAATCCAATTTTAATAGCTCAAGACAAGTAAGCATTTACATCATATTATAAACTCACACAACAATTTTGACAAATAAACAATATATAACCATAAATTGACTAGAGTTGTAAATATTTCACTTCCCTCCTTAATGAACACTTTAATGTTTAAGTTATCAAACAATAGCTAAAATTCCCTATAGGTAGGATATCATCATGCAAGTTATTGATATAAGAAAATTCTATTGACTAATCATGTTATGCATATTAAGAGATAATACCTACCAAATGATATGAACCAAAATAATTTATAATCTTTATAGCAATACTTGTAACTAGTATTCTTATCATCTAAGGAAACAATTCCACAAGTTACATATCTATAACTATAACTATCTAAATAAAATTTCCAAGATAACTTATGTATCTTTTAAATTTTTGTAAGATATTATTATGGTATTATGATTTCATACTTCAGTTTCCAAATTATGGAAAGAATGTCTCCTTATTGTTTTATAACAATACCTGCTTAATTCAACATTTGTTTTATATGATCAAGAGTGAAAATCATTTAATTATAATACCACTTATAAAAGATGATTACAAAGAAACTTTACTTTAGGTAAAAAAAATTAAGGTTACAACCCTCTCTATGGTTAGAGTTTTTTTTTGTCATAATAAGGATTTAGAGTGTTTATTATTCTTATATGGTAAACACTAAAAATATTTTTTATTTTTTTTAAATATCTATGGATGGATCCAAGATGGACAAGCAATTGTATTGCAATTTTCTTATAATTTACCCCTTTTCTTTTTCAATCCAATGATAATGACCTCATATTCACACGAACTAGTTAGGGAAATAAATAAATGACAACCATACTAACTTAATTGATAGAAGACCTCAAGATTGATTGATGATCCTTATTTACCTTGATAACCCTACTTTTTTTTTTTCACCCACTTTGATATGGTATTGTTGAAAACCACATTTAACATTTTGTCTTGCAATTTTCACTAGAGAGTGAATAGAGTAGTTGAAATTTATTTGCTTATTAATTTCCTTATTTATTTATTTACCTTCAATTATTTACTTGTCCGTAATGAAATAATTTATATATATATATAAAAAACAAAACAAAAAAATAGATTTCTTTTAAAAACAATAAAAATTAAAGAATAACAAATACAAATAAATATATATATCAACTCTTTTATATACTTGATATTATTTTCCTTTAAATGAAGGAGAATCCTATAATTTCTATCCTTGGTAAGGTCTTCTCTTTTCTTTTTAATTTATTAGAACTTTTAAAAAGGTCTTCTCTTCTCTTTTCAAGTTATTAGAGTTTTATTTATTTATTTTTAAATATGGGGATGTATTCTCCTCCTCTTCTTTTTATCACTAATATAAATGTATTTTAGAATCCCACTCACTTTAGAACTCATTTATCTAGGAACATGAAGGCCTCCTCATTTACTAACGTATGGCATGCCTTGATTTTAGGTATATAAAAATTATGCAAGTTCATGAAAAGTAATATAAGTGATATAATGTGATGAAATTAATGGAGAGAGGACATTACGTATATAAGAGGTGAAATGGGAACACCACCGCAATGCTTGGAGATAGTTTTAAGAAACGGTCCAAAGGCAATTTAATTTGCATCGCTCCCAAGGATTTATTCGTAATTAATATTATTTAAATGCATTTCTTAGTCTTACTTTTAACAATAGAATCAACAAAGCATGATTTTTCTATTTAGCATTAAAATATGTGTATAACTGTAATGATGATTTTCTTTTGAATGCTGAAGATTCTCTTTTAAGGGCAAAGGCCCTAAGTTCCCAGACTGGAAAGATTTGTTATACTGGGTCCACACTGATCTTCTATTCTAACTATTACTGGTGTAGATAGCTATCAAAATACAATTCAGAATATGTACAAAGGCAGTGACTTACCTCAAGATTTTGCACATTTTGAGACATGCTTCTTCCCCAGCATACACTCTGCGTGTACCAAAATGGGAGCTTGGAAAATGGAGTATGGGTATCCACCAAAGGTTAAATGAAGGGGATTTGTCAGATACTGCAGCTGCAAGCGCCCCGGTAGCCATGAATGCAAAATATGAAATCATAGACAAGGCACATGAACTGTTTGACAAAATCCCTCAAAGAATGTCATGAAATTCCATCGTTGCAGGGGTATACCCAAAAATGGATTGTTGAAAAGGATTTTGAAACTTTCAAATTAAATGCACTCGATAGGTGCAATGCCACATTCTACAAACTTTTTACCCAACCCCCTCTCTTCCAGACCATTGTGAAATCTTTTCCCGTGCTGATGAGTCCAATCCCCTAATTTATTTCCCATCTCCTAATAGGTGCTGGAATCAAACAATTAATTATTGATGGCGCAAACAATACAGCCCATGCTGACCACGCCATCCCCTGCCATTGATATTCTCCTGGGTTTACAACTCTTTCCCCCAAAATCCAATGTCCCTTGACCTCTACGCTGCCTTCCCCTCCTTTCTGATTGAATCTATACCATTTTCATTTTGAGGATCTGTGTGCTAATAATGGACCTCCATAAGACTATGTCCTAAGGATGCATTATCTACCTGACAAAAATAAACTTCATAAACGATCTGCTGCCTGGACGTAATACTCTGATTCATTTCACAAAGTTGAAGTAATTAGACACTCTTGATTTGATTTTTTATATAATTGTATCAATAAAGTCACCTAACTCTTTTAATTACCTCCTTATGTCACGCCCACTACTACCAGATAAGCTCAACAACTCAGATTTTGCTGCTGCTGATATTGACATTATCCCCATACCTCCTAAATGGTACAGGTTCAATGAACTGCAAACAGGCATCAGGGGGAGATAGGAATTAATTCTGTAGCCACCCACTTGCTATAATGAATAGACCTCCCATTGCATATTAAGTGTTTTAATGGAATAGCTTAATAGACCTCCACATGCAGCATATAGGTGGGGCTACGAGAACTAAAACCACCCATGTTGACAACTAATTCTGCCCAATAATTTATTCTTTAATCTTAGATATGATTGCATAATGCATTATGTATTATGAGAAGCTAGCATTCAATTTCCTAAATTTTGAATAATTAAAAAAAAAAGTTGGTAAATAATGACTTGAATTTAATTTCAAGTATTTAACTCATATCCCAAACCTTGAGTCCACATGGAAGATGAAGGATGATGATAAATAAATGTTCATCTTAGTCCCTAACATATATTTTGATCAATTGACCACATAATTTCATGCACAATAATGTTACACAATGATTTGTTAAGGGTGTAGATAGCCATAAGTTTCTATATAAGTCTTAATATAGTGATATAATTCACCATTACATATATAATTATCTATAAATGGATCTAACCATAATAAAGTCAATTTCAAGGTATTATCATTTATCGACTTGCTAGTTTATCCAACAAAAGTAGTTTTATAATAGTAATTTTGAACTCAGATCCAATTATATTAACCATTTAGTATAATCTTGTCTCAATTTCTATCATGCTTTCATAGTGTAATGGCAATCATCTTCACCTTATTGTATTTTACTAATTTCTTAAATCACATTATATGATGGTCCCACACATCACTACTATATAAAATAAAATTAGCAACAATACAAAATATCTCACAAATTAGTTCAAACTACTACAAACTTATAAAAGCATTATAATAATATAAATCACAATTAGTTCACATACCTAAGTGACATAGCCCAAGCAACACAAACTTATACTCTAACACTCACAAAACAACTAAATCAACTTAAACAAAATTTCATCTAGGGTACATTGTCACTAGCCACTAAAAGATCATTAGTTTGCACCATAAACAATTGATTGAGTGGCTAAATTATTGGGTGGCCTTACAGCCTGCTTAGGGACTACATTTTTATATTCTACCTTATGAGGACCTTCCAAGTTTCCTCACCATCTAGTGCCTTAGTTATTCACTTGGAGGCCAACGCAATACCTTGTAATTTTAGATCTTTTAGGTTGAGGCAACCTTTTGCTTTGTCAATGGAGCACAATTCCCATTTGATAGCATGTCTTTTTTTGTTTCCTTTCCCATCAGACCAAAGGAATTTTTTGATCCCTTTTTAAATTTTGTTGATTTGATAACAACTAAAAAATCAAATTGATGCAAAGTAGATACTGTAAGATGACTATCTTTTGATAGATTTTCACTCTCCTTGCTAAGGAAAAATATTGTTTGCTCCATTTATCAATCTCCTCTCTATCTTTTCCTTGATCCATAGCCACATTTCTTTCATAGTGGAGCTAACAGCAAATGGTATACCAAGATATCAGACCTATTTTTGTGGCCCCACCATTGTAGATTGAACTTTTTTAACCAGTTGGGGGAATTCTCTTCCCACCCCCAACATGCAAGACTTATCAAGAGCTATTTTTTCCCTTGATGCTTTGCAAAAGGTTTTAATCTTGTCCATTAGATTATTCATATTCACCTCATCTAATTTAACAAATATTGTAGTGTCATATGAAAACTAAATGTTGATGAGATCATTGTTATTTGGTAAGGCAATGCCTCTGGCACTTGGGGAATAAGAATTATCTCTTGATATGCAGTTTAGTGCATCAAATTCAATAACAAATAGCATTGGGGCTAGGGGACACCCTTGCCTTATTAATCTCTCTAAGCCAAATTCCTTAGTGAGGGTCCTATTTACATCCACTTGTGCCACTACATCTTTAAATAACATGTTGGCCATATTGCAAAAGGTTTTGGGGAACCCAAAAGCTTTAGGTGTTAACATTACAAATGGTCACTCCACCTTGTTATAGGATTTTTTTTAATTCTAGGAGGATCTTTGTAGCTCTTTTATTGGATTTCCTTGCCCATTCCATTGTCTCCCAACTAGTGACAAGATTCTCCAATATGTGCCTCCCTTTGATGAAACCCATTTGTATGTTGTTGATGAAGGATGATAGGATGTCTACCAACCTACAAGATAAGATTTTGGCAAAGATCTTATATGACACATTAAGGAGGGTAATTGGCCTCCATTTTTTAACCAATATTTTATCCCCATCCCTTTGTCTATATTACTACCTAGTGAAACTTTCTTCATTGCTTCATTGTATACTAGATATAGGTCATCACAAACCCAATCTATGAAGGTTCTATAAAAATTTGCAGGAAGACCATCTACACCCGGGGTTTTGTCATTTTTCAGAGAAATGATTTCCTTCCTTATTTCCTCTTTTATAATTCCTTTACTAAGTTCACTTGCCTATTTTTCCACAATTTTCCTTGGAATGAGTTGTTTGATATATTTATTAGCCTTGTTGGAGTCATCCTTATCACCTCCTGAGGTGAAGAGGCCTTTATAGAACTAGTAGAATTGCCTCCTTATTTCTTCTCGGTTGGTTAGTGGGGTACCTTCCACCCAAATTTGATCAATTTGTTCTTTTATTTGTTTATCTCTAATGCACCTGAAGAATTTTTTTTCCTTTGTCTCCATTATTCAACCAATTTTGTTTGGCCCTTATTCTCAACCCCTGTATTATATTTTCTTAGAGTCTTCTCAATGAGTTCTTGTATATTGCTAGATTATTGTGTAGTGCCTCATTCCCTAGGTCATCTTGGATATTGGATTTGACTTTTAACAATATTTGTTGCAGGAGCCCCTCCTTCCACCTTTTGTTCATGGCTCTTTTTTTCCAATTTTCTAGAAGAGGGTCTTCCATCCCTTCACATTCAAATCCCACCTTTCTATTACACCTTTTCCTTTATGCATCTACTTATTGATCTTCATTAGGGAGACAATGGCATCTCTGCAATCACTATCATTTAATAGCTTGGTATTGAGGAGAAAACCGTATCCTTTTTTCCTACTTTTTTCCATGCCAACCTTAAGGAAAAAATTTCCTTAATGGTATGGTGGTCAAATAAGTTATATAAAATAACTTCTACCTTACACCCTTCTTTTATTGGCTCAATAGAAAATGGGTCCTTATTCATGTAAAACCTATCTAATCTGTAGTAAATCCTCTTTCCCCCCCTTTGTGCAATGCACCAAGTGAACTAAATGTTGGTGCAATCCTTCTTTTGACCTTCAATAGGGGTCAATAAAGTTTAGTTTAGACTTCATCCTTTGCCAAAAATATCTCTCATTACCTTTCCATTCTAAATTTACACCACCATATTTATCTTCACCCCATTTAATCATGTTAATGTCACCCCAAATTATCCAAGGGAAGCCTTGTAGGTTGAGTAGCCAATTCCACAACATAATTTTGTCTCTATATTCATTAGGGGTGTAGATGGAACAAATACCAAAGCTAGCATCCTTTCTTTTAAGGGTTACCCAAAATGTTCTATTACAAGGGGAGACATCGAATGTAATAACATATTTCTCCCATTCCTTGGCTAGAAAAATAGTATCCCCACCTCTCTCCTTCTCATGATTAGAGACAAACTGAGTTGCCTCACCCTAAGTGGACTTTAGGTTGGTATCAAGAGTGAAGCTTATTTCTTTTACCTCTTAGAGAAGCACCACATCCTTTTCTTTCCTTAGGTTATGGAACGTTCTTACTATGTGTTTTTTTATAGGTCTAGTCCCCTGACATTACTTGACACACAATTAATGTTCATTGGCATTATTTTTTGGAAGGGCCTCCTTTTCATTCCTAAAATTGTCAAAAAAATTAGGCAATCTATTTTTAGTTTATACTCTCTTATTAGTGGGCACAAGAATGATCCCACTATTTTTGTTTTTTTTTTTGCTTGGTAATACAGAAGCTCCCCCTACCCATAGAGATGACAATATTGTTTTCTTTTTTCCTAGATTTCTCGATTTTTTCAATGGCACATCCTTATGGACCTCATCCTCTTTTATGGTTTCCATAGAAATCAACTCCACTATATCCTTTGAAGAATCCCAATTTGAATGTGTTGCAAAATCATCAAGGTTTTTCACTTTACCAAGCTTAATTTTTGTATCAATTGATAGTTTTTTGGGCTTTGAGTCATTTGACCCATTTTTTATTTTATTTTTTTCCATCTTGGCTCTTATTATCTTCATTTATTGCATCACCATTCATCAAATTATCAATAGAGGAGGCTTTCAAAGGGTTTTCTCCTCCTCTTTTGGTATAAATATAAATTGCTCTGGTTTTGGCCTTCATATTCATTGACCAACTTTTTAACCCGAGATGGTGGTTCAGAGTCACTTTTTTAAGTTTCACCCCTTTATCTTTTCCTTAGTTTGGATCAACCCTATCGGGTAATTATTTTGGTTCATGAATCTTGAATTTACTTACATATTCTTCACTTTCTTTATTCTTTTTATTCCTATTGAAAAAAAATTAGTGCACTTTGCTTAATTTTTGTCTAATTTTTCCATTACTAGTTGTTAAGAATTCCTTTTATCATAAGTTTTATTTTCTCTCACTTCCTTTGCAAGCATGTGGTCATTATTGATGGTTGTTTCAATATTATTTTGGAAATTAATTTCTTCCTCATCCAAGGTGTGCTCGAGAGTTTATTTTTCCAACTCATTTATTAGGCTTTCAAATTGATTTACGATTTTCACCACAATAGTATTTAGATTTGTTTGGTTAATCACCAAGGAAGGCTCCTGAAACCAATTTCATTATCTAGGTATAATCTTGATTTTTCAAGCTCCATTCTCTCAGCTCTCAGTAGAGATCCATTCATGTGTGTAGTAGAGAATAAATTATTATTGTCATCCTTAAACTTACTTTTTTCCATTTACTTGCCCTTGGGATATTTTTTCAAGGATTCAATATCAACCCTATCCTTAGTTGGGGTAGTATTAACATTCATTTTCTAGATTAAAGGGAAATTCCTTCTTATATTCCTTTTCTTTTAGCAAAGATAACAAGTGTTGAGACCCTATAAAATTTCTAGGGCATAACTAATTGTTTTGGTTTTAGGTTTTACTTCTAATATTTCTACCATATCTATTATTGGGTAGAGTGACACCAGAGCCCATACATTTGAATGAGGACTTAGTATCCTCCACCCTATTGGAGTAAGGGAAACACTGAGAGGGGGGTGAATCAATGTTTCAGTAACCAAAATTCAAATTTAATTATTCAAAACATAGATCTTCTTTATAATCAAGAAAATTTTAGTTTCAAGAATATACTCAAATGTGACAGCCAACATCAGATCTTTAAATCACATGAAAAATACAAAAAGAGGCATAACAAAAAAGAACCATAACATAGTATTTACATGAGTGGAAAACCCTCATATGGATAAAAAACCACTCCGTAAAATGCTTCACTGGCTTAATCAAAAAACTATTGATTGCAAAGCCTCACTGGCTACTATTTGTGCCTCACTAGAAAAGCCTCACTGGCTACAAAAAATATGCATCACTGGCTTTTCAAGTTCATAACTGCCTCACTGGCATAAATATGTCTCACTGACATTTATCAATAATCAAGACAAAAGTAAAGGACAAAGGGTTACTCTATTTTTTTAATGCTCATGGCAGTTTTCTACCTTAATATATTATATGTCCTATAGGCTCCATTGCTCTTTAAACCTAGAAAACACAAAAATTATTAACTATTATTTTCACTATCTTTTGTATACATCCTTTCAAAGATTTTTTTTTGTCCAACTACATACAACATTTTCAAAATGCACATTTCATGAAACTAGGGTTTCAAAAGAGACCTCTACATTCAAAGAAAAATAACTATACAGTTAAAACAATTGAATAAAATGGTTTTTTCTCTCATGATTTTAAGTTCACAGTCTAACAAAATCCCAAGCTCAAACATCTGATATATAAAGCAATCGATGATCTTGCAAAACTCAACAAAGCCATACCTCAGTTGGTAACTAAAACAAATTACAAATTTTAACTACACAAACCACTAAAACTTCCAACTATCCATAGCCACCGCTAACTCCCAAAGAAATCTTGTAAATTTACTGCTCTTCCAAGCTTCAACCCAAGCCGTTTGATTCTCAAGCATCAACCCTAAGTTTGTTGCCATATACTCCAAACTCCAAACTTGCATTATACCTGATATACCATCCTTTGCACATTGTACAATGCTAACTTGTTGAATCAGTAACCCTAGAAGGGGTTGATAAATACAATGATCAAAAGAACCCTTCAAACCTTTTCTTAAATGCCTTTAACCTGCTAACACGTGTTGCTAAAAAAAACATTAATTTATGCCTTTTTTTTAAATATGATATAAACATTTCAAAAAGACCTTGATGAAATTCAAATGCCCTTGACACCATGTACAATAGGAAATATTAAGACAAGTTTTACAACCAAATATTGAAACAACAATTGTGCCACCATTATATTACTAAGCACTTGAATTCGGCATCAATGAAAAACAATGCCAAAGCCAAAAAAACCCCCCCTTTGGAATTGATGTCAACAACCAATTCTTCCCCCCCCCTTTGAGGATAAACCTAGAAATGCACTCAAAAAATTACTATCAAATATGCACTACAATCTGCAAAACATGCATTGGCACTATTAAAGCAACCTGGAGAAATACTTCAATGATAACTATAATTGCCTTGAAAAAATAAAGGCACTGAGAATGATCTCATACACCATATCGATAAACCAAAAACCACTATGCATAATGAAGACCACTATAAGTAAAACAAACTAAAATGATAAATGTAATGACATCACTACAAGTTCTCTCACTGTCCTTACATCACTGTGACAAATACAATAACATGATTGTAACAACAATAAAATATGCAACTATCCTCTAGGTAATGAAATGGAATTACCACACTTACTATCCTAAACACATGTTCGTTGAGATCACATAATGAAAACACCACATTAGTTGTCACAATCAAAAGTTGTCATAGATCAAATATGTTGTTCATTACATACAAATCATTAAGATCAAATATGTTCTCAAAAAATAAATCACCATATTCTTCTACATGTCACCAAATTTACCATATTCTTCTACATGTTGTCACCAAATTTACCATATTCTTCTACATGATGTCACCAAATAAATCTATTCTTCTCCCCCTTTGACAACAATTCCAAAGGAACAAAAACATACTACTAGACTATCCAAGATAAATCTTCCTTTCAAAACAAACATAGCACCATCAGTAAACAAAGCAATTGTCAAAGAAAGAGGAAACCAAGAATGGAAGATAATAATTGTACAAAGTATTGCCATGTCAAAAGAGTATGTCAACTTTCACTGTATATCCATGGTGCAAGAATATGAAAAAGGGACACTGCATCAAACTACATATAAAAAATATGAATGGAATTGCAACAAAAATGAACCATTCATGAGCCAGGGATGAACAATGAGCTTTGAAGCTCCCCCTAAAACTTTGTAAAACTGACTTGTGCTATTGAAGAGAGCCAAGGGAGAGAAAACCAAGTTTATCTCTTAAACTTTAAAACACCTCTTTTTCCAATGGATTTGTAAATATATCAGCCACCTAATCACATGATGCCACATAATCCAAAACAAATTCATTTGTTAGAACCTTTTCCCTTAAGAAATGATAGCAGGTAGCTATATGTTTGGTTCTTGAATACATCACAAGATTTTTTGAAATATTTATAGTACTAGTGTTGTCACACAAAATATGAATAGGTTGAGATACTTCCACTTTAATATCTTTTAGTGTTTGAACCATCCATAAAACCTAAGAACTACATGTTGCAACAGTAATTTATTCTGCTTCAACAGTTGACAAAGACACAGAGTCTTGTTTCTTGTTGTGCCATGCTACCAACCTGTCACCTAAGAAAAATAATCCTCTAGAAGTTATCTTTTTGTCACCAATACATCTTGCCCAGTCAATATTAGTGTAATCAAGCAAAGTAAAATCATCATGTCTTGGATACGACAAGCCATAATCAATAGTACCATTGACATATCTAAGTATCCTTTTAACTACATTAAGATGATATTTCTTGGGAGAGGACTGAAATCTGGCCACCAAGCACACATCATGCATGATGTCAGGCCTTATGGCAGTCAATTACAAAAGACTACCTGTCATATACATGAACATGGTGTGATCTACATCAAGTAGATCAACATCTTGGCCTAATTTGTAGCCAATTTCCATGGGAGTTCCAGCTGGTCTGCTTTCATCCATTTGAAAAATTTTGAGTATCTCTTTCATATATTTCATTTGATAAATAAAGATACCCTTCTTAAGTTAAGAGACCTATAACCCAAGAAATAAAGAGAGTTCTCCAAGCATGGACATTTCAAAATCAACTTTCATAATGTTAGGAAAAGCAAAACACATATCATCATCTACATAGACAACAACAACCACAATATTGTCACCTTTTTTCATGAAGTACAAATTGTTGTCAACACCTCCTTTTGTGAACCCTTGACCTTTCAAATGCTTATCCAACTTAGAGTACCATACTCTAGGGGCTTGTTTTAAGCCATATAATTCCTTTTTAAGTATATAGATATGATCTTCTTTACCTGCACATTCAAATCCCTCAGGTTGTTCCATGTAAACTTCTTCCTCAAGGTCACCATTTAAAAAGGTTGTTTTAACATCCATTTGAAACACTTTGAAAATCTTATAAATAGAAAAAGCTAGAAAAATTCTTATAGCTTCAAGTCTAGCTATAGGGGAAAATGTTTCATCAAAATCAATACCCTTGATCTAAGAGTATCCTTTGTAGACAAGTTTGGCCTTATTTCTAACTACAGTGCCCTTGTCATCAAGTTTATTCCTAAAGACCCATTTTTCTCCAATGACATTCTTGTCCTTGGGTTTAGGGACAAGTTCCCATGTCCTATTTTTCTCTATCTACCCTAACTCCTCTTCCATTGCTTTAATCCAGAGTTCATCTTTACTAGCCTCTATATAGGTTTTAGGTTAAAGTTATGAAATCAAACATAAATGTACCTGATCACTTGCACTAGCAAGCTTTCTTCTAGTTTGAACACTAGCAGTTCTATCCCCAATGATTTGTTCTTGAGGATGGTTCATTTGCACTATCTTTGAAGGATTTTTAGTTGTTGAATCCACAAGATTTTTAGGAGTATTATCTTGATTTTTCTCCTTCTTCAATGGATCCCTCTGAACCACTATTTGTTACATCAACATCTTTGATGAACAATCTTTTCTTCTTTTTGAAAATATTTTTATTTTTTAAGTTTTTTTTTCTTTCCCTGTCTCCAATTATCTTCTTCATCGCTCTCAAGGTCTTTGTTAGGGCATTGAGTAGCATAATGCCCAATTTTCCCATAGTTGAAGCATTTAAATGGTAGCTTCCCTTTATATCTACCTGATCCTCTTCTCAATTTTCTCACAAGAATGGATTTATTGTTATCTAACTTTTTTGAGTCAAAATTTATGTCATTGTCCTTTTCACAGAGTTAAAGGTAGTTTCTTTGCTAGTGGGATTATCATTACACATTCTCATTTGATAGGTTGTAAAGACACCAAGAATTTCATCTAAAGTGAGTTTGTTTAAGTCTCTCGCTTCTACAACTGAGATTTTAGGATCATATTTAGGTGTCAGTGACCTTAACACCTTTTTAACAAAAAAAAAAAATCTTTTAAAGATTCACCAAGACCATGAATTGAGTTTTGACTTTATTGGAATCTTAGAAGGTAATCAACTACCTTATCTTCCTCATTCATCTTTAGGCCTTCAAAATTGGCTATAAAATTTTGTAATTTAGCCTCTTTAACTTTTTCATCACCTTGATAAATACTAGACAGTTTATCCCAAATAGACTTTTCGCTTTTACAATCCATAATTTTAACTAGCACATCATTAGTCAGTCCATAGAAAATAACATTTACAGCCCTAGCATCACATTCATAGGCCTTTCTCTTGTTTGCAGAGAAGGGTGCTGCTATTGCAGTATACTCAATTTCAATTGCATGCCAAACCTCGTAGCACAAACAAGTTATATGATGTTGCATTCTAAATTTCCAAAAAGCATAGCCAGTACCATCAAACAATAGTGCTCTAGAAGTAAAAAGACCTTCTTGATTTTCCATGGCAAGTACTCCACCAGGAATCCCCTAAGTTGGTTAAAATTTTGGCAAGGGTATGGCTTTGATACCACTTATTGGAGTATGGTAAAAACTAAGAGGGGAGGGGTGAATCAGTGTTTCAATAACCAAAATTCAAATTCAATTGTTATTCAAAACACAAATCTTCTTTATAATAATGAAAAGTTCAATTTCAAGAATATACTCAAATGTGATAGCCAATATAAGATCTTTAAATCACATGAAAAATCCAAAAAGAGGCATAACACAAAATAACCATAACATAGTATTTTCATGAGTGGAAAACCCTCATAGGGATAAAAGAAACCACTTTGTAAAATGCCTCACTAGCTTAATCAAAAAACCGTTGATTACAAAGCCTCACTGGCTACTATTTGTGCCTCAATGGAAAAGCCTCACTAGTTACAAAAAAGATCCCTCAGTAGATTTTTAAGTTCATAACTGCCTCACTAGCATAAAATGTCTAACTCATATTTATCAATAATCAAGACAAAAGTAATGGACAAAGGGTTACCCTGTTTCTCTAATGCTCATGGCGGTTTTCTATCTTAATATATTCTATGTCCTATAGGCTTTATTTCTCTTGAAACCTAGAAAACATAAAACATATTAACTATTATTTTCACTATATTTTGTATACAACCTTTCAAAGATATTTTTTTTGTCCAACTACATACAACATTTTCAAAATGCACATTTCATGAAACTAGGGTTTGAAAAGAAACCTCTACATTCAAAGAAAAATATCTATACAATTAAAATAACTGAACAAAATGGTTTTTTCTATCTCATGATTTTTAGTTTATAGTCTAACAAAATCTTTAGCTCAAACATTTGATATAAATAAATCGATGATCTTGCAAAAATCAACAAAGCCATACCTTGGCTTGTAACAGAAACAAATTACAAATTTTAACTGCACAAACCACTGAAACTCCCAACTATCCATAGCCACCATTGACATCCAAATAAATCTTGTAAATTTTCTACTCTTCCAAGCTTCGACCCAAGCTGTTTGATTCTCAAGCATCAACCCTAAGTTCGCTTGAATATACTCCAAACTCCAAACTTGCATTATACCCGATATACCATCCTTTGCAAATTATACAATGTTAACTTGTTGAATCGGTAACCCTAGAAGGGGCCAATAAATACAATGATCAAAAGAACCCTTCAAACCTTTTCTTAAGTACCTTTAACTTGCTAGCACAGGTTGCTAAACAAAATCCTTAATTTATGCCTATTTTAAAAATATGATATAAACATTTCAAAAAGACCTTGATGAAATTCAAATTCCCTTGACACCATGTACAATAGGCAAGATTAAGACAAGTTTTTCAATTGAATATTGAAACAACAATTGTGCCACCATTATATTGCTAAGCACTTGAATTCGACATCAATGACAAATAATGCCAAAACCAACACACCTTAATAATTCTTCCATAGGGTTCCAACATAAGCGGTATAAATTTCCACACCCTAGGAGGGAATTTCTTCACAACCACCCATCTAAGGCTTGATAGAGCCAAAACCTCTTCAGTTAGGGCCTTGGGCATCTATGCCAGAGCACAGAATACATTTTTACCAACATGACAAAAAAAATCCTTATCACATCTTCCTAGGATATTTGGTTTTTAAACAAGATTATAAATAAACCTCTTTACACCATTTTGCAATACGAGTAATGAAACCCTATTTTGTTTCCACACGTTATGCAACCATTCATGCATGTATTTTCTTGTCGAGACCTTAGAGATGTCCATGACTACAAAGAATTATTTTTTTTCAGCATATTATCTTCTTCTAGAATTGTATTATCTAATTCATCATTGTGAACCAAGGTATCTTTCTTGGGGGAGGCTAAAGGGCACTCACCTTTTCCTTCGCATCCCCATCCTTCAACATATTCAAAACCCACCAAAAATTTGGCTCTCGGTGGCAAACAATTTCTCTTTGTTGCTTCAATGTCTCTAGAGGATTTCATTTGTAAATTATCCATATTAACCCCTTCTATCCCTTTTGACAAGCCATTGGGGGGATCTATATCCCCTTCCATAATTAATTTAACACCTTTGAACTAGATACACATGCAAGAAAAATGACAACCAGGAAAAACCCAAAAGCCACACATGTAAGGAACAAATTTGGCAGATGAAATGAAGGAAAATTAAGGGGCAATGATGGGATCATACCATTAGAATCATGGCCCAAGGTGGAGGGCCAAGCCTCTTCCACGAATTCATGTGGAACCCCAACCAATTATTTTTTTCAATCTCTTTTGCACACCTCACACACCCCCCCAAACTAAAGTGGTTTCATGCTACACATGAAATTATTGAGGTTTCATTATAATTTTTGAAAACACATAGGCCAAGTTTGAGTTGGGTTTAAAATTCAATTACTTTTATATGATATCATTTTAGGGTGTGGGTAGTGGCATGCCATAATTCAAACATGGTGCACTTCTAAATCCAAATTGAGAACTACGTATTCTACCTTTGGTTTCTCATCACACACCCACCATTCCTACCTTGATTCACTAGGAGGGGATGATTGTTGCACTAGGAGCATTGAGTAGGATCTTAAAGAACTTGACTAAAAAAGGTAAATAATGTGTAGCTCAAATAAGGAGATATTATGGAGGAGATGGTGTTGATCCATCTAGCACCTAAGACATATTAACACTAGTGTGAAGTTCACCCCTTTTTTTAAGAACTATAATAAACCTTGTTATGGTCTATGAAAATCCACTTTAGGGATTACAATAAAATGAGGAGGAATTCTTCACTAGTTCTTGTAGATTAGTACATTAGTAAATTATACATAGGTATTCCACAAACATACACACTCACACACACATGTTAAATTCTTAAAATTTCTTGATTTAAGGGTTGGATTTTTTAGATTGGATCATCTTCCATGTTAATGATTATTCATTTCAACGTACCTTATATGGTACACCAAAAATTCCCCTAACCTATATTTCATTTGTAATTAGTACTAGAATTAGATTTAATTAGGTTTTATATGAACATCTTGATTTTAACTTAAATGTGAACTCCTAGAATAAGTAATGTTATATTTCTTTTGATTGTATCTTCTCTTATATTTTGTCATTTATATTTAATTTCAGTCTTTATCTATCATTAGTCTCATTATTATTTTTCCCTTGTTTGTTTATATTATACCATTTCTTTATATTTTTATTAATATCAATTGTTATTATTTACCATTTTTAATTAATAGATTATGATTTCTCCTTAATCCTTCATACCTTGAAATTATATAACTCTAATATATAACTTTATTTGATAGGCAATAATATTTTCATAGTCAATCATATAATATAATAGTATATAAATATTTTTATCTTGTATTTTGTAATTTGAATATAATGTAATAAATTTTACATATTATAATAATATTGGCTTTTTTCTTCTCCTATCTTAATTATTTTTTAGATAGTGCAATTATTAAGCTATATATATAATATTAAATAAATAATATAATAATAGGGTTCATGTTAAATGTGTAATATTAATTATGTTATTTTTTATTAATATTTTTATTTATTTCTATTTTATTTAATAGTCTTTGGTTTCTCCATTATCCTTTTTATAATATTTTTTAGAGACAATTAAGGACTCAAGCCTCCAAGATCACTTTCAAAAACCAAAAATAAACTTTTACAAAAGGGAAAATAAAGAACATAGATTTACAATAATGGATGCAAGATATGACCAATGTGAAATACTCAAGATTGCAATGATATATTGGACTGACTCAACTAAACTAAATTGTTAAAGATATACAAATGATGCCTTTCTTATAAAGGAAAAGTTTGAGATAGGATTAGACAAGATCTTAACATGTGTCTTAATCATGTATAATGAGATAAATACCTCAACAAATATTAAACTACTTAGGGAAAAAGTATTGAATTCCAAAAGATAAGATAAGATCAAGTGACAACTAACACTAACTAGAAAAAATTCCTCCTAGGGCCTAAGTGGACTTAAGATGTAAATAAGACCTAGATAGGTAGAACACTTATTTAAACCAATACCCCCCTTAAGTACAACTTAGGGAGTATTATTATGTAAATACGTAGAGATAGGTCTCAGCTACAAGTTCATGATTGGTACCCATGTGCATATGCAATACAATCTCTCATAAACAAAGAAAAGGAGAAAACCTAGTGGGACAGAACTCCTCCATAAAAGAGAGATGAAATACAAAATGCTCTCAATGATGCATGAGAGGGATAAAACCCCATACAAGTAAAAATATCCCCTTAATAAGAGAGAAAAAGAGAGACCATGTAGCCTGTTGGTTCCCAAATTTGCAAATTGTTAATCTCTAAAAGTATGCCAAGCTTTATGTTCAAGTTTAACAATGATTTGGAAAATGAATGGAATCAACCAATGGTTGAAATTCCCTACTCTCCAGGTTCTGTTATGCCTATGCAGGTGTACCTTGATCACAAATAAATATACACTCTCAAGATTAAATGGTGATGTTTGAGAAGATTAAAATCTTCTGAAGAGTTAGTGTGATCAATAAATTTTTCAATTAAATCATCCTCATGTGATCACAACTCTTCAATTAAATAATTTTCTCCCAATCTATTTCAATATGGCATGAGGTCTTGAAATATATTATTTAAATGCAAAAATATCTTCTACTCCTACTCCTACTACAAAAAATTAAAATGTATAAATAAGATTTTATGAAATTTTATTTTTGGAATATATATGATTAGTTCCTTTTATTTATTGGGCAATGGAGTCAAGATGTGAATGATATGTGCCCTCTTCCTTTTGGATATAACTCGAGTTTTTTGGCACTTTAGATTTTTATGCCCTACATAAACATGTAATGAAGTGATTATGAGACTCTTCTTATCGATCCAAATGATTCTCCCAGATTACTATGATTTACGTAAAATAATTTAATTCTTCCTTGAAAGAACCGGTAAAATGAACCACATAGAGACAACAAATGTCTTCTGATAAACATATCCTTGATACTATTGATTATCAATGTGAATAAAGCTTGCAATATGAACTTAAATAAGTGTATGAAAATCTGAAATAAGTAGATTAACCTTTAGCCTTAGTGTGAAGAAATAATGAGAGAGAGAGAGAGAGATAGAAGAATCATAACACATGCAACAACATATTTACGTGGAGAAACCCTGAAGAGGAAAAAATCCACCAATGAAAGAGAGGAAATTATATTACTAGTAATCTAAAATATTACATGCAGCAATAGACTTCTCTTATCAATCAAATCTGGCAACACCTTGTTACCATGCAAACAACCAAAACTAAATTGAATAACTCTAGCTCAAGGCCCCAATTTAAAGAGAGTTGTGAGGATGAAAACCACCATGGTTTCAGCAAACAATAGGCAGAAATACCACCTAGAAAAACCCATGCCTCCCTCCTTGAAATGGTCTAAAATACCAAAAATAGCCTCTTACAGATGCTCTTACAACTGTCATAAGGAATCTCTCATGCATGGGTGCCTGGGGTCTAAAAATAGCATATTTTGTCATAGGGAATCTGTCATACTATCATAACATCTTATGAAAACTATCATACATGTCATAGATGCTCTTACAACACCCTATTTTGAACCAACAACCTCATTCTAGAAGATTCCAAAGTGGGATGCTTAGCTATTTTGTCCTTTTCCAATAGGAAAAATGGTAATGGTAACACTGCATTTATATTGTCTCTTTCATCACCATTGGTCAAATGGTTTCACCTCTTATGGGTAAATGTACAAAAAAAATAGGAGAATTATTAATTAAAGGATTTAAAAGGTTGATGGCACCTAAATCCTAACATTCTCCCACTTGACATCATACATTGTAAATTACACCCATAGAGATACAATTTCATATAATCAAGTATAGTGATCAAGTCCACGGGGATTCCTACACCAAGAGAACTTATTCGTGGTGACTGGATTAGTAAGAGAATCTGGAACATTATCCAAAGTGTCAAATTTTTCAATCAAGACCTAGCCACTCTCAATCATTTCTCGCACAAAGTGATATTGAGCATCAACATTCTTAGTACGAGCATGATACATTGGAATTTTAGCCAGACATATGGCACTCTGACTATCACATCCAATCCTCACTATCCTGTAATCAAAACCAATACCATTACCAAGTCTCTATAACCAAACCGCCTCCTTAGAAGCATGTGTAGCATCCATCTACTTTGCTTCAGTGGTAGATAAGGCAACTGTAGGTTGTATTTTACTCATCCAACTCACCACACCTCCAAACAAAGTAAACACATAGCCACTAGTGGACCTTTGACTATCCAAGTCACCTGCCCAATCTGCATCAACAAAACCCTATATGTCCAATGACTTATCAACATTATCAGTACCATGATAAACCAAACAATAATCAAAAGTGCCTTGCAAATATTTGAATACCCTTTTAACAAAATTCCAATGTTCTTTACCAGGGTTAGACATAAACCTGCTTAGAACTCCCACTACTTGGGCTATATATGATCTAGTACAAACTATTGCATACATTAAACTAATGACAACACTGGCATAAGGAACTTTAGACATTTCATCAATATCATCATCTGATTCAAAACAAATGCCTAAACTTAACTTAGTACCAACGAGAAATGGAATATTTACTGGTTTACAGTCTTGCATATTAAACCTCTGCAAAATAGTGTTAACATACTTACTTTGACTTAACCAAAGCTTTCTATGAACCCGATCCCTAATGATTTCCATCCCAAGAATATATTTAGCAGCCCCTAAATATTTCATATCAAATGTGCCAGAAAGTTGAGTTTTAAGTTCCCTAATCATTGTCTTATTGTTACCAATGAACAACATATCATCCACATATAAGACAATAATCAGTATTTGATCATCAATAACTTTAAAATAAACACAGTGATCCTCTTCACTTCTAACAAAACCCAACTTTAATGCAAATGCATCAAAATTCTGGTACTACATCCTAGGTGACTATTTTTAACCATATAGAGACCGTTTTAACCTGCAAACCAAGTGTTATTTTCCTTTCACAACAAAATTGTCAGGTTGTTGCATGCAAATTTCTTCCTCAAGATCTCCATGCAAGAAAGAAATTTTAACATCCATTTATTTTATTTCTAAATCATAAGCACCAACAATGGATAAAAGGAATATAATAGAAGTTAACTTAGCAACAAGAGAGAATATTTCACCAAAATCAACTACCTCTCTCTGGGAGTATCCCTTGGCCACTAATTAGGCCTTGTACCATTCCAACTTACCATTTGTATCAAACTTATTTTTATCTACCCACTTACAACCAATGGTCTTTCTTCCTTTGGGAAAACTAACAAGATCCTAGGTGTCACAGTTTTCCAAAAGACATCATCTCATCCTGCATGGCCTGCATCCAAGACTCAAATTCTTCTTAAGATAGAGCCTCCCTGAAATATCTAGGTTCATCATCAATACATAACAAAGCAAATTTACAATGAAAATTAGGTGGGCTATACTTGTCAACTAGATTTCATTGTCTTGTGGACCTTCTCAAAGGTAGAGTAAGAGGTTCCTCCTCATGTTCATCCTCATTTTTTTCAACTTCTTTTTTTACAATAGATTCTTCAGAACTCTCTTCTTCTTCTCCATCTCTTTGTTCTTCCACATGTGCATATTTTGCTTAGTTTCAAAATGCATTGTTTTTTACTTTTCCTTTGGTTTCTCATCTTCAGAGTTAGCTCTAAATTCCCTGAAAATTACATCTCTAGAAAATATCATCTTTCATGTTAGTGGATTCCAAATTTTATAACCTTTAACATTTTCACCATAACCTACAAAGATGCATTTTTTATATTTGGGATCCAATTTAGACCGCTTCTCTTTAGGCACATGAACAAAAGCCTCACGACCAAATACCCTTAAATATGAAACTGAAGGCTTTTTACCCAACCACATTTCATAAGGTGTTTTATCAACAAGAGCTTTACAAGGAGATCTATTAATTAAATAACAAGCAGTACCAACAACTTCTTCCCAAAATCATTTATCTAACTTAGCACTACTTAACATGCTCCTGGCTCTTTCCATTAATGTACGGTTCATTATTTTTGCTACCCCATTTTGTTGTGGTGTGTAAGGTGTAGTATTTTTCCTAACAATTCCTGCATGTTTGCAAAACTCATCAAATTCCTTAGAAAAATATTCACCCCCATTGTCAGATCTCAATACTTTTATCTTATAATCTATTTTATTTTCAACCAATGCCTTAAAATCCTTAAATTTGCTGAAAACTTCAAAAAAATTATGCATAAAATAAATCCAAGTATATCTCGAGTAATCATCAATGAAGGAAACATAATAACGAGATCTACCCAAAGAATATGTATCCACTAGACCACATACATCTGAATGAATTAGTTCTAACAATCCACTAGCTTTATTAGTTCCTTTAGGAAATGATGACCTGTTTTGTTTACCAAACACACAATCCCCACAGAAATCATTTTTACCAATAGAATAATCAGAAATACCGTCTACTATTTTCTTATCAAGTATGGTCCTAAGACTTTTTTACCAATGTGACCCAATCTATGGTGCCACAACATACATGCATTTTCAGTGCTAGTTACAAAAATTAAATGCATGTAGCGTAAACAAATTCCCTATCTGAGACCCTTTAGAAACCACCAAACATCCCCTTACCATCATACAACTAGACTTGTCAAATGTCACATGCATTCCAATATCATTCTGCTTGGAAATCGAAATTAAACTTTTTGTAAGTCCTGGAATATGAAAAACATCATCAAGGATTTTAACCCTCCCATCACTGAAACACAACTTTACCTTTCCTTTACCGATAATATTTTGTGAGCTATCATCACCCATGAAGAACTCTCCTCCATCATATTCTTTGTATGTAGAAAACCACTCCTTATGAGGAGTCATATGGAAGGAAGCACCTAAATCAATAAGCCAAGCATCATTATAAACTGTGCTAGCTGAAATAATCAAAGCATCAGAATCACCATTATCAAAGGAATTTTCCATGGAGGAATCTAAATTATTTTTCTTGTTTCTACATTCCTTCTTCACATGTCCCCGTTTACCATAGCTCCAACACTTCACTCTGCTCTTTCTAGGGGGCTTAGATCATCCTTTAGACTTATCTTTCTTCTTATCCCATTTAGGCCCGTTCTCCTTGGACCTACCTCGCACATGTAAGGAATCATGGGAGCCACTATGCATGGTCTTTCTCCTCATCTCCTCTGAAAGAAGTATGGGAATAATATTATCCATCTTAGGTTTTTCTCCACCACTTGTTATAGCAACAATTAAATTTTCCCAAGATTCCGACAAAGAGAAAATCAATAAAATGCATTTATCCTCATCTTTTATTTTAACATCAATAGATGCAATCTGAATTATAATCAAATTAAAAGCATTCAAATTTTCAACAATAGAATCACCATCCTTCATCTTTAATGAATATAAACACCTTTTGAGATACAAATTTTTAGACAAACTCTTAGTTTGGTAGATTTCACCTATCTTCTTCCAAAGCTTGTATGTCGTGTCCTCTGAAGAGACATTCAGGAGGATAGATTCAGTGAGACATAGCTGAATGGTCCCTTGAGCTTCTTGTCTAACTTCTTCCAATCTTCATTCAAAAAGGTTGAAATAGATGGCTTCGTATCAATTGAAACTAGTAACCATTGATCTCTCTTCTCAAGGAGATCTTCCACTTTCAACTTCCACATCTTGTAACCAATACCATTGAGCTTCTCAATATATTGATGAGAGGTGGAGGCCATGGTATACAATCTTTCAAAAATCTGCAAAACCCACAACACAAAAGCTCCCACTACAGCAAAAAACCTTCAACACTTAAAAGGAAAGTGTCCCTTCCTTAACAGAACCGTTAGCTCTGATACCAAATGTCGATTATCAAGGTGAATAAAGCTTACAATATGAACTTAAATAAGTGTATGCAAATCTGAAATAAGTATATTAACCTTTAGCCTTAGTTTGAAGAAAGAATGAGAGAGAGAGATAGAAGAATCATAACACATGCAACGACAAATTTATGTGGAGAAACCCTGAAGGGAAAAAAATCCACCACCAAAAGAGAGGCAAGTATATTACTAATAATCTGAAATATTACATGCAACAATAGACTTCTCTTATCAATCCCTGTAAAATCCGGCAACACCCTGTTACCCTACAAACTTACAAAATTGAATTGAATAAATCTAGCTCAAGGCCCCAATTTAAAGAGAGTTGTGAGGATGAAAACCACCATGGTTTCACCAAAAAAAGGAAAAAATACCACCTAGAAAAACCCATGCCTCCCTCCTTGAAATGTTAAAAAAATACCAAAAATAGCCTCTTACAGATGCTCTTATGGCTTTCATAAGGCATCTCTCATGCATGGGCACCTGGGGTCTAAAAATAACATATTTTTTCATAGGGAATTTTTCATACTATCATAGCATCTTATGAAAATTGTTGTACATGTCATAGATGCTCTCACAACACCCTATTTTGACCCAACAACCTCATTCTAGAATATTCCAAAGTCGGATGCCTAGCTATTTTTTCCTTTCCCAATAGGACAAACGGTAACGGTAACACTGCATTTACATCATCTCTTTCACCACCGTTGGTCAAACAATTTCACCTCTTATGGGTAAATTTACAAAACACTTTAGGAAAATGATTAATTAAAGGATGTACAAGGCTCATGACACCTAAACCCTAACAAATACATCAATTTAAATAATAAGGAAATATCAAACTTGAGACAGCCACACAATAATATCAATAAACAATTGAAACCAAAAAATTTGGCCACCAAATTATAGCTTTTTTCCATTGATTTACTTCAAAATATTTTACAATGTGTACCAAAATTCTCCCTTTTTTCTCCTATCTATGTTCTAATACTAATAATTTTCCATTCGATGTCGGTTTCCCTTTTATAAGTGACCAAGGGAAGTGACAAGCTACAAACCATTGCATTTCAAAATAACCCTTTAATTACTTGTCTCTTTGAATAAACTAAAATATTAGTTATCTTTAATTTGTTCATGATTACATAATTAAAAGAGAAAGCATAAAGAAACTACTTTAAAAAAACATTGAAGCTCGTAGCACTTGTTGCACACCCAAAGTCTGTTATTCATCATAAGGTACCCATGATCATCTGATCTGGCAAGGTCCTCTCTCCATGATTGTGCACCCAAGGTTTGGTACTTCACTGATAAAAGGCCTAATCTTCTGGGAGAGTTAGATATTTTTTCTCCCATTGTAATATTGTATAATCATTAGGTCACTTGTATCCATAGATATATGGTATGTTGTCCAAGTGATTCCTCCATATGATATCTAGCAATCCTATGGCCTCTGCAATGAACTTTGAATACCCTAAATCTAGTGAAAAAATTCCATCTAGAATTAAATTGAAACTATGGACATTTTTCTCTTGATTCTTCTATAAATGAGCAATATAATTTGAGACTATTTGATTAAATTCATTCTTCCAGTCATTGAAATCCTTCAATTGACCATCATCCTTTTGTATTCTTGGGACAAACCATTACTTAAGTGTATAGAATGATTCCATTCTCATTGTAATCTTTTGGTTTTCCCCAAATATGTATTGATTCTCATCAATAACCATTTTCGCCATCTTCTCCATAGGCTTCAAAGTTGCAGGAGCCTCCACACTTCTTTGCAAGACTTTTCACAATATCATTAGTGTGTGGTGTATGGTTTCCATTTCTTGAACAAGGGGTTTAAGATTGGTATGTGAGTCTTCATCTACTCAAATACCTAGGATAGAGAAACATAACAATCATATACATTCTCTATTTTATCCATAATTATTTTGGTTCTATGTTCCAAGATCTTCTCCAACATATCAACCATCTTTTTTTGCACTCCTCCCTTTCTTTCTTCATTAAGCTTCTTTAAAATTTCAATTTCTTGCTTGAGTGTATTTTCTTGATCAGTAGAGATTGTATCATATCAATATGAATGGTAGGGGGATGGTATACTATCAAATTTTTGCTCTAGGAAGGACCTACCCCCTTTAACTATTGTTTCAATCTCATTTTTCCATGAATAATTTATTCACTTTTTTCATTCAAGTCAGTCTATTCTTTCTCATATTCTTCCAGTCTAAGATCCATACCTTTAATTGTAGCTCTGGTAAACATTGTTGAGTGCATATTCATAGTAGTAGACTCCAATGTTGATGTATCTTGAAGTGTTTTAACTATGGCTATTACTCTAATTTATTGCACCACATCTAGTAATCTTTTTTTTTCTATTCTTTTCTTTTTTGTCCAGAAGGCTAGGGTTTCAATCCTTGGATTGTAACATATACCACTCATTCCCTCATCTGAAATTGAATTCAATGATCAAAATGGGATCCTCCTGACTTCTTACTTGATCTAGTAATAATATATTTTTCAACTCCATCCCAAGAATTATTAGTTTGTTTCCTTCCAGCACCATTTGTCTAGCCTCTCGTGGACTGATATTTATTTAATTGATTTTAAGCTCCTCAAAAGTCTAGGCAACAATCTGATCATGTTTTGACCCTTCAATACCCATCTTATTGATCTAGAATCTCTCCTCAAATTATTTCATTTTCAATTTAATCCAAAAATATTTAAACTCGGGAGTTTGGATAAACTCGTCATCTTCCATAAATCTAAGAGTAGCAACCACTCTTTCATCATCATGCATCTCTTATTCACCATGTGCATGCACACATACTCTTTCTTCAGGTCTATGGGCATCAGTTGCAGGCTCAAGGAGTGGTTGATCAACCTCAACATAATATTTCAAGTGCCTTAACACACTGGCTAATTCCTTTGTATCCCTTGCCTCTTCACTCACTGCATATTCCACTAGGGGAATTGATTCATGTTTCTTCTGCCTCTTGTGACCTAGTTGCTCTAGAGGTGATTCTGATGAAATACATTGCACTGAAGCAATGTCTAGAAGGGGTTCTACAATCACAACACCACCTTGCTTCTTAATGGGAAACTTGGTGATTTTTTGGGATTTCCCTTCAGGTTCTTTTTCTATCTCAACATATAACCTTTCAAAATTTTCAAACATCAAATTCATCCTCTTAAGAGGATCCACTTCTTCCACATAGAATCCTATGAATTCAATTTCCCTCTTCTTCTTCTCTTTCTCAAACCTCTTTTTAATTTCCCACTTTTTCTTCCTCCGGAACACTTCTTGAGGTGTAAGGAAATTTCTTATTACATCCTCTTCATAATCAACTTCATGGGTAATCCCATATTTAGTGAGGAGTGTCTAGCTCACAAATTCTATATGTCCTTTTGGATTAAAGACCCTTTCCTACTTAAATTTCAAAGAATACCTCACCTTTAAATAACCTTGTAGTTCTTCAAGAGTATCAGACCCAATGGACAACTCCCCATATATAGTTAGGTCAGGAAAGAATGTGCCTTTTTTTTTCCTTTCCATAACATCTTGTTCCATCCATAACATTTGTCACATAAACTCTAGAAATGAAATTCGAAGAGAATAAAACTTGGGTAAAATGTGTGGATCTTATGGACATCTATAAACTCTTATTATAGTATGTTCAGGTAAAAATAACCAATCACCAAAGTTATGGGTGTGTCCCTATTCTGGTTTGAGTGCCAAGGGTCTTAACAATTCTCTAATTTTAGTAGGTAGTCTTGGTGAAATATGACAAAGAGTGGCCATTAATATTACCACAAAATCTTCATGAAAGGTTACATAATCATTATACCTACATATTCTATCCCATATATAATACCATTGTTGCACGGGTAACCTATTTCCTTGTTGATCAGTCATCCCCAAGCACATTCTTTTAGTCTATTTATCTTTGTTTTTGTACAAGATCGGGTGACACAACAAAGAGTAGCTTTTGAAAGTGATGGGGGCATATTTTCTCTCACTTGTAGGAACCTTTCATGCATCCCTTTCTCAATCAATGCAAAAAAATCATACTCAATGTTTACTTCAAGGTTTTGAATTCTCATTGCCATCATCATGACACTGATTGGCATGTTTTTTTTAAGAATCCATTCCAAGCACTTGACATAAAGAAAAATAAGTTCTTTTGAAATATAATTGAAATTATTCTCTAGAAAATGGCTCATTAAAGGAAGGGGGAGATAGGTATCCTCTTATTATTTGCATCCCTTTTCATGTGCATAAGAATTTCATCACTCCTATAGGTTTTTCTCAATCTCATATAATCCTCCTCACTTTTGTCCAAGTCGACCTTGGTGATGGATTTTTTATTTAACATGAAGCACTCAAAAATTGTTGTTTTACTCAACACCAGTAATGGTGAGCCATTTCGAATTCTTATAGTTTTGGTGGTAGGGTGATAATGTTGTGCTAGTACTCTAATGAACTCAACATCTACAAAGATATTTGGGACAATCAGCTTGGCCAAAACTAAAGCCCAAGGATTCTAAATTGGAATCTTTACATCCCTCTTATCATAAAAATACCAAAACAAATCCCACCCTGAGATAAGGATAATTGCATCTCTACACCCATGAGCTACATCTCTAAATACATTTTTGAAACCTTTTTCTACTGAATTGGGTAAAACATCTAATATGGACTATTGTAAAGGCCTTTTATTTGGTTTAGATGTTATGGAATCTTCTTTCTTACTCGGAAATTCACTCCTTTTAGGTGGCATGATGTAAAATTTACTCCTACTTGACCCTTTTAACATCTACTTGCATAATTGAGAAAATTCAACACGTATACACTTACTATTTAGGGTTTTTGTGAAGTTACCCAATGAAATGGTAGCTACAGAGTCTTTCTCCTTGACTTTCATTTTCTTTGGCATGTTGAGCTCCTACAAGTGATTGTAAAAATGGTGTCAAGTTCTAAGTATATTTGTTACTGAGCCCAGTCATCTCACTATTAATTTCAATTCGTGCAAAATATTTTGTAATCTGTCTCTATATTGATTTCGAATATATGCCCTTGATATTGGAGGATCAAACCATCCGAGATAGGTAGTGTAATCATTGCCATTATCGATATAAATTCTTTGAAATCTTATACCGCAATACCGCTCCATCATATCAAGATCGTCGTAGGGTGGCAACGTAGTATATTTATCATTTTATTCTCCCTGCTATATTGCACGTCTTTATTTTTCTTATCGTGGGATGGTGGGCTAAATAATCTGATACCGACACCCCGCACACCCCACTTTGAACCATCACAAGATAGTGGGTTACATGGCTAAGTGAACGTCTACTACCATATTGTAGTGTCACTATCTACCCCTTGTGGGGTTGTGACTTGCTTTTATTGTTAAGTGTTTCCTTACCACTACCCCACACTGTTCATATTTGATAGTCACGGTATAACGGTAAACATTTTATATTGTCTCTTATGTACCACCATCCCACACATACCTCTTTTGATTGCAATGGTACTATGGTAAAGGTTTACACTGATTTCTTTGTCCCGCCAGCCTACCAAGGACTTTTGAAATTGGACATATCTTGTTGCAGGGGTGCAATAATGGACTTTTCATGTATTTCAGGTGGGAATATGGGGGTATATCATGGATGTAGTATTTTATATATCATTTTATTTGAAATATTGTAAATTTTCTAATTTTTTCAATCCTTTAAGATCTTTGTTTTGGCTTTTCAGTGTCCGTTTTGCCTAAAAGGTTTTTTTTGTTTATAATGAGTAAGTTCAAGCAGGTATCAAAATTTTAAGATAGGAATCAAGGCTTAAATCATTAGGTTAAAGGTTAGCTATGATGGTGAACTTAGGAAAATTTTGGAGGTTCTAACACATCCCTCCCTCGATGGTGAGTCTCTTGCAATAGTGAAATATTGACATTGAATACTAAAGATGATCCAATCTTGTTAAAAAAAAATCCTCCTCTTAGGAAGAAACAAAACCAAGATGATATGAAATATGTCTTCTCATTCATAAAATGAATATGTGGGAAGAATAATGATATGTGATGTCTCTAGAACATGCTCAATTAAAAATTTGACACACTCCAAACATGCATTCTAGGCCACATAGATAAAGATGTTAATCTAAAATCTTCTAGAGACAAATGTAGAACACACTCTAAATACAAAGATGTCTTCTTTGAAGACAAAGAAGCCTCCTCCAAATATTTTCCAAAAGTATCCATTACTCATGTCGAGTTGCAAAGAGTTATCATGTAGAGAATGAATAAGAGGTTCAGAGTATTCTATCACAAAAATTAAAGAAGGATCATCTCCATCAAAGAGAAGATGTATAAAATCAATGTTGTCTCCAAAATATTAAATGTGGGACTCAAAAAAAAAACCACCAATATCTATCAAATATGCATCCCAAGTTGATGTAGTTGGAAGATGATATAGATCATATTGCACTGAATCACTAGAGTCTAAAAATAGGCAAAAATGAGCATCATCAAATACAACAAAAAATGGAGGAGATGAAATGAAAGGATCAAGAATGAGATCTTATATGAGAACTCCCAAGTTCAAGAATCCAAATGTCTCCTCTAAATAATGGTCCACACTATAAGTGTGATCAATAAACAAAGGAAAATTCCATTATCAGAAGAAAAATCTATAAAGGTGTACAACCAAGATGAATGATCATTTGTAGGTTCAAGTACCTTATTTTCAACATATAGAGAGTGACCTTCATTCATTAAAATAATACATGTATGTTGATACCTATAGAGAAGGGGGATTCACAACTCATGATTCTCTTTATTCTCAAGAGATTCCCAAGGGAAAAACTTCCCTAAACTACCTTAGGGAACAAAGCAAGAGTTTCAAAATCATAAAGAGTGGGCCATAGAGGTTTCCTAGACAAACTAGCAATATTTTGGCCAAAGGACATCAACATAGAAAATGAATGACATCACACCACACTAGAGCCCCAAAGGCGCACTAGTGTCTTGTATGGACCAAAAAATGAGTTTATCACATAAAATAGCAAAGTGTCCACTTCTACCTTGACTGCTAGGAACTCTTGGAATATGGGGAAAATAACAAAAATTAACGGAACTAAAGTAAAGTAAAGTATAAATGATAAAGATAAAGATAAAGAGAAGAAAGAAATTTCTTACAACTACCCAAGTAATGAAGCCTCTAACAAGGAAATATTTTCAATACCTACGTATATAAGATCAAGAGAAAATGTTGGGGCTATATAGGGTTTTTCCTCAATCAAACCCCTATTTTGGTGTTCTCACCTCCATAGATAGACATATAGATAGAGAGAGTGAGAAAAGTAAGCAAATATGAAGTGAAAAAATAAATCCACACTCAAGGAGGAGAACCCATATCACAAGATAGAGATGCAATTGATAGGGGATGTGATAAATCCCAAGATGCTCGCAAGCACAAGATAAGGGAGATATAGTTGCAAGAGCTAAGGGAGTTACAAAGAGCACTATAATATCTTGAGTGTGTTGTTGTAGAAAGTTTTATGGAGCTATACAAGCAAGATATCAAGACAAAGGGAAGAGCCCAAAGCCAAAGCTAGAGAGGTCAAAAGAGAGAAAATGAAGTGAAAAGATATCATTTAGTGAGATGACAGGAGGGAAAAGAAGCTTCTCAAGCCGTTGCAAGGTGTCTCAAGTCATTACCACTGAAAAAGGTAAGTGAATAGTGGCAAAAATTCTTGGAAATGGACGTTTGAATGTTGAAACATCACAAGACACTAGTGTAGTGCATAGACGTCCACACGGGGCGCTAGTGTCCAAACACATCACTCTACAAAATTATGAGAATGGGAAAAGCACAAGGTTTGACACAAAGCTAATGTGTGAAGGTAGTTTTTGAAAAGGGGTATTGAGCATCTTGAGAGGGAAAAAGGCTTAAGCAGGGGCTAAAATGAGCCTACACAAATTCTAGGGGAGTGGTACTAAAACAAATGCAAGAATGTATGTGAAATTGCAAGGGGTGCAATTTTATGACATTGCAATACCATATTGAATAGTTATGTTATGTTAGAAAAATAATCTTAGAATGATCCATGGAAAAATAAGAGCACAAGAAAAATAAATCAAAACAATGCACCAAGAGACCCTCAAAAATCAATCTATCAAGAATCCCCCCATAATATGATTTTGCAGTTTATATGTAGTGTGTTTACAATTCCCAAACCGTGTTCCATATTTTACAATGCTAAGGTGGATCAAAGATGGAAAATTATAATAATATCTTAGAATGTGATCCTAAAACTGAAAGTAAACTTTCTTAATATGATCTGGACTAAAAATGAAGCCTTCCTAAAAGGAAAAAACTTCTCCAAGTTGCATTATGTCCAAGTAGTTAACCAAAATAAAAAATTTCACAAATATAAATAAAAGATGTCTGGAGTTGAATCTCAAAAAAGTGCTTAAATAGAAATTTAGAGCTCCTTAATATCTTTCCAATGTTGCAAGAATCATAAAAATTAGAGATCATGACAAAAAATTATGAGCTCGGACGTCCAAAAAGGAAAATCTAACTTCCACCAACAATAAAAATTCATCTGAGGAAAAATATGAAAAAATGGTTTGCATTAATTGTTACAAGCATGAGCATATTGGTGTTGTCATTGATGTCAATAAGCTTGTGTTGTCATTGGTATCAATTGTATAAGGATGAAGAAGATCATTATTGGGGGAGATTGTTGCAAGAGTGTGAGTAGTTGGTGATGATTTGATTAGTTGCATTATGGTGTCATTAGTAAAATACTAGTGTCAACCTCTAGTGTTTCTTTGATAAACTTATGTCTATGGTTGAGGAAGTAATGGAGGTGATTGGGATGTGTCTTTGAGGCTTAGTTTTTAAGTAATTTTGAGAAAAAATATAAAAAGAGGAAATAGTGTGTTGCAGTATTGTTCTAGGTTACAGAGTAGTGTTTTGGTGTTGCTCTGCATTTCTTCTAGGTTGAAGATCTATGCATTTAAGATATGTTGATCAGAGGTTTATAGGGGTATTGAATTCAAAAATTTATGTGGTGGATCAATGTACAAAAGAAGTTGTGTTCACCAATGTGTGAACAGTGTATTGCAGAGGTGTTTGGGAGAAATTTTTTTGCTCCACATTTCTCCACAATTTTGTTTGAGGTCTTGCAGATTTGAAGGTGTGTTGGTAGTGTTGGTATCTTTCTTCAATCAAATTTGTTTGAGGCTTAGTGATTTAGAAGTTAGTTTCTTAAGTTGCAATATATGGAAGAGTTGTTTGAGTGTACTAGGTGTGTACATTCCTTAGGTGAAAGTTGTTGCAAAGGATTTTGTTGGATTTCAAGGTGTTTGTGGAATATTCTAGATTATGTTTGTAGAAATCCAAATTTGATCACTTCCATATCATCAAAATCGTCCATTATATTCATCTATTTCATTAATAGTGATTAAATAATTTATTTAATCATTATTTCATTTTCTGCGTAAAGTTCCTAAAGTATGTAATTAAATAAATTAAATAATTTACCTTACCCCCTTTTCTTCTCTAAATTAAATAAACATGACAAATTATTTAATTTAGTCTTTTAACTTATTTGGATTAAAACCAATTTTTAATTCTCCTTTTTCTCTCTCCTTGTCACATTCTCCATAATCCTCTTCTAATCCGGATTAAATTAATTAATCTATCATTAGGATGTGCACCACTTAATCGTGACTTTGGGGTATTGGGATATCCTTCTTGTTTGTCGTGTTTGTTTTATGCATTAGACATTAATCCATCTTGGTTTACATACCTTGACGCCCGATGTCTTATGCTATAGCAAAAATCAGTGCTCTAAAGGATGGAAAATTGCATTCATGTTGCATTTCATCTCATTGCATATTCCCCTCCTCATCCTATATTACTCCTACATCTATGACTTGTGATTTTGGTTGTGCAAACTCTCATTCACTCTTACTAACTTTTCTTCTCGGGATCCTTACAATCTTTGACAGGTACTGCACCTTACACACCCTCCACATATCATCCATCCATTTATCCATTTTGCATACATTCATTAAATCCACTTATCCATTTTTACATCTATCCATTTATCCATTTTCATTAAAGTCATTTATCCATTTTACATCCATCCATTTATCCATTTTGCATACATTCATCAAATCCATTTATCCATTTTACATCCATCCATTTATCCATTTACATTAAATTCATTTATCCATTTTACATCCATCCATTTATCCATTTTGCATACATTCATTAAGTTCATTTAACCAAATTACATCATTCACATTAGGTTCATCCATATTACATACATACATCATTCATAGGCCCATATTACTTAAACATTATCCATAATCACACATGCATAAGTAAAACATTCACATCATAAAACAACATCCATATCACCACGAACACATCATATACATATGCATAACAATACATCAGCTATCATAGGAACATCAATAAAACATCATATGCATACCATACATCACCAAAATGTGTGGCATAATATCAATGGGGACCATCACATATCATCATCATAATAATACAATGTCCATATCCAAAATATAGTCACCACATAATCACCTCCATATCATGCTCAAAATAAGGTGCATCTAAAAACATGCACTACACTACCATCTGGTACTTGTCAAAAGCACCTGTATCATGTCACCTGTCCTCTGCATGTCTTGAGTTGCCCACACCTGACCTCTGCGGAGACTTAGGTACTGGTCCCCTATGTGTCGGAGTCCCCTGAGACTCACGCCCTGGGGTCCCAAACCGAGAAGGAGCCGGCTAAAAATCACTGAACCCTCTGATCCATGTCCCTAAAGACTAGGATGGTGTCGGCATCTGGGGTGTTTGCCTAACATACCGCGTTGTACGCTGCGTTGGATCTGGCACTGCCTGCTCATACGCACACCTCCAGTATGCTACCTCCTACATATAATCATCTCTTTTCCCAGCCTATTATTGAGTGGCATTCCGCTCATGCCTATACCTATTCCGCTCTCTACTCATGGCCCGTCGCTCCTGCTCATGGCTCGTTGCTCCTGCTCCCATGCCTCCTGTGCCACTGTTAGTAGTCGTATCTACTCTGCAAACCTCTCCCTCTTTGCCCGCATAGTCTCTAGCACTATGTCATCACCCTACCCGTGACATGCCTGCATCTATGCTATATCCCTCTTGGCGTTCTTTGCCTGGCCCACTACTAAGTCTCTCTGGAATTGCAGGATCTGGACCTGTCTCCATAAACTATCCCTATCCCCCTATAATGTCTACATTTGTACCTGTACATTGTCCCTCTCTCCCTATAGAGCCTACACCTGTCCTTGTGCACTCTCTCTCTCCCACGGCACCATCTCTAGTTTGACCTCGGCAACCTCGAGTCTCGCCCTCATCTCCTCTACGGATGTCTCTGCCGAAGATACCCTCTCCTGTAGTGTTGTCCTCTCCTCCTGAAATCCTGTCACCTGAAGTCTCAATGCCTCCATCTCCCCCCTCCTGCTGACTCCAACTGACCTCGCATCTATGCAACTGTCATCACTACCTCTAGCCTGTTTCGGTCCCATGTCACCCGAGCCAGCTCCCCCCGTGCTCTCTCCCTCTCTGCTCGCATCTCATCCCTCTCTCTCTCCACCACATGTATATCTATCATCAGCCGACCCACCACCCACTCAAACACTACCATCTCTGTCTCCCGCACCCTCTGCACCTCCGCCTCTACCCTCCTCAACTCCCCCTCTAGCATGCATATCCTCACCTGGGTCCCTCTCAGTAACACCACCGGATCATCTACTACAGCTGTTGGAACTATGGCTAAGGACTCCATCACCTGTACATCCAGATCCATCGCCTCCCCCCCGCTCTCCTCCTGCATCGACTCTTCCTGCCTCGTCACCCGAATCTGCCACGATTGTCCCCTCCTCCCCACCCTCATTAATCTCCTCCCCTCCTGCTCAACTGGCTGGGCTCTCCTCTGTCAACTACTCTCAGGCCTCTCCCTGGGTTGTCCTCTAACATCCATCACCCTCTCTACCTCCTCTTGTGGATCTCTAGCTCTCACATCCACCTGCGGCTCTAAGGCTCTCCCCTCCTCCTGCGGATCTCTGGCTTCACATCCACCTGCGGCTCTAAGGCTCTCCCCTCCTCCTGCTTTGCTCTCCCCTGCACCCACCTCTGTCGTACTCTCACACCAATCCCTGGTGGAGCAGCCCTCCCCTCCACCACCCGAAGCATCTCCACCTCTAGCTCGCTCTCCAATCTCACCACCTCTCTCTCCTCACCTCCACCACCTACTCCTCTTGCCTCCCTCTCCTCTCCCTCATCACATGCCCCTCCTGCCTCCATCTCCTCTACCACAGCTCTCCTCACCCTCCTCGACCATCCACTCCTCCTGACTCTCCCCCTCCTCATCGGCTGATCTCCCACAACACCCTCCTCTGCACCACCACTCTCATGACCATCATCCTCATGTCCACCCTGCTCCAAATCCTCCTCCTGTACCTCCTCCTGCTCATCCTCTGGCCCCCCCTTTGCGGCTCCCACAACTAGCACCTCCGGTGTCACCCTCTCCCATCGATGGTTACGAAACCACCGATCATATCGCTTTGTCACTCCAACATCCTCTGGACCCTCCCACCTCCCTAGATAGGGCACCCCACCTGCCATCACCCATGTCTCCCTCACACCCCTTGCTAACAACGCCTCTCCCCATGGTACCTCTCTGGTAATCCGCCGAAACATAACCGGTGCTCCTAGAATGTCCTATACAAGTCCAAATTAACACGCCACTCGGTCTGGATGATGCAGCTCCACTATGTGCCCTAGGCTCCCAATCAAGAAACATCTACATATGAAGAATCCTCACTATCTCTCCTCCTCGGTCCTCCATCCTCTAAAACGCCGAAACATGTATGGCCGCCATACAATGTCCTCTACCCGTAGATCATCAAATGCTCTCCTCCACCGATCCACCTTTCCCTGTGTCTCATACCATAAGATGTAGCCCCTGCCTGCCCCGAACTGCCACACCAATGGCTCTCTCTCATCCAGGTCTCCTCTCTTGATCGCTACGGGCCTCATCACTGCGATGTGCGTCCACCCCCATACCTGCAGTAGTGTCTGGTGCGTCAAGCTCTGCACCCCCCGATAACAGATCACGTCATGTCCCGGTATAACTGGGCTAATACACAACCCCCAGGAAAACTGTCCATCCCTCCACTCGACAATATGTCAAATCACCCCCATGTACCGTAGGCTCCAGAAGCACCTACTTCGATCTAACAACAGAATCCCGCTGATCAAGCAACATAGAAACAGTGGTAATGTCGGCACCCCCAAGTCCAGGTACCTGTCAACATCCAACCTCCCCCTCTCTACCGGCAAGTCCTCTTGCCCAAATAACACTAGAACAGTCTCATCTAACTGCTCTCCTCTCAACTCCTCCCTGCACACTAACTGTCCCACTATCGGTAACCTCAGGATCCGCCACACATCCTCCAGTGTCACGATCATCTCTCCAGTCAGCAAATGAAATGTCGACATGGCCGAGCTCCACCTCTCTATCAGGGTTGTCAACATCACCCTATGAGCCCTCATCTCAGGAAACTGCACCAAGTGCAGTAACCCCGCCCACTCCAACGCTGCATGATCCACTCTGATCATCGCCTCAATCGACAACGCCAACGCCTCCGGCCTCCGCTCGTGAATCCGCAATCTACCAAAATCCTGCAAAAAAATCATCTCCCCTGTTAAAATTCTTCGCCACATTTTTTTTCCACACATTTCTTCTTTTCTCTATTTTTCTCTCTTTTCCTCTCTCTATTTCCCCTGTAGTGGGGTGGACCCGCCTGCGGGCTGCCGAGGCAGCCCTGCACCCTGGGCGATGCCAATCCGCACCTCCGGTGGTGGCCCTATTGGTACCGCCCCGGCGGCGCCTGTCTGCCCACCCGCAGGGCGGACCCGCCCCTGCAGAGGGGCGGACTCGCCCCGACCGGCGGGGCTCCTCCGCCCCCCCGCCTACCTAGCTAGGGGGGCACCACCACTGGACGCGGTGGCGCTGTCCACCCTGCCATGGGGTGGACTCGCCCCTGCAGTAGGGCGTATCCGCCCCTGGCCGGGGCACTTCGCCTCATAGCGGGGTGCCTCCGCCCGCCGAGGCAGATCCACCCGGTGGGGCATTATACACCCTCGATGACATTTCTTTGCTCCCCAAAATCTTTTTTTTTTTTAAATTTTCTAATTTATTTCCTACCCATTTTTTATTCTTCTCCCACCCACAAAACCCATATTTTACATTTTTAATAACTTATTTCAAAATGCGTTAAAATTTCAATTTAATGCATGAGGGGTTTTGTCGCTAACCTGGCGGGGCCCATCCTGCTATCTATATGACCGTCGGACCTCATCTATTCGGTGGACGATCTCGGTGTCATTATCTTTTGGCATCTACACTCCTCATCTACTTGTTATTTCTCTTCTTCTCTCAACTGCTACAGTGCAAATGAGGTGAGGTAATTTACAAGATTACCTTATATTCACTTTTAAAAGGTATGTTTACCTTTTATTAACCCTTTTATTCCTCTGATTAATCTCTTCTCTTCCCGGGGCCGCCATTTGCACCCCGTTTTTCTGATTGACTTCGTTCAAAAGGCAAACGTGCCTAATTTTTTGCCCTTTTTCCAATTATACCATCCATTTCTTTTTATCGAGATGTTTCCCGGGACCCTTCTTTTTCCCCCGTCACCCTCTCGAGGGGGCATACGCTTCACACTTAGCAATTTTCTCGGCCGTAATCAACCCTTCTTTGGATTGGGGCATATTCATCTATTACTCTGCTAATTCGGACAGCTCAGATCCTCCTCCCCACGCTGGGGCATCATTTTCTGATTAATTCCCCTATTGAGTCATCTGCACTTTCTCTTCTTCGAAGCACGATTATTCTAACAGTACTTCGAAGAGGGGCAAAATATAGACATCCAAATTTGATCACTTCCATATGATCAAAATCATCCATTATATTCATCTATTTCATTAATAGTGATTAAATAATTTATTTAATCATTATTTCATTTTTTGCCTAAAGTTCCTAAAGTATGTAATTAAATAAATTAAATACTTTACCTTACCCCCTTTTCTTCTCTAAATTAAATAAACATGACAAATTATTTAATTTAGTCTTTTAACTTATTTGGATTAAAACCAATTTTTAATTCTTCTTTTTCTCTCTCCTTGTCACATTCTCCATAATCCTCTTCTAATCTGGATTAAATTAATTAATCTGTCATTAGGATGTGCACCACTTAATCTTGATTAAGTGTCACATCCTCTATAATCTCCCACTTGCCTCTAATCTCTCATTAATTATCCTAATCCTGTGTTTGCACAACCTTAATCAGAATCATTAGCCACATTTGGCTTACCTTTTCTGGTCAACCTTCCCACTTACCATTTTTAGCCTGGACTCCCTTCCCCATGTGAATTTTTAATTCACATTTATTTAACCAAGGTTCCCCTCTTCCCCATGTGAATTTTTAATTCACTTTTATCTTCCCAAGGTCTTCCTCATCCCCCATGCAAATGTGACATGTCATTTTACATGTGCCCAAGGCTTCTAGAACCTTGGACTTGTCACATCTCCCACATGTGACAAATCTCCAGCTTTTTGGAGACCTCCTTTTATCCAATGAACCCTCCATTGAATGTAAATTTTTCCCACACACTTCCCCTTTTCCCATGGAGATTTTTGAGGAATTCTAAAAATTTTCAAAAGTCTCTTTCATCCTTTTAATTTACATTTATTTTTTCCACACACTTCCCCTTTTCCCATGGAGATTTTTGAGGAATTCTAAAATTTCTCAAAAGTCTCTTTCATCCTCATTTGGGGACAAGAAGTTTTTTTTTGAGGAAATCTTCTCATCCCCCAAGGTACCTCAAAGGTACTTGTCCTTCATCCACCTCATGTACTTCCCTTCCACCTCATTTCCACATCACTCCACCCTAAGACATATCACCTTCCACATGTCAAGATGTGAGGGCTTGTGAGTCATCAACTCACCATAGCCCTTCATCTTGATATTTTTTGGATCAATCCCAACCATTGAATTCTCTAGAGAATTCCAATTAGCCTATAAATACCCCTTCACTTCCCTCATTTAGGGGATCAAGTCTTTTGCAATAAAACTCTTGCAAAATTGCCATTCAAGCTCTCATCCATTTTAGCACTTATATCATCAACCCGTATTGCATCAATTCATATTGCATCCATTCAACTTCATTACCATCCAAGGAGCACACAATTCTTGAAGAATCAAAGGGCCAACCAAGGAAGGAGCAGCAAAGGAAAGGTATAACACACTTAAATCATCATCTATTTTTATCTTACTCCTTTGTTTCTCCATTTTCTTAGGCTAATCTTATTGAGGTGCCCTTTTATCTTGTTGCATTAATAGTTTTTATCTATCATCTCACATTAGGAGTATCATTTTATTAGGATCACAATGTTCAAGTGACTTTTTTGTATGCAAGGTGTTGTTGGATCAAAGGAAGCACGTACTTAAAATTTTAATTGTGTTTACATGGGTAATAACTGACCTTGGTGTTTACACTAATTGTGGTGGATGTCTATTGTTTGTAGAAGCATGTTGAAGCATGATGCTATAGATTTGAGTCCCAAATAATGAATGGTGTGGTCCGTCTTCACTTCTATCCACCATGGAAGTGTTTGGTGTTGACCTAATTTGAATTTTCATAGTTGATGTACATAACCGACCTTGGATAATGGTTTCAAGGTTGAAGATGGTATTGTAGACATGTAAAAATGGTTTAACGCATATCACACATCCTAAACTACATTTTTCCATTACGAACATCACTTTCATTATCACTATACATATCACTTCATTAACATCATTAATCCTATTTTTTAACATCATTTTCATCATTAACTCTATTTTCCTTTATTAATTAAATAATCTCAAATTATTTAATTAATTCACCATGTCATCACTTATTCATCTAAATTAATTAAATATTTATCATTAATTATTTAATTAATCTACTTTTCCTTCTCCAAATTTGAATAATTAAATCAATTATTCAATTTCCCCAAATTCATTCAATATGGTCAATTAATAAATATATCTTTATTTATTAAATTCAAACACATCTTGCAAGTTCCTTTTAAACACTAATTAATTATTAAATTAATTAAATCATCCTCACATATCTTGATTGAATAAATCATGATCATTGATTTCTCAATCTAATTTCCCAATCCCATCGATTACACCAATCCCATTAAACACACAATCTAATTTATCCAATCTCACTAATCATTCAATCTAATCCCACTAATTAACCAATCAATTCCTTTGATTAGATTAATCGAGTGAGTTAACTAATCAATCTATTTCCTCTCAATGATTCTCAACCGTTGATATTGTTATTTCATCCTTGCATCCTAATTGTTCATATAAAACTCATAAATATATTAAAAAAAACATTAATCCTTCTCATAATTAAATATGGAGAATTTGTAGAAAGTTCGGTTAGATTGACTATTGAATAAAATTGAGCAAACATATACTTGCATACTAGATCATTGTTGTTATCATGCTTTTGCAATTGTGGAGGCTTCGTGTTGAGTCAAACAATCCAACATCCATCTTCAACATGAACACACTCAACCATGGAATGGCATGATTGTAGTTTTTTAATTCATTATGTGTTTAATTTGTTTATGTTAACCTTGCTTGTTTGGATTCTTAATCTTTGTAATTACATTTCATGGTAAGTGGGTCTTGTTATCTTATTTTGAATTGATTTGAATTCATTCATTGTTATTAAATCTATGATAAATATTCCACTTACACATTATTCCACACGTGGTGGGACCTAGGTCCTTAACTATAATGTTTTCATCAAGTGTTGTGATCAGTTGCAAGTTTTGGGTTGTTGTCATCATTTTCATAAATTGCTTTTGTCAAACTAGGTTGCTACAATCTTAAATCCAAATTTGGTTGTCATTCTTTTAGTCACCATTATAGGAACAAATCCACTATCACTTTTTTTTATACTGTGTGCAAAAAAAAAGCCACTATAGTCTATAATAAGGTCAATATTGTCCTATTTTCTTATTGTGGTCATCCTAAAATCTGGCCACTATTATCAAAACCAATCACTTTTGTCTGTTCTATTCACAAGTTTTTACCTAGATGTTGTTGCAAGGTCACTATTGTCAATAACAAAACTGATATTATCTTATTTCTCAGTTGATATCATCTGATAGAACCGTTGTCACAACAGCTATAAAGTTGTTATCATAGGTAACATCTTCTCTATTGTACTATTTTTGGTGTCTACTTTAGTTTATCAAAATTTCTTAGATTATCACTTTATCTAACCCTAATGAAATTGTTGTTTGTTGTGTTTTGAGATCATATGACATTGTTGGTGCAGCTCTTGTAGGATAATGACATTTTTTTTTTTGAACTACTAATCATTTGCTTGTAGGTTTGATGAATGGTCCAAGACTCTTGAAGGCTTAAACTACTAACTCATTTTCTTGGAGAACATTTTTCAAGATCATTTTATTTTTCAAACATTTGTATAGATGTTTTTAATTCTTTCAAAATTTAAATTTGGTACTTGAATTCATTTTCCCTTGGTGCACTAAAATTGAACAATACAACTTGAACACTTTGATTTGGTGCACTAAATATGAGCAATACAACTTTAGCACTTTGATTAGGTACGTTAAAATTTTCCTACAATCTTCACATTTCATTTTGGTGTTTAAAATCCAACATTTTGTTTGGGCTTAAAAACCTAATTGCAATGACAACAAATTCATTTACATCATTTCTAGAAGTGTTTGAAGTCTCTAACATTTGAATTTGGTACTTTAAAAACATGAATTGTTATCTATAACACCTCATTTGGGCTTAAAAATATAATTGTGATGAATTGTCCACTGTGTCTATCATGATTGGCAAGCCAAGTGCATATCCTTTCCCCTTGCATCTTTGGATGATCATGGGTGATAAAAAATACTTTGGGATTTTTTATTTTTTGTGGTCATCATTCCCTTTTTAGATAGGGCCTACCTATGAGACACATCCCAAAAGAAGAACTGAAAGGCGAGCCAAAGAAAATTTTCCCTCAAACTATTATATAAATAAGTTAAGGTGAAAGCCAAGATTTAACTGACGAGTACCTTGCCAACAGTTCCATTCAAAAAGGGGAGGTACCCAAGTGGTATATATCACCCCTCGTAGGATTGGTTAAAGCCTTAAGTGGCTTACTGGATGCTCGCAAGGTGTCAAGTACTCCTCAAGTAGCAACTAAACACCTTATTGATTGACCATGTCATTTGCAACATTTTTAATGGAAGGGATGTGTACTACACCCTAAATTTTTTACTCACCATATGAACTCCTTTGAGATCAAACAAAAATCCCCAGCTTAGCATAAGATACTTGTAGCTTTCCGAGGAAAGGGTGATTTGGGTTATCCTTCCATGCCAAGAGGACCTTATCTATCTGCTCTCACAAAGACAAAAGTGTATACACCCCTTTCAGTGTCCCTACCCTTGAGTTGAAGGAGCTTCAAAAGTTTTTGGGCCTAAATATTTTGCCATTGGCCTTGACCTTAGGGATAAAAATTCTTGAAATATTTTTGATGTGTTATTACCAATGTAAACTGGGTTGATTTTGGCCTATCATCATCCAAATTTATGATCGGTTCATACACTTTGTTTGTTGTGGTTTATCACTTGTATTATCTCTGACATATTTCTCAGACATCAAACCAAACAAACATCAAAACTTGCAAACTTATCAAATAAATTTCCATCAAAAAACTAGAAACTATTGAAATAGGGTCATTACTGTGCAATTTTACCACTACTATTTTAGAACTTTCTCGCTATCATTGCAAAAAATTACTATAGTTGACCTAATATATGCTCGCTATTGTGCATTTGACCACTATTGCTATCTTATATTGTATGAAAATCACTTTTAAAATAGACTCACTTTTGTTACTTTGTCATAGATGTCCTAAAAATAGAACCAGTATTGTCCTAAATTCATGTCACTATCATCCTAGATAGAATTTGTTATCATCCTACTTGTTGGCATATCTCAGATTTTTTCACAAACTAGTTTCAAAACATTGGCCTAAAACATTATTTAATTGCTAGAGAACATTTTCATCATTGGACCTATACTTACACAATCAAACATCACCATCCTACTCTTTGAACTTGGTTTACATAGGATTCGTAACTATCATCTTTTGGACACAACATAAAAATTAAAATTGCACCATATCCTATCAAAATAACCATTAGCAACCAAACATCAACTTGTCTTAGACACATATGGAACATAAGATATCAAAACCATCATCTTGTTATTGTTTTACAACAACCTTTACTTGCAACCTCATAGCTAGTTCAAGTAAATCAATCACCATATCCTCTAATACATAGAAAAACATCAATTTGAGTCTTTTGAACTTTGTGTTCTAAACTAGCATCAAATAAAAACACCTAACATTGACTCACACTATTATTCTATGGTTTGAACATTCAACATCATAGCGTCCTTTATCAAACAACACCCAAAATCGGCTCATCTTCTCATCATAGGGTTGAGTAGAAAAATATTACCATCCAACATCAAACTTGATCGTCCAATTATCCCAACATCAACCCATAAAAAACAACCAAAAACTTTATCCAAAAGGTATACACACATCCCCTTTGTACATTTTATCAAAAAAATCTCAAATCAAAACATCATCCCATTTCCATAAGTTGTTATCTCAAACTTACCAAGGTCTTTTGATTTTGTTTATGACTACAATGAGATCTCAACATAAAAAGAAAATGGAAGCCAGAAAAAGAATCTCTAGTGTACCAAACACCAATACCACCAATTGGGATTCTCAACCATGGGGTTATGATACTAAGACATACTCAACTCCCAAAGAGCAACCAAATTTCACAGCTCAACCAAATCAACTAGCTAGTGATGTTGATGTATGCCTTAAAACATCAAGACATGTTTGCTAGGAAACAAAATAAACCTCCTAATCTTGTAGATATGATCATAGAGGATTATGATAGAGATGAGGAAATCACTAGCAAAGTACTTATAGAGCACTCCCAAGATACTCAAATGCAAAAACTCATGGACAAAATGATTGGGAAGGATCTGAACACATATTTCCTCAAACTAGCACAAAGTGGTACCAAGCTACCTACAGACTTTAACGTTGAAGTTGTTAAGGATCCCAATCTCATTCCTTTGAGATACCAATCGATGGTGAGACAAATACCCAAAGCAATGGTAGATCCCAAGATACCACCTTTTTTCTCAACAGAACTTATCAATGATCAATATTTCCCAAAAAATGTGGAGAATCCATTATATAGACATCCCTCACAAATTAAACAAGTTGTTGTAGCTCAACATGCTTAAGAAAATAAAAACATATTAAAAAATCAAAGCATGCCACCACATAATGTTGAAACTAATAAAATGGGACCCAACATATATGAGACATCCTAGAACACCCAACAACAAGGCCCTAGTGGTAATATGTAAAACATGGGAAATCTCCCACCAAGGAAACAATAACATGTAGTGAAACAATAAGGCAACAACCCTTTGCAACCACACCTACACGTTAACAACCCACCTCAAGGACAACGCATGTATCAACAACCACCACAAGATCAAAGCATGTACCAAGGAAATATTCAAAACAAAAATCAATACATGCATCCACAACAATACTATGATCCTAACATGAAATATCAATATGGATCATCATCTACCCAAAATCCTCAACATCAAATGTATGTTTTAGTGCCACAAAACACCAATAATAAAAAAAAAAACACACTCAACAACAAAAAAACATGCACCTTCAAAATCAAGTATTGAATCCTCCACAACACATTGATGCACAACTACATCCATCACAATATCAAACCTATACACCTCAACAACAACAACATCATACCCTCAATCTATAACACACCCACATTGGTCCTCAAGGACCCCATCCATCATCGTACACTCACAACATGTCCCAAGGGCTCTCATATATACAAACCCCACAATATAAAACACACAACATTGTGGGGAAACAAGGTTATAACATCTCTCCTTATCAAACAAACTTACCAAGTGATGATGTAACCTTACAAATCCAAAATCTAAACCAAAGGATATCAGACATTCAAATTGGAAAACTAAAGAAGAGCTACACTCTACAAGACATATGTCCATATCCCTTTGATAATTTCATATCCATGATACCTTTCCCTAAGAACTTTGAAATACCAAAATTTGAAAAATATAGGGGAAGAGGAGATCCAATATAACATGTGTGATAATTCTCAGTAGCTTGCATGGATGTAAAACATAATGAAACCTATTTAATGAGGATTTTCCCATTAATTCTTAGCAGTGCATCTATCGAGTGGTTCTCTCATCTACTGCTTGGAATCAAAACCTTTGATGATTTCTCAGAAAAAATTGTTAACCACTTATCATACAACATAGAGCAAGACATAACGGTCCCCGACCTATACAATATTAAACAAAGCTAAGGGGAATCATTTTCTTCATATCTATAGAGATGGAGACACAAAGCTAGTAAGTGTAAGTGGCTCGTTCTTGAGAAACAACTCGTGGAAATATTTATCTCCAACACTCAAGTAGACATTAGCTACCAATTAATTATGTTGTTCCCTAGTAGTTTTGAAGAAACCATAGAATAGGGTTTACTCATTGAAAGAGCTCTCATAGCAAGGGGAGTCATTAAACTTTTTAACAATAAAGACCAAGCTTCTAGTTCTAATGACAAACTTAAAATATGGGAAAAGAATAAAAATGCTACCAATGATGGAGTGGTTGATGCAAAATTTGTATCAAGCATACAACCTCCTAGAAATCCACAGAATAATTCCCAAATAGCTCAAACAAACTATGTTGGAAATCAAATAATGCCTCAACTTATTGGCTTGTGTTTTATCTTCGTAGCATTGAGTAAATCTTCCTTATCAGGCTAACTCTCTTTTGTCGGCAAGAGTTGATCATTTTGAGGGGAATCTTCTTAGTGTCTCCTCGATATTCTAAAGAGAGTGTAATAGAGTGACTTTGTTTTTTTTTCGGGACATTGAGTCATGTCTCCTCAACATGTCGATGGAAGGTTGGAAGACTCTTGTTGGTGGTACTTCACATTTTTTTCAATACTTTGAAGTCAGTCTCTTTGATAGGTCGATGGGCTATAGTGGGGACCACATGGATTGGTATTACCCTCATCAGAGTGGCATCCTTGTTTCAGTTGGAGATGGTATATTATCTCATCAAAATGGTGATATGCATAGAGTTGTGTAACTCTCCAACTCGCGGGTGTCATCATGGGACCTTATAAGGCTAAGTGGGAGTGCAGGGATTTGATGAAGTTGATGGAGGATGGGTGAATGGATGTTTTATCATATGGTGAGGTTGTCGAAGTGACTTGGCGAATTCAAAGAGATGCTAAATAGAGTCTCTTTGATGTTCTAATATGGTGAACAATTAGACCGTTTATTGCAATTACTTGGGGAATTTGAATCGAATCAATCCTCAGTGGCTTGGAAATGTAGAACAAATGTTGTATCAACATTGTACATTTTGCAACATTGAATTTTGTGTTGTTGTTCGAATTGAACTGAAGCGAGGTTGATAAGGGAAATAATATGTTGTTGAAGTATATATTGAGAATTAACATCTGGAAGCATAGTATGTATCTTTGTATGTAATCACCATTTACTATAATACAAAGATATCTTGATTGGTGTGTGGGTTTTTATCCTATAAGGGTTTTCCCACGTAAAATTGGTGTTCAATTCTCTTTGTGTTTTATTTTAATTGTCTATTCTATTATTTTGTTAATGTGCATCTTAATAAACTGTAACTTGAACTTGAATGACATATCTGCATATCTCTTCTAAGAGTTGGCATTAGGGAATCATTTCCGCACTCAACTTTCCTTACAAGTGGTATCATAGTCTAGCTAGTTGTGTTATCCTTGTGGGTAGGATGAGTTTTTTGTGCTAATTCTATAATGGGAGTCTTGCAGAGGAATCTGGTAGTGTAAATTGTAGATTGAGATGGCAAGCACATCAGGAAGAGTAGAAATTGAAAAGTTCAATGGTGGCAATTTTGAGTTGTGGAAACTCAAAATGGAAAGCCTGTTGGTGGATAAAGATCTCTAGATTGTTGTGTCTAGAACTAAACCATCAAGCATGAAACGAGAAGATTGGGACCTTGCAGATAGAAAATCCAGAGGGTTGATAAAACTCTATCTCGCAGACTTTGTTCTCCTGAACGTCCATGAGGAGAAGACTGCATCTTCATTATGGAAGATGTAGACACTAAAAATTGGTCTAGCCCTGCGACACCATTTTTGACACATTTCTAATGTTCATGGTCATGATTAAATAATCTTAATTATTTAATTATTTTCTAAAGTCACCCATCCTTTATTAATTAAATAACTTTAATTATTTAATTGCTTTATTTTTACCTTTATCTTTTCTTGATTAATTAAATAAATATTATTTATTTAATTACATCGCTAATTAAATATATCCCTTTTCTAAAATTAAATAAATTATTATTTAATTTACCCTTTATCACATTTTCAACTATAATTAAATATTCATTTCAAATTATTTAATTATTTTTTAACCTTTTCGATAGTTAATTAAATAAATCTTTTTTTATTTAATTTAATCTCCAAATTTTGAATGTTGAATTAAATAATAATTTAATTCATAAAAATAATTATGCCTAGCATATTCCTCTATGGTTAGATAATCACTTAATTATCTAATTATTCATTTACTACTTAAGTAGAGATTTAATTAGATCAGTCAGTTATCTCCCGATTTAATATCTGATCATTTTTTACAAACAGACCTTCTAGTTTAATCAGTCAATTATCTAAGTTTTAATTCTTCTATGTGAAAACTATTATTAATTAAATAAATTTATTTATTTAAATAATCTATTCATGTGTTTGAACACAATGTTTCATCTTTATCTTTCACATCTGAACTTTATTCTTCTGAATTTTGAACAGTCTCAACACCAGATTAAATTATTATTTAATTTAATCTTTATCATGCACGCTTTTTCACTCACGTAATTACCGACATTAAATATCTATCGCATTAAATTCATTAATCTCAATCGTCAATTTTCCTTTTGAATCTGAGTCGATCGTTCGAAAACCAATTTTTTATAAATTGACCTGACATCGTCATTATTCCTCCTCCCGAAATATTTATACTTTTAGGAAGCAAATTCAATAATCTTCGATATTTTTCTAAGTCAATAATCAATAGTCCATACTTGCATAGTTGTTAAAATCTAAGGGCAATTATATTACAACGAAAAAATGGAGAAGTGCAATTGAGGTCTTTCAAGGATTTATATAGATATTCGATGAGATTGTTCTTTCTTGTATTTATGCTTTCATAGTTTTCCTTGTTCTTTGTTGTTAGCATATGATTAGATTAGTACTATTCTTTTATTAGATTAATCTTGTTTATTCATTTTATTCCAGCATTACATTTGGTGAACCCAACGTGAAGATACCATCATCAAAATCTGTATAAGTTTTAAATTTTTGCAGGTACAGGTATAGAGTGATGCATGTGCAGTACGAAATGATGCAACTGACTTCCTGAGACACATATGATATTACGTAACACATCTTTTATTCTATGATGCATCCATACTTTTCCACGTAGCATCTGACTAGTAATCAATTTTCCAAATTTTTCGTACTTTCATTTTTAGTTTTTATCTTTTTTTAAACTAATTTTGCATTTTCAGCATGTGTTTTAGGGGTGTTAACATGGTTTTTTTTGGATGATTCGTAGAAGATAGAATTTAAACTCTTTTACACAATGGTTTACGAAGATAGAACAATAAAACTACTAATCAATTTGTCTTGTAGAACCATTATCGAAGATATTTGCAAAAACTACTGACAATTTGTTTGCAGGACCAAAATCAAAGGAAAATATTTTAAAAACAAACAATTTTTTTAAATAGAGTAGATAACTATTATTTAGGTTTTAAAAAGAATCAGTTTCTTTTGTGCTTCATGCATTTGCACAACTATGTTAGATTAGATCTCGATTTGGTAACAGAAGTATCCTCTCCCCTTACGCATTCATGTGATCTTGGGTGTAAGAGAAATTGTTACTAACTCTAGAATTTGGGCCTGCTTTGTTTGGAAAAATTACTCACCCCAAAGCGACTCATAATCGGTGATGATCTAAAGCCAAGCTACTCCCAATCGGTATAGAAATTTTCATGTTGAGTAAAACTCAGCATTACAGGAGCTCCTGCAGACTAGTTATTGATTCCCTCAGTACCCTAGTGGTGCATCAAAACCTATAGAGTGTAACCTCTACAGATTGGGATGATATTGCCTCTTGTGTGGCCTTCTGAATGGTTTCCCATACTAATTATGCCAAATTGTTTTTAGATTAACCAAAAACCCCTATTTGTTGGTGCAAGAGGTCAAACCTCTGAAGTTGTCTCACGTTCATACGATTCATAGTAGAGATGAAAATTTCTCCATGGGAGAGTCATGGGAAATGAAGCTTGGCTGACCTGAGAAGTGTGTGTCATGTAAGGGGGAGCCAGTGTGATCAAGCTTCTAGTCATCCAATTTGAATAAGTGTAGTTGGGGAAACCCAAGTGAGAATTCAGCAAGTATTGTCACTGCTAGCCTTAGGATTGTACATGTTTTCTAAAAATATACATGTTCATGATTGTCAAACCAAAACACTTTGTTTTCAGATTATTTACATTCACCAAAATTTGATCATGAAACAGAGTTAGTCGAAAACCCAATTTATCAGAAAGTCGCATCTATCAGAATGAGTCACGTCTGTTAATTAGAAAACCACAACTATTAACCTGAGTCACATCTGTTAACCAAAAACTTGCAACTGTCGAACTAGAGTCCATTGTCATTCACTAGAAAAATCTGAGTTGCATTTGTTTAATTGTCAACCACATCATTTTCCAAGATCTTGAATTTGCATCCTTTGTAGATGATTTTTTAGCACAAGATCCCTAGAGATACCTAGAAAAGCTAGTAGTAGAAGGTGTCATGCTACCTCTAGGATTTGACATCCACACACTGAAATATTCATCTACACAAGCGACATAAACCATGGCATTGAGTGTCTATATTGCTCAGATTACTGTAGCAATACCATTTGGTACACCCACTCAAATTGCCTCAACTATACATACAACACCATTTGGTATAACACATGGCCTAGAATTTATTGCAAGAGCACCCTCGTCAAACCCCTTCGCCACAAACATCGAAAGTAAAAGGCCTAAAATTGGTATAAACACAACACAAGCTATTTCGCAAATCAGCACCAATACTTCCATTCTACAAATAGGGACAATAAAAATAGGACATATTCCTACACCCAATCAAAATCCATCACAAAATATGGCATCAGGACATATTCTACACCAAATCAAAATCCATCACAAAACATTATATTTTAGAACATTTACATCAATCCTAACAATGCAACCAACATGTCTTTAACACAAGTAAATGTTTTGCAAAATCAAATACAATCCCTCCAACAAAAAATGGGCAGTATGTCAATGTTAGGCAAATGAACCATTTCAGTGCAAGATTTATGTCCATGTCCCTTTGACAAAGCACTATACATGACACCCTTCCCACACGGATACATTATACCGAATTTTCCTAAGTATAATGGGAATAGAAATACTCTAGAACACATAAGATAATTTTCCACAACATGCATGTACATCTTGTATGACCCCATGTACCTTATGAGACTTTTTCCATGAACCCTTGTCAGGATAGCATTGGAATGGTTCTCTAAACTTCCCTATGGCATAAGATCCTAGGTTGAATTAGCTGAAAATGTTGTGGAAAACTTTGCCTTCAACATTGACAATGAAATTATGATAGCTTCCTTGTGTCACACCATGCAAGAAGATGGAGAAAACTTCACCACTTTCTTCTAGATATGGAGGATTTTAGCTAGTCGATGTCCTATTGAGATACCAGAGAAACAAGAAGTCAACATATTTTTTGAAAATCTTCATCCAAAACTGAGAAGTGACTTAAGAGTACATTGTTGTACCTCTTTTCTGAACTTAGTGAAAAAGGCATAATACTTGAGAAATTCTTCATTGACAAAGGGAAAATTAAGACACTAGGGAGGAATCTAGTTGTTCAACACCAAAATGTCCCCAACGATAGAAACAAATTTTGGTCAAGAAACAAAAATTTAACTAATGACGGTATTGTTGACACTAAGACCCTACATGCAGGACTCATCATCATGCTTAGAGGTTACAAACCCTCTCATGACATGCTTAACAATGTTGATCAAACTGCCAACTTTCTCCAAAATTCACAACAACAATGACCACAAAGGAGATTTCCAAAACGTGAGTTTACCCCGTTAGGGGAACCAATCGAAACAGTTTTTAAAGAACTGATCAAACATAAACTCATACAACCTCTAGAGCCAAAAAATTATGATCCTAGATAGTTTAAACCCTCATGGTGGGATGAAAACTCCTTTTACGAGTACCATCAAACAAAGGGAAATTGAAGAACATTATCCAGGATTTTGTTGAGGACGGAATCATAGAAGTCAATGGGAAAAAACATACCAAAAAAGGTGATCACAACGTCTTCACAAATCCATTACATTACCATGGGAAAGGAAATTCCTCTAGTTTGGGAACTAAGAATAATACCTTGGACAATTATTCCAATACCAAGTACGACTATAACCAAGGTACTATCATCAATCATATCCGAGCTGTTGATGAAAATATACATACCATTACCATAAAGAAGCATCCTGAATGTGTTGTAAATACACGCAGAACTAAGATAACCATTCCAAGTCCTTCATCAGAGCCACAACCTCAGTCTTCAAATCCTAAGTATAATTTACTTGATTAGTTGGGAAAAACCCCAACACAAATATCCATCTTGGAACTGTTGACCCTATTACCTAATCATCGAGCCATTCTAGACAAAGCCTTACAAAGAACGATTGTCCCTGCCAACTTAGATGTCAATCATTTTGAAGAGATGGTAGGATACTTAACGAATTCTCATCATGCTACCTTCTCTCATTAGGATCATTCAACTAAGAAGATGAACCATAACGACCCATTACACCTTGAAGTTCTTGTCCATCAAACCAAAGTCAGATGAGTCTTGGTAGACGGAGTAGGGTTAAATCTTTGCACCTTGAAATTTGTTAAGGTATTAGGTTTCTTAGAAGAATGTGTGGACACCACTAAGAGTATAGTCATTAATGCATACGATGGTGAGGAAGATCATCTAAAGGAGTTGTAATACTCCCTATCAGGATTGGCCCTACAGTTATGGACACTAATTTCCAAGTCTTGGATCTTGTCCTCCCATATAATCTATTACTGGGTAGACCATGGATACACACTATGAAAGTTGTACCTACCACTTACCATCAATGTCTCAAATTCACGTACAATGGCACAAAGATCACAATTGATGGTGATCTAGATCATTTCCAATATTGCACAAGCCTACACAAAATACCACAATGATAGGTGCCTTTCAATCAGGAGGCTTCATCCTCCACCTTATCCTTGTACGTTGATCCATTAACTCTTTCCAATTCCATTGCATCACAACTACCATGTTCCACTCCTAAGGTCGAGATCCAAGATAAGGGTTGTGGAGAATATCACATGAAATCATCCTATTATGTCGGCCAGTTGGTTCCTCCTAAGTCATATGATTTACCCACAACATATAGGAGACAGTCAATTTTCACAATACATGTCCCTCCTATGATGGCATTCACAAAATGGGGAGAGTTAAGTAAAGAAGCCATGGACCAAGAAGATGTCACCTCCTGGTTATATAATGAAGACAATGAAAGTCCTCCATCATCTGTTCAAACATCTAAAAATCAATATGGAAAAGGCTTCATGATAATGCAAAAGAAATGATATGACAGACATAGCGGTTTAGGACTACATCAAAATGGAAGGACTGAACCAATCATTGTCTCTCAACGACCAAAAGGCCTAGGGCTAGGGTTTCAATCGATTAGGATTGGCATTCCTAGTACCTCGATACCATCACAAGAGGAAGTAAGTACTTTTGAAGGAATCAAGATATCCCATGAACCATCTAACCCATTCTACTATGTCTCCCATGACTCAAACGACTATGAATGGGATTCCCTTTCCTCCACTAGCATAATGGACCTAGATAAGTTATTTGGGGAACTTGACCAAATGCTAAATACCTGCCAAAATCAAATGAATCCCATCCTAAAAATTCCTTCTCAAAAGAAGAATGGATTAAACTTTATTATTGGGAAACCTTTGATCCTGCCTCTTGGAAACCTAACGAACCGTCTTCTGACGACTTAGCCCTTACAGTGGTCCCACCTCAAATCCTACCTGTCCCTAGGAAAAGAACAAAAAGGAGTTAGTCCAAAACTTATGTGACCATTTCAACCAATCTATCTTCACCTTGTCAGCCTCCACATTTGATAACTCCAATAATGAAATTAACCTCATTAATCCCCAACTTATCAATTGGGATCAACAAGGCACCCCCATCTTAGACATATTTGAGAATGACAAAGCAATAGTTGAGTTCATGAGACTGCGAGAAGGCATACCTAGAGGTGATCATAAGACTAGATTTACTATAGACTTGGATAACACGACATATTTTGGGGAGTTTTTTCACACCTCCAGTCACAAAAATGAAGACAAAAAGAAAAACAATGAAAACAATGAAAATGACAAGTCCCTAGGTGAAAACCGAAAGGTGCCTTTGGACAATGAAACAGTAAAAATAAAGGACACATCCAAGGGAGAAAACCTCTTTGAGGCACCCAAGGATGGAGATTTGACCATTCTCCCAATTGCTAAGGAAAAGTCACCAATGTCAATGGAAAAATTTGTCGAGATCAACATAAACACTGAAGATAATCCTCAGGTAATTTAATTTGCAGCATCTTTGACAAAGACAGAGTAGCTAGAGTTTTGAGACTTCTTTAGAAAAAGATAGATCAACTTTGTATGGTCATATATTGACATGCCTGGGATGGATCCTGAACTTATATTGCATCATCTACCATTACAACCAAGTGTAAATCTCGTCAAGCAGAAGTTAAGGAAGATGCATCCACAAATCACTCTACTGATCAAAGTTGAACTTAAGAAACTATTGGATGTTGGATTCATTAGATCAATAGATTATTCAAAATGGATTTCTAATCTTGTGCCAGTAACTAAACCATCTGGGGACATCTACATTTGTATAGACTTCAAAGATATCAATAAGGCATATCCTAAGGATGACTTCCCTTTGCCATACATTGACATGATAGTGGACCTTATAGAAGGATATGAGATGCTATCCCTCATGGATGGTTTCTCTAGATATAACCAAATCAAGATTGCACCTGAGGACTAGTGCAAGATAGATTCTACATAACCATGGGGAACATATTGTTGGAATACCATGCCTTTTGTGCTCAAAAATGTTGGAGCTACATACCAATGTGCCATGACAACTATATTCCATGACCTTGTACATACTCTCATGGAAGACTATGTGGATAATCTGATAGCCAAATCAATGACAAGAGTTGATCATTTTCAAGTCCTAGATAAAATATTTCAAATACTAGAAGCATACAAAGTAAGGCTAAATCCAAAAAAATGTGTCTTTGGCATTCAATCAGGAAAACTTCTAGGATACATTATTTCTAGATAGGCATTGAAGTGGACCCTACAAAATTAAAATCTATAATGGACATGCCTCCACCAGCCAACATCAGTCAGCTAAGAACATTACAAGGGAGACTACATTCTATTAGATGCTTCATAGTACAATTAGTAGACAAGATACATCCATTCCAACACTTACTCAAAAAGGGGTTATCATTTGTATGGATAGCCAAATTCCAAGAAGCTTTTCAGAAGACCAAGGATTACCTGCTTCCACCACCTATGTTAATTCCAACTATAGATACCCGACCTTTGATACTCTATATTTCAGCGACCCAATCAGTACTAGGAGCCTTACTTGCACAATGTGATGATGAAGGTCATGAAAGAGTAGTGTACTATATCAGTCATACTTTGGTGGGATATGAGCTAAACTGCAGTCACATAGAGTTTGCTTGTCTTGCATTATTTTTTGCTACTCAAAAACTTAGGCACTACATGCTAAACCGCCAAACCATGCTAGTCGCAAAGATAGATCCTTTGAAATATCTCCTAATTAAAGAAGCACTAACAAGCCGATTGGCTAAATGGGTAATGATAGTGAATATGACATCCAGTATGTGGAAAGAAAGCAATAAAATGGCAAGTTATTGCTGATCAGTTGGCAAATGCACCAATTAAGGCTGAGCATCCTCTAGTTGCATATTTTCTTGATGAGTTCATCTTCACCATTGACAAAAGAACCACATGGAAGTTATACTTTGATGGGTCCCATACTAATCGTGGTTCAGGAGCAAGTATATTATTTTTTACACCACAAGGTGACACTATTCCTAACCCATTCAAAGTTGCTTTTCCTTGCACAAACAACATAGTGGAATATGAAGCCCTTGTAATATGACTAAAAATGGCAGTCCAATGGAATATTAAGCATTTAAATTTTTATGGAGACTCTCAACTAGTAGTCTGACAAGTTAATGATGAATATGAAACTAAAGATGAGAAAATTGCCCCATACAAGTGCATGGCAGACAATTTTAAGCAATATTTTGATAACATCAGCTTTCAACAAATACCCTACATTCAGAATAGGGTAGCAAGTCCTATGGAAACCATTGGTTCATTATTGAATATACCTAGCAACATGCCTAAATTTGAGTTTTTGGTTGAACAACTTTTGGTCCCTGCCTATGATGTCCCAAATTTTGTGATGATGTGTGAGCTTTTTGGTCCCACTTCCCCATGGTACAAGAACATCTATGACTACCTCCATGCCCAAATTATACCCTTAGACCTATCAAACAACCACGTAGGACATTCATCTGTAAGTCTTCCAAATATACCATCATCAGAGATACCCTTTATAGACGTGCCTTAGACAATACCTTGTTAAGATGTCTCAATGTTGAAGAAGCAAAAGAAACCTTACATGTGGTACATGAGGGTATATGTGGATCCCATTCTAGTGGTCCTACCTTAGCCAATAATATTATGAGACTGGGCTATTATTGGCCTGCCATGGAAAAAGAATCATATGTCTTTGTCAAGAAATGTCGACAATCCCAAGTACACAGAGACTTGATACACACGCCAACATAGGAGCTCCAACCAATAACTTCACTATGGCCTTGTTCCCAAAGGGGACTTGATCCCATAGGTAAGATGCATCCTCCATCTTCCAATGGCCATAAGTTCATAATAACCACAACTATATACTTCACCAAGTGGGTCAAGGCTATTCCTATGACTTACATTACCACCACACAGATTTCCAAGTTTATCCTTAATTACATCATATGTCGATATAGTGTTCCTCGATCCATCATCACATATAATGGCTGTTTGTTTAAGAACCAAGAATTTTTCCATCTCTGTGAATAATTCCATATCCAAAATCACTTTTCCACTCCATATTATCCACAAGATAATGACCAAGCTGAGGTGTCTACTAAAAAAATCATTGGAATCCTCAAAAATACTATCAATGATGTTGGTCGTGACTGGCATTTACAACTTAATCCTGCCTTATGGGCTTATTGCACAAGCATCCATACTCCCATCAGTTCCACTCCATACTCCCTAGTATTTGGTTCTGAAGTTATCTTACCTATTGAGGTCAACATTCCTTCCCTAAGGGTATCTTTGAAAGGTCATATTGATGATGAAGAGTACCGTGTGTCAAGATTGCATGAGTTAAATTTTCTAGATGAACAAAGACAAAAGGCACTAGATCATCTTCAAGCATATCAAAACCGTCTTTGTCATAGCTATAACAAGAAAGTTTTGAATCGAAATTTTGACATTGGTGACTTGGTCTTAATGGAGAACCCAAAGAATCAAGCAGAAAGAGGAAAAATAGGCAAGTTTGAACCAAACTGGTTAGGGCCTTACATTTTTATAGAAGCCTTTGGATCAGAAGCGTATCAACTCTCTACCCCTAAAGGAGAACCACTATCATCACCTATCAACAACCTTCATCTGAAGAGGTTCTATGCATAACTTCTGAGAGCCTTGTCTTAATAAAAAAAAAAATCATTACCTTGATGAAAACCTGGCAAACGAGCATCTTTGTAACATCAAAAAAAAAAAAAAATAGAAATAAGTCATCCAATAGTGAAAACCACTTCAATGGCACTTTGGATAAGTACCATGGTGAGAACCTAGAAAATAGGCACCATGTGTAGTCGACTTCGCTCCTTCGTCTACCATCATTCCAATCAAACTTTCCACCATCACCCATAATAAATGGTTATCCTTTCCATAACTTGGAACGATTGACATTAAGTCCACTTTGTCTCCCCACTCTATCCTATTGGTCTTATACCCAACTGGGGGAAAATCCTTGACCTACATCATTTGGACCTTGCACTCGCTCATCCAACGTCATAAAAATATCTTGAAAAAATCCAAAAACATCAAAGCATGTCAAAAAAACTCAAAAATAGAATCAAAGTCAGTTGTGTGAAGTCAGTCATAGACATAGTCAAACTAAATTTCCTTTGCAACTACATGTAGGCAATTCCATCACTTGATGCACCCCCGAGTCATTAGGTCTGTCTTTCTAGATTTTTCACGTATCACACACATAAAATCATGACTCATTTTTTGTACATGTCAAAGTCATTGGTTGTGTCAAACTATGAGGTCTCTATGTGTATAACGTAGGCAAGGCCATTAATCAATGAGCCCCAAAGGCTACACTAGGTCATTCCATTAGGGTTTATCACATTCACTAATCACAGATATTATATATCATGAAGTTCAGTACATATTTTTTCAGTCAGTCATGTCAGTCAAATTCTAGTCAAACTATGAGGTATTTGCGTGTATAACGTAGGCAAGGCCATCAATTAATGAGCCCCTGAGGCTTCACTAGGTCAGTCCTTTAGGGTACATCATGTTGATCAACATAATTCATACACTGTCATCACACACAAACAATGGTCAAAACATCAAGACAAGTCACACATCAACGAGATAAACAAGTCAACAATGTCATCAAGTCAAATAAAATGAATTTCCAAAACAATCAACTTATGTCTTATCCAAGCTATGTCATTCTTGAAATTATCATTAACAATCATCATAGCCTTATGCAGCTTGTCGCATCAATGACAACAGGCTCAATGTCTTATATGGTACGTGTATTTCTGAAACTAGGCTTTGTCATGCCTTACATAGATAGTCACAACATCGAAACTAGAATCAGTGTCTTATACGGTATGTGTCATCCCTGACATCAGGCTTTATCAAACAATCATCTTATCAAACAAACAACAATAAATCAAATTTTGGAAAATTTTCTTATTAGATTTTTGACTTTATGACTTATTTGGTTTTATTCTTTTATTTGGCTTTGTCTTTGATTCTGGTTAGTAGCTTTCTTGAGGATGTCCCATGAAGGATTTAGAGAAGCAAGGATGTTTCGGGACTATGTTTCTTTGAATGTTGTCTATCAAATGTCTTTTTAACTTGGTTTTCAAGTTAGGTTACTAGCTTTCTCAAGGATGTCCCATGAAGGATTTAGAGGAGCAATAATGTATCACGACTATGTCTTTTTCTTTGATTGTTGTCTATGGTTTGTCTGGACAAAATGACTGGGTAAATTTTTCCCTTAGTATGATTCGGGACACTCCTTGTCTACGACTATTTGTTTTAGCAAGTGAATGACTTTGCATGCCTTGGTCTATCTCATATCATGGTGTTTACTATCCATTTATGTCATTTCCCACCCAATGACTATTTAATGCAAGGCTTAGTTTGTATTTGGAAAAATATTAAAGATTATACATTCTTCTAATAACCATTTTTTAATACTAGCATTTCGAATATTTTGTGCTAACAATTCTTCTATCCTACATAATGATAGAGTCCTATGACACACAAAACAAATAGGTAATTTGCATATGCATTCATTTTACAACCATCATGTAGACATTGTCATATGTCTATATATAGTGCACCATACATTTATTTTTCATTTCAGAATACAAAAATATGCATATCCATCGCATCTAGGTAATCATGACATACATGCATTTACCATTCATAATGTGTACATATTATACATACATATACATGGCATTATAAATAATAACATCACATTGCATCTCATTTTCATAAACATATAATTCATTCATAACATTTGTAAATATTGTGCATTCATCATCACATAGAATAAATGCATCATCATAAGAAATAAAACATCATAATTTAAAAATCATCATCCATAACATGTGCATCCATCATCATGTAGAAAAACTACATAATCATGTAGAACAACTGCATAATCATATAGAATAACTGCAATCATATAATCACTGCCAAATTATATATATATATATATATATATATATATATATATATATATATATATATATATATATATATATATATATATATCGCTCAAAATAATGTGTCATAGTACAATGTCAGAGTGTATCAATCCAAATGGAGCTCGCAGGCTCTATGATCACAATACAATTTCTATAGATATAAGCATGTAATTTTCAAGTGCTACCATTGCTCCCATGTGGAGTCTGAGGTGGTAATTGTCAATGATATACTCTCTATGTAGAAGGAGGCCCATCATATACTCATGTCCTAGGTGGTCCCACCACATCATCGGTACTCTGTGTACGGTTGTGGGACCTACTCTGAGAACTATCACTGTGTGCCTGTGAATAGCTGGGAGCTTGCCTCTCAAGTGGTACCTTTGCCTCATAAATATCTATGTCCCATGAAGGATTTACAGAAGCAAGGATGTTTCAAGACTATGTTTCTTTGATTGTTGTCTATCAACTGTCTTTTTAACCTGGTTTTCAAGTCAGGTTACTATCTTTCTTGAGGATGTCCCATGAAGGATTTAGAGGAGCAATATTGTATCCTAACTATGTATTTTTATTTGATTGTTGTTTGTGGTTTGTCTAGACAAAATGATTGGGGCAATTTTTCCCTTAGTATGAGTCAAGACACACCTTGTTTGTGACTGTCTGTTTTAGCAAGTGGATGACTTTGCACACCTTGGTCTATCTCATATCATGGTGTTTACTATCCATTTGTTTCATGTCCCACCCAATGATGATTTAATGCAAGGCTTAGTTTTTATTTGGAAAAATATTAAAGATTATACATTCTTCTAACAACCATTTTTCAACACTAACATTTCGAATAATCCGCGTTAACAATTCTTCTATCCTACATAATGACGAAGTCCTGTGACACTAAAAAAATAGGTAATCTTCATATGCATTAATTTTACAACCATCATGTAGAAATTTTCATATGTCTATATATAGTACTCCATAAATTTATGTTGCATTTCAAAACAATACAAAAATATGCATATCCATCGCATCTAGGTAATCATGACATACATGAATTTACCATTCACAAAGTGTACATATTATACATACATCCACATGGAATTATATATAATAACATCACATTGCATATCATTTCCATAAACATAGAATGCATTCATAACATTTGTAAATAATGTGAATTCATCATCACATAGAATAAACACACCATCACATAGAATAAATGCATCATCATAAAAAGAAAACATCATAATGTAAAAATCATCATCCATAACATGTACATACATCATCATGTAGAACAATTGCATAATCATGTAGAACAACTGCATAATCATGTAGAACAACTACATAATCATGTAGAATAACTACAATCATATAATCACCACCAAAAATGATATATATATCACTCAAAATAATGTGTCATTGTACAATTTCAGAGTGTATCAATCCAAATGGAGCTCGTAGGCTCTATGATCATAATAAAATGTTTGGATATATAAACATGTCACTATCAAGTGCTACCACTACTCCCATGTGGATTCTGAGGGGGCGACTGTCGATGATATACTCTCTTTGTAGAAGGAGGTTTGTCATAAAGTCCTATCCTAGGTGATCCCACCACATCATCGGTACTCTATGTATGGTTGTGGGGCCTTCTCTGAGAACTATCATTGTGTGCCTATGAATAGATAGGAGCTCACCTCTTAGGTAGTACCTCTACCTCATAAAGATCTCTATAATACCTCTCCCACTCACCATCTCTTACTAACTCCCGAGTGAATGCTATAGCTGATCTAGTGCATGAGGCCCTCAGCTCAATAAAATTTCCCTTTCTCTCTTGCCTCCTAGTCATTGCTTGATCTCTATCTAGGTAGGCACTTGTCTCTCTCTATCTACATCGCATCACGCTCTGTAGTAACTTCCCTCACCATCTCCTCCAAGGCCTCTACTCAGGCATGCAACTTCGCTAGACTAGGATCCCTGGGAACCTCCTCATCCTATTGTGGTCTCTCACCCACCTCAGCATCCCAATCCTCTACAATCTGGTCTTGGAACTCCCTCTCCTACTCCCCCATCACATCCTCCTCCTCACTAGCGTATATGGTAGTCTAGTGCATAAGGCCCTCAGCTCAATAAAATTTCCCTTTGTCTCTTGCCTCCTAGTCATTGCTTGATCTCTATCTAGGTTGGCACTTGTCTCTCTCTATCTACATTGCATCACACTCTGTAGTAACTTCCCTCACCCTCTCCTCCAAGGCCTCTACTCAGGCATGCAACTCCGCTAGACTAGGATCCCTGGGAACCTCCTCATCCTATTGTGGTCTCTCCCCCACCTCAGCATCCCAATCCTCTACAATCTAGTCTCGAAACTCCCTCTCCTACTCCCCCATCACATCCTCCTCCTCACCATCCTATTGGCAGGCTATGGCAATATGGTATATTGCCATAGCCTGCCAATATACCAAGGAGATCAATCTCCATCTCCTCCCCACTAGCCTCCTCCTCTGCATGCTCCTCCCCTACGGCCTCCTCACTTGCATCCTCTACACCAATATCTACCTCCCCTCCTCCACCAAGATCCAACATCAGTATATCCACTCCCACACCCTCCTCCTCACAGACGAGTGACAACCTATGTCCTCAACCACCTCTCCTCCCTAATCAACCTTGTCAACCACATCTCCCACCTCCACCTCTATCATCATCACCTCCATCTCTTCCACCTCTGCCTCTATCCCCAGCCCTACCACCATGCCAACCTCTAGGTCTTGTACTCCGCCTCTCAATTGGAGCCAATTGATCCAAATATGTGTATAGAATAGGCATGTGCATGGCCCACCAAGCATCATATGCTACTATAGTGCCTGGATATGCCTGAATAGAATAGGCATGTGGATGGCCCATGAAGAATCATATGCTATAAATCATGAATGTCTACCTCTTTTGTCATCACAAGAATCATAGGCCCCCATAATGGCACCTCTCTTGAAGACTAAGAAAACTCAACTCGCCCTTGAGGCTCATCTTGAACCTCTTTGAACTGTCTCAATACATGGTCAGACAAGTGCCTCTCAATAATTTGCACACTCAAAACAGTCTTACCAATCAGATATTGTGTCTACCTACAAAAGGGTAAGTGCCTATCCTCGTCCCACCATCGAGTGCAATCCATATAGGGTCTCCAAATAAACTGAACCAATGTGTCAAGAGCATGTCTCCAGTAACCAGTATCACCAATATTACTCTAGGTATTGGCCCCCACATATCAGAAAACATGTGGAGCTCTAACATCTAGATCTGATGTCACTAGGGGATGGAACACAACAATGTGTTCCCACACCCAAATCATAAGCAAGGTAGTACCATAGCTCATCGATTGTGCATCCCTATATGCAATATCATGTAAATGAAAATACAACATGGCAAGTAAACATGGCCCCCATGCATATACTACCTATCACTCTAACATACCAACCAACATCTCCCCCCACCCAATAGGAAAACCATGACCTCAGCGGTCAATAAGGACAATCCAAGCAATCAATGTACATAACATGCAATCAATCCTCTCATATCTCTCAAGTAATAGATGCCATCTAATCTCATAGTGCTCGATGTTGAGTTATCTAATATCATAAACATAAAATTGAGTGATCTCATTGTATCCTCTCTGAGTATCATACATCACTCTCTCACCCCTAATAGACAATCTCAAAATCCTATAGACGTCATCTAGAGTAACTGTTGCCTCTCCAATAGGCAAATGAAAATAGGAGGTCTCATAATGCCATCTCTCACAAAGAGCAATCAACATACCTTTGTTTGCCTAAATGGTGGGCATAGTACAAACATGGTGCAACCCTAAACTCCAAATCAATCGTGTCTCAGCACTCACCAACTGGTCTTGCAGCTCAAATGTCATCATCCTTGACTCTCTGGTGTATATAGGATCCAACACAACCTGAAAATGCATCAACATACTTTGTGTCAAAATACAAAACATTATTTTTTTCATCATAATTTATTTTTAAAATTTTAACAGTCAAATGCATCATTTCAATATCAAATGTGGTGCACAGTCTCAAATGCGTCATTAAAATCTGAACATGTGTTTTACAAACTCAAATGCGACCTATAAACAGGCATATGCGGTGCAAAATTTCAAGTGCAACACGTAGCCAATCATGCCTAAGTGGCATGCATCTATGTCACTTTTTTACAAATGTGGTGCATAAATATAAACCTACCTATCATTTGAATGCGGTGTAATAAAAAAAATGTGTTACACAAACCTATATGCGACATTACCAATCACAATTGTGATGCACACATATACATGTGGTGCAAAAAAATTCAAATGTATTGATTTCCTAAATGACCTAAATAGACCTAGACATGTTTGCACATATGCATAGTTTTTTGAGCACATGCATCGCATATGAATGCATATGCGTTGATTCGAAAGCAATGCAAATGAAAATTAAACTTAAAATGTGTGAAAATTGAAATTTCAAAAAGCGGTTTAGGGGTACATACTAGGGGTCCTGCATCGGCTAGGCATCTGAAGGTCCAGATGCGGTAACTATGATGCTCTGTGTATGGTACTGGAGACATCTTCGCTGCAAGCTCTAAGCCAAAATCAAGGTTTTCAAAATGTCTAGGGTGCAAATGAATTGAATTTCCACCCCAAATCCTATTTATACCTAAGGTTTTGGAGGTTTTTTCTCCAACCTTTTGTAGTGGACACATAAATTGCCACCTTCTAACATCCATTTCGTATACCAAATCACTTCGAAATCAATTTCTTTCACCACCATCGAACTTTTGACTATCAAATTACTTAATCGGGACAATTTCCAAATTTTTCAAAAAAAATTCAAAAATTGTCATTTTTCCCGAGGGGGCATACCCTAACCTATTTCACACTAGGACACGATTGGGGCATGTTTTAACTGGTTTTCTTTTACACAAAGTTGAAACTACATTGTATCAAAGAGGAGCAAATTGTAGACACTGAAAATTGGTCTAGCCTTGCGACACCATTTCTGACACATTTCTAATGTTCATGGTCTTGATTAAATAATCTTAATTATTTAATTATTTTCTAAAGTCACCCATCCTCTATTAATTAAATAACTTTAATTATTTAATTACTTTATTCTTACCTTTATCTTTTCTTGATTAATTAAATAAATATTATTTATTTAATTACGTCGCTAATTAAATATATCCCTTTTCTAAAATTAAATAGATTATTATTTAATTTACCCTTTATCAGAATTCTGACTATAATTAAATATTCATTTTGAATTATTTAATTATTCTTTAACCTTTTCGATAGTTAATAAAATAAATCTTTATTTATTTAATTTAATCTCCAAATTTTGAATGTTGAATTAAATAATCATTTAATTCATAAAAATAATTATTCCTGGCATATTCCTCTATGGTTAGATAATCTCTTAGCTATCTAATTATTCATTTACTACTTAAGTCGAGATTTAATTAGATCTTTCAATTATCTCTCGATTTAATATCTGATCATTTCTGACAAACAGACCTTCTGGTTTAATCGGTCAATTATCTAATTTTTTAATTCTTCTGTGTGCAAACTATTATTAATTAAATAATTCATTCGTGCATTCGAACACAATGTTTCTTCTTTATCTTTCACATGCAAACTTTATTCTTCTGAATTTCGAACAGTCTCAACACCAGATTAAATTATTATATAATTTAATCTTTATCATACATGCTTTTTCACTCATGTTATTATTGGCATTGAATCTCTATCGCATGACATTCATTAATCTCAATCGTTGATCTATCTTTTGAATCTGAGTCGATCGTTCGAAAACCAATTTTCTATAAAACTGACCTGACATCATCATTATTCCTCCTCTCAAAATCTTTATACTTTTAGGAAGTGAATTCAATAATATTTGATATTTTTCTAAGTCAATAATCAATAGGCCATACTTGCATACTTGTTAAAATCTGAGGGCAATTATATTATGACGGAAAAATAGAGAAGTGCAATCGAGGTCATTCAAGGATTTATACAGATATTCGGTGACATCATTTTTGGATGTTGTGGTTGTGTTGCTGACATGTGGTTGTCATTGATTTCAACACTATTAGAATTGAATCTATTGAAGGTTGTATATGTCAAGGGTATTGAGAAAATTGTAAAAATATAGTACAGGTAGCTAGTGGAGCTGAGAAGGTCAGAATGTTGGAAAGCTCTATGTCTTGAAGATCTTAAGGTGTGCTTCAAATATTTTTTTGTTGAAGCTTTCTATTATGTTGTTCAAAATTTTCAGAGGTTCGTTTAAAGATTTGTGGAAGTTATGAAGATTTGTGTGCCTACAGTTACTCAATTTCTAAAGATGGTGGTCTTGGTTGAAGCAGATGAAATTATGGTAATTTCATGTGTTGCACATGTACCTGTGATGTTCATGGATGAAGCTAGATCATTCTCTATCATTTATGTACGTCTGCATTGATTGAAGTGTTCGTGATCAAAGATTCTTTTGATCTGTGCCCGATTTTTCATATTCTTGGTCGACATGATGATGTTAGTGTGTTGCAGATCCATGAGGATTAATATTTTATTTTTTGGAATGTTTGGAGGTGTTTGTTTGGGTCCTTACTATGTTGTGACTGACTTGTGTTGGTGTGAGTTGTAATTTATTCATGTATGAAGGCCGACAGTTGTAATTTATTTTTTATTTGTGGCTAACTGAATAGTGGTTGTAAATCCATGTAGCGGATATATATATGAGATTGTTTTCCTCATTTAGTGTGAAGTGCTCAAGTGTACAAGTAATGTACAAGTGTGAAAAAAATTCAAATCATTCAGAGTAGAGTGTGGAAGAGTTTAAGCAGAGAGTGGAAGAGTTTGAAGAATTTTTTGTGTGCCTAATTGGAACTCTAATTAGGCTTTTGTAGAAGCTAATTTCTCAGTTCAATTTCATCAGATGGATTTAATTTGATTATTGTATGTAAGGTAGTGAGCCTTCCCTTTGAGCAGTGTGCTCTAGGTAGTGCATCTGAATGCAAGTGCATTCCTTTTTATTCTTCATTATACTTCTAATAGGGTATAATCTTGTGGACTAACATCCACCGTGGTTTTTCCCCTAAAAAGGTTTCCATGTATAAAATCTTGGTGTTCATGTGTCTCTGATGTGTTTTTGATTTAATGCCTGCATTGTTAATTATCATATTTATGATATAAGGTTGATTAATGTTGTATAAGTTTGATTTTGGTAACAATTGATTCACCCCCCCCCCTCTCATTTGTCTATCCTTTTTTTTCCAACAATTGGTATCAGAGCTAGTTCCTCTGAAAGAAGCTTAACAGCTTGAGGTGATCCGAGATGGAATCATTCAAAAAGGATAGTCCTAGGTTTGATGGTACAAAATAATCTCTATGGAAATTCGGGATGGAATGTCATTTGAGGTGCATTGGTGAACCTTTCTGGTAGATGACACAAATTGCATATACTATTCCTCAGAATGGTCCTTCCTCTGAAGATGAGATCAAGCAAGTAGAAATTAATACCAGGGCAGTAGAAACACTGGTGAGTGCTTTGACATATTCGGAGATGAAAAATGTGATGGGATTGAAGACTGCATACCAGATTTGGAAAAAGCTGTAAACATTGTATGAAGGAGATGCACTAGTGAAAAGTGTTAAGCTACAAAGTCTAAAATTAAAATGGGAGAGCTTGAAGATGAGTGAAGATGAGAACATCTTTTCCTTCTCGCATAAGATAAATGAATTGGTGATGGGAAATAGATGTGTCGGTGGAACTTTGGATGATGATGAAATTGTGGCTAAGATACTTAGATTTGTGTCCCCTTCTTACAAGACAAAAGCTCATGCTATTGATGAACTCAGGATAGTGACAAATATTACGAAAGACATGTTGATTGGAAAACTTGTTGCATTTGAATTGAGTGAATTCGATGAGTTTTCTCCTAAGACTAAATCTTCTTTCAAGGCTACTATATCTAGGAAAAGTAACCAGAGATATGATTCAGGAGAAATTTCCAAGAGAACATTCAGGTATGAAGATGAGATGAAGTGGATTGAAGATGAAGAAAAGGAATTGGAAGAAATGGAAGCATTGATTGTGAAAAGAGAATCAACGGGTCATGGTAAGTACAAAGGAAAGTTACCTATTAAATGTTTTTCTTGCAGTAAAATAGGTCATTTTGCTTCTAGATGTCCTAAAAGAGTTTCAAAGTATAAACTTGAGAACACTAGATTTCAAAGAAAGTGCTATTATGCTAAAGAAGGTGTAACTAATGAAGAATCTAATAAAGAAAGTGGAAATGAAGATGAATGGGTATTTATTGCTATCAAAGAAAATGGTCAGGTGTCCACTGAATCTGCTAGTAATATGAATGTTGAGAAAGCTCTTGCAGCAAAATTTGAAGAGAAAGATGAGTGGGTGATTGATAGTGGATTCTCACATCATATGACTAGTGACAAAATTAAATTTGTAAGTTTGGAAAAATATGATGGTGGTGTTGTGAGGTTTGGACACAACACTTTTGATGTGATGCATGGCAGAGGCACTATTTATTTTGGTGGTAAGCACAATACTGATGATTTTCTTTATGTATAAGACTTAAAGAATAACTTGTTGAGTGTGGACAGATGGTAGACAAAGGTTACAATCTGCAGTTCAAGAATGGTAAGTGCAGAATAATGGGAAGTTCAGGAAATATGATTGCTTTAGGAACAAAGACAAAAGGTAATATCTTTCAATTGAGTGTTGCTAGTGAAAGTTGTTTGATTGCTCAAATTGATGTAAGTTGGTTATGTTGTAGGAGGTTGTGTCATGTGAACTTTGATAACCTTTTCAAGATAAGCTCTACTCAAGCAGTTAGAGATCTACCTAAGTTAGTGAAGCCTACTAACAATATGTGCAAGGAATGTCATATGGGAAAGCAAATGAGAAATTATTTCCAGAGAAAATAGTATAGCTCTAATGGAGTACTGTATTTTATGCGCACTAATCTATGTGGTCCTTCCTGAATCAGAAGCCTATAAGGTGAAAGGTATTTTATGTTGCTCATTCATGATTATTCTAGAATGATATGGGTTGCTTTCTTGAGAGAGAAACATGAAGCAGTAGAAAAGTTCAAAAAATTTAAAGCTATGGCAAAGAATGAGACATGTCAAAGGATCAAATGTCTAAGGCTAGACAGAGGTGGTGAATTTACTTCATGTGAATTCAATTCTTTTTGTGAAGAGCATGGAATCCAAAGAAAGCTATCTGCTCCCTGGACCCCTCAACATAATGGAGTTGTTGAAAGAAAGAACAGAATAGTTCTAGACATTGCTAGAACCATGATTTTGGAAGCAAATGTTCCTCATTTCTACTAGAGAGAAGATGTAAGTACTATTGTAAGTACTTCTATGTACACCATTAACAGGGTGAATGTCAATAGTAATTCTAGTAAGACACCTTTTGAGCTATGGTTTGGTTATAATCCTATTGTCAAGTATTTCAAAAAAATTGGAAGCAAATGCTACATCAAGAGAGATGATGATATAGGTAAGTTTGATGCTAGAAGTGATGAAGGAATCTTCCTATGATACTCTACTAAAATCAAATCTTATCGGTGCTTTAATAAAAGGTTGAAGAAAATGGTTGAAAGTGCAAATGTCACTGGTAGATTTTGATCCAATTTTCGACGAATGGTCATCAAAATTTCGATGACCGTTCGTCAAAAAATTTTCATCAAAAAATCGACAAAATTTTAAACGTCAATTTTCTGACCCTGTGGACGACCTTGGGTCGAAAAATCGACATTTCAAACGTCGTTGATTTTTCGACAAAAAATTTCCGACGAACAACTGTCGAAATTCCGATGAACTTTCATTGGAAATTGGGTCAAAATGTATCAGTGTGTTAAAGTTGATGAAGATATTGGTAAATCACCCAGATCTAGTGGTTATGATTCAAATGATCAACATGATGGTGCTAACAATGAAAGTAATGTTTAGGTACAGAATCAACTTCAAATTGTTCCGGTGAACCAAGGGAATCGAGAAGCAGAAAATAGCAAAAGTGTAGAAGAAAGAACACAAGAACAAGAGGTAAGAGAAAATTTCAAAAGTATGTAAGATGAAATCATTCTAATAGTCAGATCATAGGTGAAAAGAGAAAAGGTGTGCAAGCTAGAAGAATAATTTTGGAAGAGTATTGTCTTATTTCTAAAGCTAAACCTAGAAATATAAGTGAAGCATGCAAGGATGAACATTGGATGGAAGCCATGAAAGAATAATTGTTGCAGATATAGAAAAATGATACATGGGATCTTGTTCCTAGACCTCAAAACAAAAATTTGATAGGAACCAAGTGGGTGTTTTGGGATAAGATGAATGAACAAGGTGATGTGGTCATAAACAAAGCAATAGTGGTTTGCAAAGGATACTCACAGATGGAAGGTATAGACTTTGAAGAAGATTTTGCTCTTGTTGCTAGAATTGAAGTTGTTAGATTATTTCTTGCTTATGCTACTTTCAAGAATTACAAAGTTTAGCAGATGGATGTAAAGTCAGCATTTTTGAATGGTGAACTAGAAGAAGAATTTTATGTTGAACAAACAAATGGATTTCAGTTGACTGATGAAAATTTCATGGTATGTCAATTGAAGAAAACTCTTTATGGATTAAAGCAAGCTCCTAGAGCTTGGTATGCTAGATTGGATAAATATTTGTTGAAACTTGGATTCAATAAAGGTATTGCTGACAACAATTTTTATTTCAAGTTGGATCAGAACAAAGAATTGATCATTCAAGTCTTTGTTGATATTATTTTTGAAGGTGATGATGATTTGTGTATGAATTTTTCCGATGAAATGAAAAGTGAATTTGAAATTTCAATGATAGGAGAGCTGAAATTATTTTTAGAATTGCAAATCACTCAGTTAGATGATGGAATCTTTGTATCTCGGTCTAAGTATGTGAAAGAGTTATTGAAAAAGTTTGGCAAGGAAGATTCAAAACCAGTTGGTACACCAATGGTGACCGGATGCAAACTTACATAGAAAGATGATTCTCCTAAAGAAAATCAGACAAGATATAGGTCAATGATTGGCAAATTACTCTATTTGACTCAGACCAGGCCAAATATAATGAATGTTGTGTGCATGGTTGCTAGATTTCAAGCTAATCCTAAAGAGTCACATGTGGCTGCTGTGAAAATAATATTTAGATATCTAAAAGGGACAGTTGATCTTGGTATTTGGTATTCTATGGATGATGATCTTACTCTAAGTGTTTTTATTGATGTTGATTGGGTAGGAGATGTAGATGACCAAGAGAGTACCAGTGGTGGTGCATTATTCTTAGGTAAGAATTTGGTATCTTGGTTAAGAGAAAAGAAGAACTCGATTTCATTATCTATTGTTGAGGTAGAGTACATTATTGTTGCAAATAGTTGTACCCAAGTATTGTGGATGAAGAAAATGTTGAGAGATATCAGAATTGAGTATGAAGAACTTGTTGCCATATTTTGTGACAATTCAAGTGCCATTAACATTTCTAAGAATCCATTGTTTCATTCAAAGACAAAGAATACATCCATCAAGTATCACTTTTTGAGAGATAAAGTAAGTGACAAAGAAGATTAGAGTACATACCTACCAAAGATAAAATTGAAGATATATTTACCAAGTCATTGCCTAAGGATAATTTTGAGTACCTCAGAGGCAAGTTAGGGGTAATTTCCCCTCCTGATCAGAACTAAGATGCAGGTATTTGCATCAATCTGTGAATTCATAGCCTATCTCATTTTGGATTGATGTTGTGGTGGCTGCTACTCAAGGGGAGTATTCAAATGATTCAAATTTGTGATGAGAGCATATGTACCTTTTCCATTGATGTCAAAGGGGGAGAGAAATAATGTGAAAATTGTGGGAAAGAAGAGCAATGAAGGAAACAAGAAAGAGTGCACAATCGTAGGGGGATATTGTTGAAGAAGAGTTAGTTGGGTTAATAGTATTATTTTTCACATCATGTGTTGCCATCAATGCCAAAGGGGGAGATTTTTGGATGTTGTTGTTGTATTTTTGATATGTGGTTTTCATTTATGTCAAAACTATTAGCGTTGAATCTTCTTAAGGTTGTATATGTCGAGGATATTGAGAAAATTATAAAAAATATAGTTCAGGCAACCAATGGAGCTGAGAAGGTCAGAATGTTGGAAAGCTCTATTTGTTGAAGATCTGAAGGTGTGCTTCAAAGGGTTTATTTTTCAAGATTTCTAGTATGTTGTATGAAAGTTTCAGAGGTTAGCATAAAGATTTGTGGAAGTTATGAAGATCTGTGTGCCTATAGTTACTCAATTTCTGTAAATGGTGTTCTTGGTTGAAGCGGATGAAATTGGTAATTTCATGTGTTGCACATGTACCTGTGACATTCATGCATGATTCTATATCATGCTCTATCCTTTCTATACATCTGCATTGATTGAAGTGTTCATGATCAGATATTCTTTCGATGTGTGCCCGAGTTTTCATGTTCTTGGCTGACATGATGATGTTAGCTTGTTTTGGATCCATGAGGATTAATATTTTTTCTTTGGAATGTTTGGAGGTGTTTATTTGGGTCCTCACTATGTTGTGAACAACTTGTGTTGTTGCACATTGTAATTTATTCATGTATCAAAGCTGATAGTTGTAATTTATTCTTTATTTGTGGCTAACTAATTAGTGGTTGTAAATCCGTGTAGCGGATATATATATGAGATTGTTTTCCTCATTTCGTGTGAAGTGCTCAAGTGTACATGTGATGTACAAGTTCAAATAAAATTCAAATCATTTAGAGTACAGTTTGGAAGAGTTTGAATTTTTTTTTTGTGCCTAACTGGAATTGTAATCAGGCTTTTATAGAAGCTAATTTCTCAGTTCAACTTCAACAGATGGATTTAATCTAATTACTGTATGTAAGGAAGTGAGCCTTCCCTTTGAGCAGTGTGATCTAGGTAGTGTGTCTTAATGCAAGTGCATTCCTTTTTATTCTTCATTATACTTCTAACAGGGTATAATCTTGTGGACTAACATCCACTGTGGTTTTTCCCCTAACAGGGTTTCCAGGTATAAAATCTTGGTGTTCATGTGTCTCTTATGTGTTGTTGATTTAATTCTTGCACTATTAATTATTAGATCTATGATATAAGGTTGATTAATTTTGTATAGCTTTATTTCGGTAACAACTGATTCACCTCTCAGTTATCTATCCTTTTTTTTCCAACAATCATTTTTTCTTGTATTTATGCTTTCATAGTTTTCCTTGTTCTTTTTTATTAGTGTAGGATTAGATTAGTATTATTCTTTTATGAGATTAATCTTGTTTATTCATTTTATTTGAGTGTTACATTTGGTGAACCCGACGTGAAGACACCATCTTCAAAATCCGTAGAAGTTTTTTAATTTTTGCAGGAACAGGTACAAAGTGACACATGTGCAGTATGAAATGATGCAACTGACTTCCTAAGATGCATATGATATTACATGAAACATCTGTTATTTTGTGATGCATATTTTATTCTGTGACCAAAATCAAAGGTAAATATTTTTAAAACAAACAATTTTTTGAATAGAGTAAATAATTGTTATTTTTTTTTTTAAAAGAATCGGTGTCTTTTGTGCTTGGTGCATTTGCACAAATGTATTAGATTAGATCTCGAATTGGTAATAGATGTATCATCTCCCCATACACATTCATGTGATCTTGGGTGTAAGAGAAACTATTATTGACTCTAGAATTTGGGCCTACTTTGGTGGGAAAAATTACTCACCCCAAAGAGACTCATAACTAGTGATGAGCTAATGCCAAGCTACTCCCAACCAATATAGAAATTTTAATGTTGAGGAAAAATTAGCATTACAGGAGCTCCTGTGGACCAGCTATTGATTCCCACAGTACCCTAGTGGTGCATCAAAACCTATAGAGTGTAACCTCTGTAGACTGGGATGATATTTGCTCTTGTGTGCCCTTTTGAATGGGTCCCCATACTAATTACGCCAAAAAAAAATTAGATTATCCAAAAACCCCTATTTTTTGGTCCAAGAGGTTGGACCTCTGAAGCCGCCTCACGTTCATACAATTCATAGTAGAGATGAAAATTTTGTCATGGGAGAGTCATGGGAACTAAATCTTGGTTGACCCAAGAAGTGTGTGTTGTGTAAGGGGGAGCCAGTGTGGTCAAGCTTCTAGTCATCCGCTTTGAATAAGCGTAGTTGGGGAAACCCAAGTGAGAATTCAACAAGTATTGTCACTACTAGTCTTAAGATTGTACATTTTTTCTAAAAATATACATGTTCATGATTGTCAAACCAAAACACTTTATTTTCAGATTTTTTACATTTGCCAAAATTTGATCACAAAACAGAGTTAGTCGAAAACCCAGTTTATCAGAAAGTCACATCTATCAAAAAGAGTCACATCTGTTAATTAGAAAACCACAACTATTAACCTATGTCACATTTGTTAACCAAAAACTTGCAACTATCGAACCAGAGTCCACTGTCATTCACAAAAAAAATCTGAGTCACATTTGTTTAATTATCAGCTGCATCTATAATCCTAAGTCGCATATGTCATAGCGATCTACATTTGCTTAAGAGTTGATTGCATCTATCATAGTGAGTCACATTTTCCTATCATTAAACTGAGACTTAATTTAGCAGAAAAAATTATTTGACACAGAAAACAGCATCTGTTAAATCCTACGATGTATCTGTAATAGTGAACCGCATTTTCTTGAAAACTAGAAAACCAGAATTCGCTATCACAGTCCAAAACCAAACAGTCATTTTAGTCTCTGATTTTCACTCACCTTTGGAGATAAACCAAAAAATTTACTCAGACTTTGCATATTTCCATCCTTTAGGTGTCATTTAGTTTTAGTGATACGCATCCTAGTTTTGAAACTTAGTTGCATATTAGGGAATGCGCATATCTTAGAATAGGATAACTTTCCACACTTTAGGAAAACCCATGCTTCAACAAACATTTTCATTGAACCTAGTCACTTGTCAACAATATCTTTTGTCCTATTTATGAATCCTTCCATCTCATTAGTCTAGTTTAGGAATTCACCTTATCATTTGGTCCTAGTGCTACAACAGGTTCCTTGACAAGGTCAAACTATAGCATTGGTTAAGCTATAGGTGGTAGGTAACCTCTTTTTAGAATCATTTAGAATTCATTATCTTAGAATTTTATAATTTTGCATACTTAGACACTGTCATCCTACTATAACATCATTTTAGACATCCCTTATTTTCCAAAAAATACCAAAAAAAAATAAGCAACATTCATTCATTATATCTAGAAAATCCCAAAAACATAGACTAGAACATATCATTCTTAGATGTAGTTTTGCATCACCTCATTTTGAGCAACATTTTTCATGGTCGAAACAAGGTCTAAAAAGAAATGTAGAGAAATGGTTGATCCATAGGATTTCATCAATCTCTTCTCAAGCATATCATTAGGATCAATGAGACCTCACAAAGCCTTGCTTGAAAAATTTGTCACTAGGGACACACATGGACAGATTCAAGTAGAAGACGTAGACACCACTATCCAAGATCCTAAATTTGCATCCTTTGTAGATGAATTTTTAGCACAAGATCCCCAGAGATACCTAGCAAAGATGCTAGTAGAAGGTACCATGCTACCTCTAGGATTTGACATCCACACACTGAAAGCTTCATCTACACAAGTGACACAAACCATGGTATTGACTATCTCTATTCCTCAAATTGTTGTAGCAATACCATCTAGTACACCCACTCAAATTTCCTCAGCTGTACATACAACACCATTTGGTATAACACAGGGCCTAGAATTTACTGAAGGAGCATCCTCATCAAACCCCTTTGCCACAAACATCGGAAGTAAAAGGCCTAAAATTGGTATAAACATGACACAAGCTATTATGGAGATCAGCACCGATACTACCATTTCGTAAATAGGGATGATACAAATAGGACATATTCCTACACCCAATCAAAATTCATCACAAAATATTGCATCGGGATATATTCCTACACCAAATCAGAATCCATCATAGAACATTTCATTTTAGAACACTTAAATCGATCCTAACAATGCAACCAACATGTCTTTAACATAGGTAGATGTTCTACAAAATAAAATAAAATCCCTCCAACAGCAAATGGACACTATGTCAATGTCAGGAAAATAAACCATTTCAGTGCAATATTTATGTCTATGTCCTTTTGACAAAGCACTATACATGACACTCTTCCCACACGGATATATTATACTGAATTTGCCTAAGTTTAATGGGAAGATAATTCCTCTAGAACACATAAGATAATTTTCCATAACATGCATGCACATCTCATATGACCCCACATACCTTATGCGACTTTTTCCATGAACCCTTGTCGGGATAGCATTGGAATGGTTCTTTAAACTTTCATACGACATAAGATCCTGGGGCAGATTAACTGAAAAATTTGTGGAATACTTTGCCTTCAACAACAAAAAGTTGCCCAAGCCTCCAAAGCCATGCAAGTTGCCCAAGCTACATAAGCACAAACACAAGCCCAACATCAAGCACAACAAGCCTTGTTACATTAACAGGCTTACCAGCAAGCCTTACATCAATACCAAGCGCAACAACAAGAAACACAACAACAAGTGGCTCAATAATAAGCCCAAAAACAAGCGTTGTTGGCCCAACATCAACATCAAGACCAATAGAAATAATTATTGGCACAACAAAAATAGCAAAACTAACAACAAGCTTTTTTGGCATAACAATAGTTACAAGCATACCAACAAGTGTTGGCTATGCAGAAAACTCTCGCTAATGCACTATCCAGTCCATAAATCACCACAACTGTCATCACTGCTCCAACCCAGAACATATTCCTCCCACCACTTGACCCACAAGCTGATTTATCCACCCAAATAAAGAATATATCACAACAAGTTTTGGACATCCAATCAGGGAAGACCCCTAAATTGCAAGGGAACCTATGTCCTTATCCATTCGACATGAGCATTATGATGAAACCATTTCCACAAGGCTTTGAGATCCCCAAATTCAACAAGTATCGCATACTTGAAAACCCTAAAGATCACATCAAGGCATTACATGGAAGTAGCCTATGATGACTCCTATCTAATGAGTCTCTTCCCGCGGAGTCTAGTTGGACTGACAATGGAATGGTTCTCTCGACTTCCTCCAAGAATCAAGAAATTCCAAGAAATTGTAGACATGTTCATGCAAAATTATGCATTCAATATGGGCATGGACATAAGCTTGGAAGAATTTTCCAACCTCAAGAAAAACAAGGGAGAATCATTTGCATCTTTCCTACAATGATGGCAATCCAAAGCCAATAGAAGCAAGTGGGCCATGCCAGAGGAACATCAAGTTGGAAAAATCATTGCAAATATTGAAGGAACTTTGGCATTCCATCTCAAATTCCAATGCATCACCTCCTATGACCAAATCATCCCTAAAGCTCTAGGATCGAAAAAGTTCTCATCGCATATGGGGGATCACCCGTTTATCAAGATAATCGCCCATCAACCAGCTATAATGACAAACCGTGAACATGGGTGAAAAACAAGAATGTCACCAACGATGGGGTTGTTGATGCTAAGGTTGTAATCAGTGCTCCAAAGCCAAACATGCAACAATAAAAATATCAACAACCTCAGAGTAATAATCAAAATACCCCTTGATCCAACACACTCCAGCAGCCAAAAAATCAGTAGATAGTCAACAATGTCAATGATCAAAGTGGACCATCTACAAGAAATAGATATCCTCCAAAGTGAAAGTACACACCACTTCAAGAGTCAGCTGAATCTATCATGAAGTGACTTGTGTACACCAACATCATCACACTCCCTATCATTGATAATTACCAAGAGCCTCAAGTTAAGCCACCATGGTATAATGAGAAGAACCTGTGTGACTTTCACAAGATAAAGGGACACACCACAACCAGTTGCATGAGGCTCAAAAATCTAATCCAAGACCTCATTGAAAACAAAAATATCTTTGTTGAGCATCCCACACCAGGATTTGGGAATCAAGACATCAAGATGTACACAAACCCAATGTTGGATCACAATAAGGAAAACAATAACGGCAAGCGCAAGATGTATGGCAGTGTTAACCACGTGTATGACCATGTTGTAACATACCTATATGAATGGGTAGGTGTTTTCCATATCCCAGGATCCAAAGCTGACTGTGGAGTCCCCACACAAAGCGATGGAATCACCATCCCTGGACCATCCACGCAAGCCAGAGCACCTCCCGCAAATTCCAAATTATTCGCTAGTGAGTATAATGTCTTGGAATAGCTAAAGAAGACCCCCGCTTAGATCTCTATCATGGAGTTACTAAAAATTTCACCTGCGCATAGGGATATTTTGGAAAAGGCCCTCGTTGAGTCTTTTGTACCCACAAACCTTGATGTAGATAAATTTAAAGCTATGGTCAAAAACATCACCACACCACATCTCCTCACATTCTCTAAGCAATATCTCCCATCCCAACCATCTAAAAATCATGCACTTCATCTGAAATTCTTCATCCATAAGAATAGGGTCAAACGGGTCTTTGTAGATGGAGGTGCGGGGATGAACATTTGTTCCCTTAAGCTAATAAAAAATCTAGGATTTTCTGAGGACATGATTGAAAAAATAAAAGGTATCATCATCTGGGCTTATGATGATCAGGAAAGGGTATCTCAAGGCACTATTCAACTTCCCATTTAGGTGGGACCAACCATTATGGAAACCACTTGACAGGTCCTTGATCTCGACCTCCCATATAAAATTATTTTGGGGCACCCTTGGATACATGGGATGAAAGCATTTGCATCCACATTTCATCAATGTGTTAGATAGCCCTAAAAGAACCAAGAGGTCGCAATTCATGGTGATCTTGAACCCTTTGCCTATTGCAAAAATATGGAAGCCAATTTCTACAAAATCCCTCAAGTGTCAAAAAATGATGAAGGCCCTTCAACTCTATATATAGATTCATCCAACTTAGCCTCCACCTCTTGGACAAAGACGTCCTCCATTCCTAACATCTTTGATACCAAAGTCATTATCCAAGACAATGGGTGCGGGGATTATAAAATTCAGAAGGGGGCCTTTGTGGTAGGGCAGTTACGCCAATCCCTTAGATCCCATGGATAGTTGCAACCAGCCAGTACGAAATCTCAAACCTTCAGAGAAGATCCCTCTTGATTCATAAGTTGGGGAGATCTAGGTCAGGAAGTGGTGGATGAAAGAGATATATCTAGTCTCCTCTATCAAGATGAAAGACCAGCACCAACCCTTCCTATTAATGATGCTAAAAAGGAATTCAATTAATGATGGGCATGGGCTATAACAAGAATCAAAGCCTTGGAAAAAATAGTAACGTTCAAATAGAACCCATCATTGCTAAGAAGCGCACAAAAAATATTAGCCTTGGATGTGCCCCTCTGAGTATAACCATATGTGGTAGAAGTCCCCCTATTAAAACAGTCAAAACTCCCCTACATTTACTAATATCTACAGGTCTACCCTTAGATAATTTTACCTTTGACATAACTGAAGTATGTGGGAGTGATAGTGATGGGAATGCGATTGCTAGAATACCTATGTTTTTTGAAGACTCCTCCTTATTCATGATTTCCATTGTGTCCTTTGAGTCAAACAATCAAGCCCATGAGCTAAAACTAGTATAACCCCAATTAATAGACTATGACCAACAAGGACTGCCAATTCTAGACACATTCGATAATGATGAAGCACTCTCAAAATTCATGGGATTGCAGGACATGGTACCTTGTAGATGACATTGAACTAGACACACATGCCTATTATGGAGAGATGATTGAATCCCTCAGTCATAATAGTGAAAACTTGAGAATAATCTCTAGGTATTTAAGTGAAAACCACACTATGGCACTGTCAAACCCAAAAATAGTAAAAACAAAGGACACATCCAATGGTGAAAACCTCTCTGAGGCACCGGAGGATGGGGGGATTCAATCTTCCTCTCAGTGCTATTCATCAATAGAAGTCAGCAATCTTAGTAGAGAAGTACAATCCGGTCAACTTGGGGATAGAGGAAACACCACATATAATGTTCTATGTAGAGTCACTTCTAACCGAAGAACAAGAGATCCTAGTTGTCTTCCTAAGGGAAAGGAAGGTAAAATTTGTATGGACCTATGCTGACATGACTGGTCTTGATCTAGAAGTTGTGGTTCATCATCTAGCTATGTATCCAGAGGTGAAACCAGTAAAACAAAAACTAAGAAAAATGCACCCATAGATCACATTGTTGGTCAAAATGGAATTGCAGAAACTCCTAGACACTAGTTTCATATGGCCAATTAACTATCTAGAGTGGGTTTCAAATCTTGTACCCATTTCAAATACCATTAGGGGCATTCACATCTACACCGACTTCAAAGATCTAAACAAAGAATTCCCAAAGGATGAATTCACTCTCCCAAATATAGAAATGATTGTGGATATGATGGTGGGACATGAAATTCTATCACTAATGGATGGATTCTCAGGATACAATCAGATCATGATAGCTAAGGATGACTAAAACAAAATAGCTTTCACATGTCTATGGGGGATATATTGCTAGAATATGATGTCATTTGGGCTAAAGAAAACACGAGCTACCTATCAAAGGGCCATGACACTGATCTTCAATGACATGATTCACAAAACTGTGGAAGATTATGTGGATGAAATACTAGCCAAAACAAGAAAGTGTCAAGATCACATATCAGCACTAAGCTCCATATTTTATAGGTTGGAAGAATACAAGGTCAGACTAAATCCAAAGAAGTGTGTCTTCGGGGTGAAATCAGGCAAGCTCCTAGGGTACATTGTGTCAATGAGATGGATTGAGATAGATCCTACTAAGGTTAAGGAAATTCTCGAGATGGAGGGACCAGGGATATTGAAGCAGCTAAGGGTCTTACAAGGAAGACTCCAGTCCATCCATCGATTCATAGCACAATTAGCAAATAAGGAAATCCCATATTCTCATCTACTCCACGAGGGGGTATCATACAAATGGGATGAGAAATGTGACCAGGCATTCAACAAGATCAAGGAGTACTTTCTCACACCACCACTTCTTATGCCACCAATTCCTGGAAAACCCTTGATTCTTTATATATCAATAACAACAGCAACCCTTGGCACTCTCTTAACACAACATGATGAAAATGGGAAGGAGAGAGTTATTTACTACATCAATAGAACCATGGTGGGACATGAGCTAAATTAAACATCCATTGAGAAGGCTGGATTAGCAGTCATATTTTTAGTGCAAAAATTTAGACACTATATGTTGGCACATCTGATAAAACTCATCGCCAAGATAGACCCTCTCAAGTATCTTCTCTCTAAAGCAACACTCATAGGGAAAACAACTAAATGGGTTATGATCCTGTTAGAGAATGATATTGAGTATGTAGAATGGAAGGCCATTAAAGGACAAGAAATTGTAGATCAATTAGCAGAGGCACCAATATATTCAGAAAGCTTGCTTATATTGAAGTTCCCTGATGAATCCATCTTCAACATAAACATTGCAGATCACTAGAAAATGTATTTTGATGGATCTTACACACAACATGGGTCGGGAGCCAGATTCTTCTTCATTACACCACAAGGAGACTGCATACATAAGTCATACAAGCTATCCTTTTCCTGCACGAATGATATTGTAGAATATGAGGCTCTTGTCATAAGGTTGAGAATTTTTGAACAATGGCAGATCATGGCACTCAAAGTCTATGGAGATTTGTAGCTTGTCATCAACCAAGTCAATGACGAATATCAAATGAAGGATAACAAGTTGACTCCATACAAGAAATTGGTAGAGAGCCTCTAAGATTCATTTATTGATATCACATTTGAGCAGATACCGAGAGAAAATAAAAAAGCGATAGATGCTATGGCCACAATCAGATCACTACTAGATGTCCCATGCAACATCCCAAATCAAGAATTCCTTGTAGTGCAGCTTCTCATTCCAACATTCAAGGTACCAAAGTCTAAATTTGTGTGTGAAATCGTTGGTCATGGTAACCCATGGTATCCTAACATATACACTTATCTTAGAATAGGATTCCTCCCTGCCGAAATCACTCCCAACCTTAAGAAAACCTTTGTTAAAAATTTGACCCATTTTGTTATCCTAGGCGACACCCTATATTGTAGGAGTATCAAGGGAACCCTGTTACGGTGCTTAAAAATTGAGGAAGCTTTGACTACTTTAATGGAGGTACATAATTGCATTTGTGGTTCACATTTAAGTGGTATGACCTTGGCCAAGAAGTTGCTAAGAACGGGGTACTATTGGCCGACAATGGAAAGAGAATCCTATGAGTATGTCAAGAAATGTCTACAATACCAATAGCATGGGGATCTCATCCATGCACCAACTCAAGATCTCCACTTGATCGTTACACCTTGGCCCTTTCATAGTGGGGGTTGGATCTCATCGTAAAAATAACCCCCACCTCATCTAATGGACACAAGTTCATTATCACCGCCATGTAATACTTTACAAAGTGGGTAGAGGCCATACCAATGACATATATTATAAGAAAGCAGATTTCCAAGTTCATCCTGAATTACCTCATTTGTCGCTACAGTGTCCCTCAGGCCATTATCTCAGATAACGGGACACCTTTCAAAAACAAGGATATCTAAGACCTATGCCATAAATTCGACATCCAAAATCACTTTTCCACTCCATACTACCCCCAGGGTAATGGCCAAGCTGAGGCTACAAATAAGACCATTCTCAAAATCCTCAAAAAGATAGTCAATGAAGTTGGTCGTGACTAGCATCTACAGATAAATCCCACCCTCTGGACCTATCGAACTAGTATCTATACACCAATAGGTGTCACCCCATTCAACTTGGTCTATAGATCATAAGCCATCCTCCCCATTGAGATCGAGCTACCCTCCCTAATAATATCATTGCAGAATCTTATAACAAATGAAGAATATCAGGTGTCATGACAGAATGAGTTAGAACTACTGGATGAACATCGTATGGATGCCTTAAACCATTTTTAAGTCTACCAAAATCATCTCAAGCGGAGCTACAACAAGAAGATTAGGAGTCAAACCTTTCAAGTCAGAGAGCTGGTATTGAAGGAGAATCAAAATAACTTACCAAATCTAGATAGCAAGGGAAAGTTTGAACCTAATTGGCTAGGACTCTTCATCATCACAACAAGCTATAAGTTAGGGTCATATCAACTATCAATTCCTAAAGGGTAGCCTCTGTAGGAGCCCATGAATAGCTCCCATCTCAAAAACAATTATGCCTGATCTTTTAAGGGTAAAACCAAAAAATATATATATATAAAAATATAAAAATATAAAAATCAAAAAAAGGATTAAAAACAGTAAAGATAAAAATCATCCTCTAGTGAAAACCACTTCAGTGGTGCTTTGGAGAAGTACCTTGGTGAAAACTTGGAAAACAGGCGCCTTGTGTAAATAAAGCACTCCCCATTCACCAAGATCTCTATGGATTATTCAACATCATACACCCATCACCTTCTGCATCATCCACCGCATTGATTCTTGCATATCCCCATCCATCACTCAACTACATCCACAACATAGTTTGATCAAGTGTTTGTATCATCTTCCCCCCTAGTACTACTTGGCACATTCCTAAGGTCATTTTTTCCTGCCTATATCGAAGTAGTCTATCACATCACGCTGGGGGCATGCTCTTTTGCCTAAATTCGAATCAGATTTGTGTATATCCTTGAAATATTCTTAAAATCCAAAAAAATTCATAAAATCCTTCAAAAACAATCATAAAACAATCATAAAATCCTTTAAGAAAATCCAAAAACAATCATAAATCCTTCAAAAAAATCCAAAAACATTTATAAAATCGGAAAATCCAAAACATTTGAAAGCCAAAAGTCCAAAAACATGTCAAAATTTTTTAAAAATTCAAAATGGAGTCATCTTGTTGAACTACGTCATCTGTGAGCTTGAACGTAGGAAAGGTTGATCATTGATCAGCCCCCAAGACACCCTAGGTCAGTCCTTTAAGAGTTCGTCACAATAAACTGGCAATCCATTTGTTCATATCTCATCAATAAATCGAGTCTATGTTACTTGAGCTACGTGGTCTTTGCATGTATAAGGTAGGCAAGGATAATCTTTGATCATCCCTCAAGACCCCTAGGATAGGTCTTTAGGTTAGGTTCTTGGTCAGAATCTCAGAAAACCCAAAACATTAAAAAAATCAAAAATCAAAACATTTGTAAAAAAACTCAAAAAAACCAAAACAGCCTCAAAACATTCAAAAACATCAAAAACATCCAAATATTTGAAAAATCCGTCCATCTCATCTTGCTTTCACCTAAAATAAACATCACTCATAATAAATCATCGTCAACCTCACCCTTTGGTAAACCGGTTGGAAGCAAGTCTAGCAGGTTCAAAAATGAAAACCTAATCATCAGGGTCTTAAGTCTAGGTCAGTAGGTAGAAAAGTTAGTCAAATTGGAGTATCAATAGCCTATCATCTATTAAATCCCAAATCATATGATAACATCATGTCCTAGGATGTATCCTTCCTACAATGGACATCAACATCAGGCATCACCATAGTTTAGTCTTGGCTAGCAGTATGAAGAACATTGGCTTATTTGTTTACTTGATCTTTGTCTTTTTGACTTATCTTATTGCACTCATTCTGATGACCTCTTGATGATGTCCAAACAAAGGGATTTAGAGAGAAAGGAATGGGGCAGTGATCATTATCTTTTTATCTGTTGTGCTTGTTGGATATTCTTGTAATATAACTTGGTCATGCGCACTTTGTTTAGGTGTAGGGAAGATGTTTTAGATGTCTTGTTGACTACATGGGAAGGCTTTCCTTTCCATGTTCTAGTCTGACATGTTTGGAATATCTAAACTACATTTTAGATAAGGTTTTAGATAAGGTTTTGTACACTAGGTGTGAATAGGAGTACTCCTATCTGATTGTCGAGTCAAAGTCCATCACACTAGGTACAATGCCTTCCTGGTTCTTTATACCTTGATGCATCGTACCTATGTGTATTATCAAACATAAGGTAAATGGCCCTTTTTAAAATCCCAATTCCTGATAAGAAAATCATCACCATCACCATCAATAATAATGTAGGCGTATTGGATCCTCTTTTCATTATCCCATTTCTTCTATCTTCTTTATGTACTAACATGGTGTCGTGATAGTTAATAAAAAACATCGCCAATGAATCCACCCTGCATCCACAAATTTTTAGCATAATGCATATCATATAGAAACATTAATCATCTCACATGCACTGCATACCATCATTAATATAGGTTGGTTATTTTAGAGAATCTCATAAATTTGCATTCACTTTAGTATCATCACATAGGCATTATTAAATCATATCATATACAAAACATCTATTGCATAATCACATATACACCATCATATCATTTGCATCATCGTATCTTTTACACCATAGCACCATAAATCATTATGTATCAATGGGCATTCATATCATAGGTCTATCACATCATAATCATGTCATAATCATTACACGTCATCATTGCATGCTATAAATGCAATATACCATATCATAACATTGTATTCATGAATCATTGCAAAACATGAATCATTGTCTAGGAATTACATACCACATTTTCATATCACAATCACATTACATATCACACCATTTTATGAAGTTACAAAGACTAATAGCGATTTATTATTCTAAGCATCTTAAGAAGAAATTGCATCCATATCATTGCATTCATACCATTACATTCCATGATCATAAATCATGATGCATAATCATAATCATAATCATTGCATTCCATCATAACCATTTCACATCATTGCATTTTCACATCATGATTACATTAGTATCCATCACATAATCATATAAATAGCATCATGACATCCATATATTACTATCATAAATGCATAAGGAAAAATACAAAAACATTGCATATCATATAGGTTTATTAAGCATCTCATAAACATACATCTGTATCATCATATCATATATGCATCATTACATTTGCATCACATTACATCACATAAAATAAATGCATGTATGACATAAGATAGAGTCCTATCATCGCATATAGGAAATTAAATACATTCATCCATCATGCATAAATGAAATGAAACATCTCATAAATAAATCGATCAATCATATATATCATCAAAAATATAACTGTCATGGTACAAAGATTAGGATCAAATGTATGTATCAATCAGGCATACAATTCCCATGGGGCTATAAAAAAATGAAGCTCGTGGATCAAAAAGAATACTATCAATCAAAAAGAGGTATCAAGCCCTACAAGCTGCTCCCCTCCCCCACCTGTCTCTCAACCTAATCCTCAAGTTGTCTCATCCCTATCTACTGGGAAAAATCTAGTACTTGAGCCCCTACTGGTATGGCCTATCAATAGTGCAACCTATAGTACTCTACCTCTCAGACAACCTCGTGGTACATCCGCACCAAGACTATCCTGCCCTGAGAAATAGCGGCCATGCTCTCTAGCTGTCATCTCCTGCCTATCTCTTGATCTCTCTCTAACCTGGCCTGGTCTCTCTCAGCAGTCAGTGCCTGCACCTATGCCTATAAAATTTGGACCTTTTCTTGCAACTATTGTATCAAGGCATCTCTCTGGTATGGCTGAGGTGTTGGTGGTCATGGTGGAGGCTATTTTTGGTGGTCTCTCAGGACATCCCTTATCCTATCCTCATTTTTGGGTTGTCTGTCCCCATCTCCATCCCCATCATCAGGTACCTGATCCCTTTTTCCTGGAGGTGGTCCACCTCCTCTTCTACCCCCATCCCCATATGCATCTTCTCTTCCCCCTTGCCCCCAACCCGGCCTATTGATCTACCTCTAGGCCTCCATCATAGGGGTGTTGCTCCTAGATTTTTCAATTTGACAAGTGGTCTAAACCATGCAGTATATGTCATTGTAACCCCTACATCTACCTTTCCCTGATCATAAGGCCATGGCTTGGCCACTAGCTATCTAAATGATGTCACTACCTCATTGGCTGGGATTGGCCTACCCCATGCAGTCTCCCTCGTAGTACATGCAAATATGGCCACGTACTAGTCATCGAGACGATCATGTTTGTCCCCAAAATGTTGAGCCACTCGATCTAAAAGATATCTCTCTATCATGCTATTCTCTTTGCCCTACATAATCCTATCCTACCTAGCAAAAAAGAGCTATTGTACATCATCGTACCATGCAGGCATGCCCAACCAAGGCCTCCAGGTGAAAATTGTCATCTCATCAATCACCCTCCTCCAATGAGGGATATCAGCTACCCCTATGTGAGTTAAAAAATCAATGCCCCTCTATACCGTCAGACTAGAGGATCATCTGGCTCTAGAAAAATTGGTGTAACTCGTGGGTGAATCACTGCAATGTGCTCCCAGTACTAGACGTGCAAGAGTGTAACCCCAACCCCAATGGCTCTACTATTCAAATATGAAAACACATGAAGATCATGGTACAGTGAGGCCAGCATCCTTGGCCCCCATGCAAAACACTCTCTCCTATGGAGCATCCATTCCCATGCAAAACCCCATCCTGGACTAAAATATTGATCACACCAATCTGGTGCCACAAGTCTTGAGATGATAGCAGCAACGATCAATCTAAAGGTGGGCATTGTGCCCCAGTACCGCTCTAACTCAATTTCTCCCTCAGAAAAAACAAGCTCATTAAGGCCCATAACCTCAAATAAAGCATCTCTCCCAACATCCACATCATAGATCACTCGCTCTCTATGAATGGGAAATCAAAGGATGTGCCAGACATCCTCCAAAGTAACTATCACCTCACATGTAGGCAAGTGAAAGGATGATGTATCACTGTGTCATTGCTCTGCTAGGGTTGTTATCATGCCCAGGTATGTCTGGATGAGAGGAGCGTAGGTGATGAACCATACACCTATCACCCCAAGGTGCTCCTGAAGCAACTCATGCATACCAACCAGTCTTCTAAGAACCAGGGACCTATACTCACATGAATGTACAATCCCTAGGTCCTCCTGCACAAGTAAAGCCACAACGTCAAGTTTTGTAAAAAATTAGGATCCTTTTTTGAATTTTCACATTTGAAATAGAAAATGTGGTGTTGTTTACAATTGTGTCATTGTTTAGAAGTTCCAAATTGTGCCACTAGGACCCCCTAAAGTTCAAACTGCATCGTTGTGTCGTAGTTTGATTGTGGACTACTTTAACCCCTAAATCTAAATTCCAAATTCCACCATTGCGATGCAGTTTACAAAAGCAACAGACTTTGACACCTAAACCCTAATTTCTAAACTAAACCACGATGGTGCACATTAAAAATGTGATGCTCTTTAAGGTCGCACGGTGTCGATTAAGCATTTTCAGCACCGCTTGACTCTATTTGACCTTTGACCCTAATTAATGTGCATGAAAATTGAAATAAAAAGTTGGGTAAGGGTCACATACCAGTTGTCCTACACCTTTTGATCATTGATGCACTCACACTCGATCCAAAACGTGATGTGGAATCACTTGTTATGCCATCTCGAACAGTGGTTAGATCTCAAAATTGCAAAATCTCTTAAGGGCTAGGTGTGCAAATGAATTGAAAGTGACCCCTTGAGGGCTATTTAAGCTTTAAAGTTAGCGTTTGTTGACCCTATTTGGTCGTCCAGCTAGGGTTTTAGACCCCTGATTTCATTTTCACCTAATCGAGGGTCTTTTTGCATTGTTTTTTCACATTTTGTCACGTTTTTGGCATCCTAGACCTTTCTGGACTTGTTGGGCAACTTGTTCTCTTTTTTCGCGAGATCACCCAAAAATCCAAAAAAATTGTCCACTAGCTCAAGGGGGCAGTATACCAACGTAATCCTTTTCACTAGGGCAGTAGTGAGACATCTGAAAAAATCAAAAAAATTATGAATTTTGATCTTGCCAGTTTATTCTTTGAACCAACGCAACAGGAACATTGCTTCAAAGAGGGGCAAAATGTAGACATAGAAAATATATAGATTAATCCTATACCCTTGATCCTGATCTTACTAACACCAGTTTTTCCTGAATCATCTCCTCAACTAGTCATTTAATTAAATTCATCATATTTCATCTCTTAATTAAATAAATAAAATTTATCTGATTAAGTCATCCTCTTCTATTAATTAAATAAATAATTTTATTTAATTAATCTTATAGTCCCTATTTTAACTAAATAATTCACTTTATTTAATTAATCTCTAAAGTCATCTCATTTAAATTAAATAAATTTAAATCTTTATTTGATTTAAAACTAGCACAAATCCCTTTAATTAAATCTAAATTCATTTTCCTCTCAACTTTGATTTAAATTAATCCAAAAATCTAAGTCAAATTGTCAAATCGGCTAATCTCCATCTAAATTAATCAAATCCTGACTAATCCTAATCATAATCCATCAAATCCTCTAGATTTTGCAAGTTGCACAATAAATCATTTTATTTGATTTAGTAAATTCTTTTATTTTCTCTGAACATGGCATCAATGAGGGAATATTCCTCAAATTCAAAAAATCCCTCCAAAAGGGATGAGTACATCCAACAAGGCATTAAAGGCCTCTTACATGTCCTTTTCCTTGAGCCAAGTGGCATTTACTCCATTTCTCTCTCCCTCCAACATTTTCTTTCAATAATTTCAAATTCCACCTAGCCATATTTATGTGCACATTCATCAAAATGTGCTCATTCCTCCTCCACTCACATGTGGACAATTGGCCTTTTCCTATTGGTTTGTCTTTTGTCCTACATTCATCCATTTTTCCTCTTTCATTGTCATTCTCTTCTATTTATAGAAGGCTCTCATTTGAATTTTGGATCCACAACTTTATGCAACATCATTATCTTCAATTTTTTGAACAATTTACATCCATCTTTATCCATTTTCATCCATTATAGCTAGGTTATGAAGAAATCTCATCAAGGAGCATCCAATCTCCATCATTGATCATCAAATCTTACAAGGAATGGGGAAAGGGCCATTTTTCACCTCAAAATGACACTGATTCCCCGTGGGATTGAGAGTTTGTTCATTTGAATAGGATTTGACAGCTTCTTTCATTGTGTTATTTACATTATTTCTTGTTTTCTTGTTTCAAATGAATCTCATGGGGAATTTTATTTCTAACTTGCATATTGAGCTAATTGTGTACTTGTTCTTTTTGTTTTTGCATGTATGATCAATATTTTCAATAGGTAAATGACTATTTTCTCACTCCCCCGATATTGATGCCTCTGATTTAGGATAAAGCAATGACTTTATATGTATCCATGACAACAACAACTTTGGGAACCCTATTAGCACAACTTGATGAATAGAAAAAATAAAAAGAATTTTACTACATTAGTCATACCTTGGTTGGCTATGAGTTAAATTATACACCCATTGAATGTGCATTTCTATCAGTTGTCTTCACAACACAAAATCTTAGCCATTACATGTTAAACAAATGAATCAAGTTGATATCTAAAATAGATTGCTTGAAATATCTACTGGTAAAAGAAGCTCTTATAGGAAGAATAGCTAAGTGGGTCATGATACTTAAAGAATTTGACATAGAATATTTTGATAGGAAAGCTATCAAGGGACAAGTGATAGAAAATCAATTAGCAAAATTACCTATTGAAGATCATCAACCACTCATACCAAAGTTTCTAGATGAGAGCATCCTTCCAACAACTCAGTCAACCCATTGGACTATGTACTTCAACGGATCCCATACTTCACATGGCTTAGGGGTCGTATCCTATTTCTCACACCACAAGGAGACAATATACCAAAAGCATATAGTATTTCCTTCCCCTGTATAAACAATAAATTTGAGTATGAAGCATTGATCACTGGACTCAAAATGGTCGTGGAATGGAAAATAAAGGAAATACAAGTCTATGGTGACTCCAAGTTGGTCATAAGGTAGGTCAATGGAGAATACCAAACTAAAGATGAAAATCTCATTCCATACAAGATAATAGTGGACAGTTTCAAGCAATACCTTTTAATCACCATCTTTGAATAGATCCTAAGAGTTAACAATAAATTAGTTGATGTTATGGATACTATTGGTTCACTTCTTGACATACCTCAGAACATTCCTAGATATGAATTCCTTGTAGAAAAATTTCTTATACCGGCATTCGATATCTCAAAATCCAAACTCGTGTGTGATGTTGTTTGTTCTGACTCGCCTTGGTATGAAGATAGATTTTCCTATATCCAACATGGAATCATACCATCCCACCTAACAATCAATCAAAATAAATCATTTTTCTATTGGACTTGCCAATTTACCATCCTTGGAGATACCTTATACCGTTGAAGTCTGGATGGTACGTTACTTCAATGCATTAATGTGAAAGAAGAAAAAACTACCTTGGAATAAGTACATGAAGGTCTTTACCGATCCCACGCTAGTGGGCCTAACCTAATCCAAAATTTGCTATGAATAGGGTACTATTGGCCATCATTGAGATAAGAATCAATTCATTTTTCTTAGAAGTGTCATCAATTCCAACAACATGGAGATCTCGTGCATGTACCCATGTAAAAATTGTGTCATATCACCACTTCATGGCCCTTTTCTTAGTGGGTACTTGAATTAGTAGGAAATGTATCATTGACCTCATACAATGGACACAAATTCATCATCACTACCACAAAGTAGTTTACAAAGTGGATAGAGGCTATTCCTATAACTTATATCATAGGGAAACAAATAGCTAATTTCATTCTTAACTATTTGATCTATTGATATGGAATCCCAAAAACTATCATAATAGATAATGGAACCCCATTTAAGAACCAAGATGTCCATGAGCTCTGCTCAATATTCTCTATCCAACACCATTTTTCAACCCCATATTTATGTGCATATTCATCCTCCACTCACATATGGACAAGTGGCCTTTTCCTATTGGTTGGTATTTTGTCCCACATTCATCCCTTTTTCCTCTTTCTCCATCATTCTCTTCTATTTATAGAAGGCTCTCATTTGAATTTTGGATCCATAACTTTATGCAACATCATTATCTTCAATTTTTGAGCAATTTTCATCCATCCTTATCCATTTTCATCCATTATAGCTAGGTTATGAATAAATCTCATCAAGGAGCATCCAATCTCCATCATTGATCATCAAAGCTTACAAGGAATTGGGAAAGGGCCATTTTCCACATCAAAATGGCACCAATTCCCCCATGAGATTGAGAGTTTGTTCATTTGAATAGGATTTGATAGCCTCTTTCATTGTGTTATTTACATTATTTCGTGTTTTCTTGTTTCAAATGAATCTCATGGGGAATGTTGTTTCTAACTTGCATATTGAGCTAATTGTGTGCTTGTTCTTTGTGGTTGTGCAGGTATGATCAATATTTTCAATAGGTAAATTACTATTTTCTCACTCCCCTGATATCGATGCCTTTGATTTAGGATAAAGCAATCAATTTATATGTATCCATGACAACAACAGCTTTGGGAACCCTATTAGCACAACTTGATGAATAGAAAAAATAAAAAGAAGTGTACTACATTAGTCATACCTTGGTTGGCTATGAGTTAAATTATACACCCATTGAATTTTCATTTCTATCAATTGTCTTCACAACACAAAATCTTAGCCATTACATATTAAACAAAAAAATCAAGTTGATATCTAAAATAGATTGCTTGAAATATCTACTGGTAAAAGCAAATCCTACAGGAAGAATAGCTAAGTGGGTCATGATACTTAAAGAATTTGACATAGAATATTTTGATAGGAAATATATCAAGGGACAAGTGATATAAAATTGGTTACCAGAAGTACCTATTGAAGATCATCAACCCTCATATCAGAGTTTCTAGATGAGAGCATCCTGCCAACAACTCAGTCAACCCGTTGAACTATGTACTTCAACGGATCCCATACTTCACATGGCTCAGGGTTCAGTATCCTATTTCTCACACCATAAGGAGACAATATACCAAAAGCATATAGTATTTCCTTCCCCTGTATAAACAATAGAGTTTAGTATGAAGCATTGATCACTGGGCTCAAAATGGTCGTGGAATGGAAAAAAAAGGAATTACAAGTTTATGGTGACTCCAAGTTGGTTATAAGGTAGGTCAATGGAGAATACCAAACCAAAGATGAAAATATCATGCCATACAAGAGAATAGTGGACAATTTCAAGAAATACCTTTTAGTCATCATCTTTGAATAGATCCCAAGAGTTAACAATAAAGTAGTTGATGTTATGGCTACTATTGGTTCACTCCTTAACATACCTAAGAACATTCCTAGATACGAATTCCTTGTAGAAAAAATTATTATACCAGCATTCGATATCTCAAAATCCAAACTCATGTGTGATGTTGTTTGTCTTGACTCACCTAGGTATGAAGATATATTTTCCTATATTCAAAATGGAATCATACCACCCCACCTAACAACCAATCAAAAGAAATCCTTTGTCTATTGGACTTTAGAATTTACCATCCCTTGAGATACCTTATACCGTTGAAGTCTGGATGGTACGTTACTTCGATATATTAATGTGAAAGAAGTAGAAACTACCTTGGAATAAGTACATGAAGGTCTTTATGGATCCCATGCTAGTGGGCCTAACTAGTCCAAAATTTTCTATGAATAGGGTACTATTGGCCATCATTGAGATAAGAATCAATTCATTTTGTTAGAAGTGTCATCAATGCCAACAACATGGAGATCTCGTGCATGTACCAACATAAGAATTGTGTCCTATCACCACTTCATGGCCCTTTTCTTAGTGGGTACTTGAATTAATAGGAAATGTATCATTGACCTCATCCAATGGACACAAATTCATCATCACTGTCAAAAAGTACTTTACAAATTGAATAGAGGCTATTCCTCTAACTTATATCATAGGGAAACAAGTAGCTAAGTTTATTCTTAACTATTTGATCTATCGATATGGAAGCCCAAAAACTATCATAACAGATAATGGAACCCCATTTAAGAACCAAGATGTCCATGAGCTCTACTCAATATTCTCTATCCAACACCATTTTTAAACCCCATATTTATGTTCACATTCATCCTCCACTCACATGTGGACAAGTGGATTTTTCCTATTGGTTGGTCTTTTGTCCCACATTCATCCCTTTTTCCTCTTTCTCCATCATTCTCTTCTATTTATAGAAGGATCTCATTTGAATTTTGGATCCACAACTTTATGCAACATCATTATCTTCAATTTTTTGATCAATTTTCATCCATCCTTATCAATTTTCATCCATCCTTATCCATTTTCATCCATTATAGCTAGGTTATAAATAAATCTCATCAAGGAGCATCCAATCTCCATCATTGATCATTAAAGCTTATAAGGAGTTGGGAAAGTGCCATTTTTCACATCAAAATGGCACCAAATCCCCCATGGGATTGAGAGTTTGTTCATTTGAATAGGATTTGATAGCTTCTTTCATTGTGTTCTTTAATTTATTTCTTGTTTTCTTGTTTCAAATGAATCTCATGGGGAATGTTGTTTCTAACTTGCATATTGAGCTAATTGTGTGTTTGTTCTTTGTGTTTGTGCAGGTATGATCAATATTTTCAATAGGTAAATGACTATTTTCTCACTCACCTGATACTGATGCCTTTGATTTAGGATAAATCAATGAATTTATTTGTATCCATGAAAACAACAGCTTTGGGAACCCCATTAGCAAAACTTGATGAATAGAAAAAATAACAAGAAGTTTACTACATTAGTCATACCTTGGTTGGCTATGAGTTGAATTATACACCCATTGAATGTGAATTTCTATCAATTATCCTCACAACACAAAATCTTAGCCATTACATGTTGAAAAAACAAATCAAGTTGATATCTAAAATAGATTTCTTGAAATATCTACTAGTAAAAGCAACTCTTATAGGAAGAATAGCTAAGTGGGTCATGATGCTTAAATAATTTGACATAGAATATTTTGATAGGAAATATATCAAGGGACAAGTGATATAAAATCAGTAAGCAAAAGTACCTATTGAATATCATCAACCGCTCATAGAAGAGTTTCTAGATGAGAGCATCCTGCCAACAATTCAATCAACCCGTTGAAATATGTACTTCAACAAATCCCATAGTTCGCATGGCTCAAGGGTCGGTATCCTATTTCTCACACCACAAGGAGACAATATACCAAAATCATATAGTATTTCCTTCCCCTGTATAAACAATAAATCTTAGTATGAAGCATTGATCACTAGACTCAAAATGGTCATGGAATGGAAAATACAGGAACTACAAGTCTATGGTGACTCCAAGTTGGTCATAAGTTAGGTCAATGGAGAATACCAAACTAAAGATGAAAAGCTCATGCCATACAAGACAATAGTGGACAGTTTCAAGCAATACATTTTAGTCATCATCTTTGAATAGATCCCAAGAGTTAACAATAAAGCAGTTGATGTTATGGCTACTATTAGTTCACTCCTTGACATACCTAAGAACATTCCTAGATACGAATTCCTTGTAGAAAAATTTCTTATACCGGCATTCGATATCTCAAAATCCAAACTCGTGTGATATGTTGTTTGTTCTGACTTGCCTTGGTATGAAGATAGATTTTCCTATATCCAACATGGAATCATACCACCCCACCTAACAATCAACCAAAAGAAAACTTTTGTCTATTGTACTTCCCAATTTACCATCCTTGGAGATACCTTATACCGTTGAAGTTTGGATGGTACATTACATTGATGCATTAATGTGAAAGAAGCTCAAACTACCTTGGAATAATTACATGAACATCTTTATAGATCCCATGCTAGCGGGCCTAACCTAGTCCAAAATTTTCTACGAATAGGGTACTATTGGCCATCATTGAGATAAGAATCAATTCATTTCTCTTAGAAGTGTCATCAATTCCAACAACATGGAGATCTCGTGCATGTACCCACGTAAGAATTGTGTCATATCACCACTTCATGGCCCTTTTCTTATTGGGTACTTGAATTAATAGGAAATGTATCATTGACCTCATCCAATGGACACAAATTCATCATCACTGCCACAAATTACTTTACAAAGTGGTTAGAGGCTATTCCTCTAACTTATATCATAGGGAAACAAATAGCTAATTTCATTCTTAACTATTTTATCTATCGATATGGAATCCCAAAAACAATCATAACAGACAATGGAACCCCATTTAAGAACCAAGATGTCCATGAGCTCTACTCAATATTCTCTATGCAACACCATTTTTCAACCCCATATTTATGTGCACATTCATCCTCCACTCACATGTGGACAAGTGGTGTTTTCCTATTGGTTGGTATTTTGTCCCACATTCATCCCTTTTTCCTCTTTCTCCATCATTATCTTCTATTTATAAAAAGATCTCATTTGAATTTTTGATCCACAACTTTATGCAACATCATTATCTTCAAGTTTTTGAGAAATTTTCATCCATCCTTATCCATTTTCATCCATTATAGCTAGGTTATGAATAAATCTCATCAAGGAGCACCCAATCTCCATCATTGATCATCAAAGCTTACAAGGAATTGGGAAAGGGCCATTTTCCACATCAAAATGGCACCAATTCCCCCAAGGGATTGAGAGTTTGTTCATTTGAATAGGATTTAATAGCTTCTTTCATTGTGTTATTTACATTATTTCTTGTTTTCTTGTTTCAAATGAATCTAATGGGGAATGTTGTTTCTAACTTGCATATTGACCTAATTATGTGCTTTTTCTTTGTGTTTGTGTAGGTATGAGCAATATTTTCAATAGGTAAATGACTATTTTCTTAGTCACCTGATATTGATGCCTCTGATTTAGGATAAAGCAATGACTTTATATGTATCCATGACAACAACATCTTTGGGAACCCTATTAGCACAACTTGATGAATAGAAAAAATAACAAGAAGTTTACTACATTAGTCATACCTTGGATGGATATGAATTGAATTATACACCCATTGAATGTGAATTTCTATCAATTATCTTCACAACACAAAATCTTATCCATTACATGTCAAACAAACAAATCAAGTTTATATCTAAAATAGATTGCTTGAAATATCTACTGGTAAAAGCAGCTCTTATAGGAAGAATAGCTAAGTGGGTCATGATACTTAGATAATTTGGCATAGAATATTTTGATAGGAAAGCTATCAAGGGACAAGCGATAGAAAACCAGTTAGTAGAAGTACCTATTGAAGATCATCAACCACTTATAGCAAAGTTTCTAGATGAGAGCATCCTTCCAAAAACTTAGTCAACCCATTGGACTATGTACTTCAACAGATCCCATACTTCACATGGCACAGGGGTTGGTATCCTATTTCTCACACCATAAGGAGACAATATACCAAAAGCATATAGTATTTCCTTCCCTTGTATAAACAATAAAGTTGAGTATGGAGCATTGATCACTAGGCTCAAAATGGTTGTGGAATGGAAAATAAAGGAACTACAAGTCTATGGTGACTCCAAGTTGGTTATAAGGTAGGTCAATGTAGAATACCAAAATAAAGACGAAAATCTCATGACATACAAGAGAATAGTGGATAGTTTCAAGAAATACCTTTTAGTCATCATCTTTGAATAGATCCCAAGAGATAAGAATAAATTAGTTGATGTTATGGCTACTATTGGTTGACTCCTTGACATACCTGAGAACATTCCTAGATACGAATTCCTTGTAGAAAAATTTCTTATACCGGCATTCGATATCTCAAAATCCAAACTCATGTGTGATGTTGTTTGTCCTAACTTGCCTTGGTATGAAGATAGATTTTCCTATATCCAACATGGAATCATACCACCCCACCTAACAATAAATCAAAAGAAAACCTATCTATTGAACTTCCCAATTTACCATCCTTGGAGATGCCTTATACCATTGAAGTCTCGATGGTATGTTACTTCGATGCATTAATGTGAAAGAAGCACAAACTACCTTGGAATAAGTACATGAATGTCTTTACGGATCCCACGCTAGTGGGCCTAACCTAGTCCAAAATTTTCTACAAATAGGGTACTATTGGCCATCATTGAGATAAGAATCAATTCATTTTTATTATAAGTGTCATCAATTCCAACAACATGGAGATCACATGCATGTACCCACTTAAGAATTGTGTCCTATCACCACTTCATGGTCCTTTTCTTAGTGGGTACTTGAATTAATAAGAAATGTGTCATTCACCTCATTTAATGGACACAAATAAATCATCACTTCCACAAAGTACTTTACAAAGTGGATAGAGGCTATTCCTCTAATTTATATCATAGGGAAAAAATAGCTAAGTTCATTCTTAACTATTTGATCTATTGATATGGAATCCCAAAACCTATCATAACAGATAATGGAACCCCATTTAAGAACCAATATGTCCATGAGCTCTACTCAATATTCTCTATCCAACACCATTTTTCAATCCCATATTATCCTCAAGGAAGTAGCCACATCGAATCATCTAATAAGACCATCCTAAAAATCCTAAAAAAATATGTTAATGATGTCGGTAGTGACTGGAACCTACAACTAAACCCAACCTTATGGGCTTATAGAACCAGCATTTTCACACCCATAGGTGTGACTCCCTTTTCCTTGATCTATGGATCCGAAGTAATACTTCCTATAGATGTTAGAATCCCATCCTTGAGAGTATCATTGAAGGAATTTTTTAGCAACAAAGAGTATAGAGTATCTAGATTCAATGAGTTTGAACTCCTAGATGAAAGATGCTTGAGTGCATTGAACCATCTGCAAGTCTACCAAAATCATCTCAAGCAAAGCTACAATAAGATGATAAAAAATATAAAATTTTAGGTCGATGACTTGGTCCTAAAGGAAAATCATAAAATCTAGCTAAATCAAGATGGGAAAGGTAAGTTTGAATGAAACGAGCTAGGTCCATATATCATTACAACAAGTTATGGCTCTAGAGAATATCATTTAGATATCGTAGAAGGAGAACCTCTAGTTTAACCTCTTAACATTAGCCATCTCAAGAATTTCTATACCTAAGCGTATCAGAATATCCTAGGAAAGAAAGCAAAAAAATCAAAAATCAAGAAAAATAAAATGTCCTTTAAGTGAAAACCACTTTGTGGCACTTCTAGGACCAATACCATAATTAAATCCTATTAAACGTTCACTACATTTGAATAAGACCTACTGTTGAATAATCAGGATACTAAGAGGGGGGGTGAATCAGTATCCACTAAAACTTATTGAACAAACACCTTTAGTTAATTTACAACATAGAACAGATAAGAGCAATAACAAAACATGAAATTCCACAACACAAGAACACTAGATTTTATGTGGAAAACCCAATGAGGGAAAAACAAATGTGAGGATTAGCTCACAATATATAGTAATTTCAATATTGGTTACAAAGGAGGCTCACTGTCAGATACAAAAGTTCATTTCTTACAAAGACTCGCTGTCCAAACTTGGAGGCTCACTACCTACAAAAATTATGTAAACAAAAATGGCTCGCCAGAGTTGAACTGATGAAGTTACACCACAAGTGTAGATTCAGTTCCTTTGATGCTCATAGTATTCACTCACATGATAACAAACTAATCTTCAACCTTCTAATCACATACTTATATACACACACTTCTTTTTCTTCACTTACTTATTTCTCGCCTACATATATCTTCAAACCATCTTGTATAAATACTTAATATATCTTCATGCATCAATTAGGTCAGCCTAATTGGATGCAATTCATATTTTCAAAATGATAACTTGTCAGCTTCATATAGAGCTTTTCCGAAAGTAATTCACTTGTGTCATGCAACATTATGTTGGTTGGGACCAAAGCTAGGTCTCACATATAATTTTCAATTTATGTTGAGCTATTAACTGATTATTAGGTCAGCCAAGATAAACCTAATAATGAAATGCAATCACAAAACCTGATACCAATGTACCATCCAATCATATGAGCATCTGAGAATGCATACATACATTCTTCTAGAGATCATAAGACTTTTCCCAAAACCTTAAACCATGTTGATTACTGGAGATAATATGCGGACCAAAATAATCAATCAAATACCGGATGAGATAAGCTTGATCTGCACACTGGTACAAGGTACCGAACCAACATGGTGACATCAATGACAATATAGGACTAATCTTTTACATACTTCCAACAATCTCCCCCTTTGGCATTGATGGCAACATGTGCAAAAAAAATCAATTCAAAACTCTCCTTCAATCTCTCCAAAACTCTCCCCATCTTTCTCCAAATCTCCCCCCCTTTAACATCAATGGCAAAGGGTGCCAAAAAAAATGTAAACATGGTGTTATCCAATATTCGAAAATTCTAATTCATTCAAAATTTCAAAACCTCAAAACTTTCAAGCATCCAATCTTTCAAATTTCTTTCAAATCAGAATGACACTTTTCACCTGAAATACTTTTTTGTACCTTTCTTTGATAACAAGGTATAATTTATTCCATTCAAGTACTGCAAAATCCATTCTTGTACACATACTTTCCAATAGAGCTAACAGTGTGAAATAGGATGACCAATTTGTAGATGAGAAATTTTTTTCAGCCTTCTGCATCTGAGAGTATTCTAGAAAGATGGTCTAACCGAAGCTCAACAATTTCCTTAAGAAGCCAGCAAGTCTTCATTACATCATCCCTTTTCTTCTGCACAATGATCATTTTAGCTTGTAGTTTACCGACTCTCAGCCTTTTCTTTCCCTCTTTGTCTTCAAAAATATCAAACTTCTTTCCAATGTTGTTCACTTCAAATTCAATTGCTTCAATATTGCTTCTAAAATTATCAAGTGCAGCAGGCCACTAGAGACAATATTTGTAGATATTTGATATTTCTTTTATGCACTTCTTCGTCTCCATGATCAATTTTGATAGTCATTTCTTTGCTTTAGAACATCTCTTTTCAACCAAGGCTTCCAACTTGTGTCCATCTGGACCTTCAAGTAGCATTCTCTCTTTAACTATTTCAACTAGATTTTTTGGTAAGGAATCATAAATGATTGATACATCAATACCTTTATGAAGTAAATACTCAACTAAGGCATCATCAATTTTGAGTCTATCAACATGAGAGGTCGTACTCCATAAATCACCAATTTTCTTCATTTTCCCTTTTATTAACATAGATCGGATGTCATCTGGATCAGAAGATTTTGATCTAGCCAGAGATTATTTTTCTTCTTCCTTCTCTTCAGGAATAACAATAATGTTCTCAAAGACATCTTTTCTTTTCTTCAATTCTAGAGGGGAATCATTAGTGACCACTTCCAATTATTTTGTTCCAAAGGAAGAACCTTCCTCAAATCGACTAGACACAACTTCATCGGAGCTCGTTACTTTCTGCAAGAATAAGAAAAAAAAAATTAAATGCACTTACTTTATTTTCAAGGCCTTCCAAGTGTCTGCATATTTGTCTTACAATGGGAATCTTATATTCCCACTTAAAGTCTTTCTTTCCCAGTAGCAAGTTCAAAAAATAGAGTACCAGACATGTAAGCAAGGACCCAAAACGAAATGGGTATCCTTCTTCCAGTGACATTAGTATGTTTTCGGTGAGATTTTCAAGAATTAGTTTACACAGATAAAATTTCTTGTTCTCTTTTACCATTTTATACACCAAATACACAGCAATGGCCGAAGTAGAGCTATCTCAATTTTTGAAATAAACTTTATAAGAAATACCATATGCAACATACCTAACCGAGGAATGGAAAATAGTATCAATCAACAGTGCTCGAGGATCTTTGTCAACTCCTATCATTTCCTCTACTTCCTTGTATTTTATGGTCTTCCATTCTAGAAGTTCTCCAATGCTACAAAGTCTGGTAACTGCTTTGATCGCTTCCTTCATAATGGGATAGGATTTATCCAATACAATGTTGTCATTCTTGAATTTTCTTAAAAGGAACAAGATAATTATCTGTCAGCAATCCAAGGGAATTCTCCCCACAAATACAAACCTAGGGTTTGTAAGTTTTTTAAGACGCTCGACTCCAACCCTAATTCAATCTTCTTTATTTTGCGATGATCAAATTTATCCAGCTCGACTCCTTTTCATTTCAGTGGGATATTTCCACTGGATCCCTTGTTTAGAAATTTCCATTATAGCTCTTGACTTCTTAAAAATCAACAAATATTTCTTCTATTACCTTCCTCTACAACTATGAGAGAGGAAAACTTTCGTCACTTGTTTTTGAATGTCCACAAAGATCTCTCAAAGGGCTCCAAATCGCTTCAGAAATGCTCCAAGAAGGTTCTAAGTCACTTCTACAAATCCTTCAAATTTATTTGATTATCAAAATGATTTGTGAAATTTCTTTTATACACCATCATTTTTCCCTAACTCACATTAATTTCAAAAAGTTGACAAAACTTTTCTTCCACTCTACTGAGAAACCCTAATTTACTCTGCAAAATAACATGCTCGCTCTTTTTCTTCCAATTTATTTTGCATCACCTTTTTCTTATCGTTCCTTACAACATATCCATGTGCCAACATCTGACACGCTATATTTCTAGGGGTTTAATTTATTTTTTGATAAAGCTCCCCCTAAGACCATGCTCAGTCTAATTCCTGGAGGAACCATCTGCATTGGATGAGGGTACAGACATATCAGTAGTCTTTGATTCTTACTTTTTCTTCCATCTTTCTCATTTCCTGCTTAACCTCTTCTTTTTCAATCCTTTTCACCGGTTCATCATTTTCCACCGGAACAGACTGCTTTCCCTTTTCACTTATGCACACTTTTGAAATATATCCTATTTTTTTGCAATAGTAACAGACAATATTTCTCTACCTTGTTTGATTTCCATCAATCCATGTTCTACATTGATTTGCTTTATGTCAAAATATGTTACAGGTATAGCAATAGCCATCAAATGATTCATTCATTCTTCTTCCATTGAACCTATTCATCATCACCTGACTAATAATCCTTACCAAATATTTGCACTCAGTAACATTATGTCCAATCTTCTTGCATGTATAACATTGTCCAAAGAAGGGACCAAAAAACTGATTCATCCTACTCCTACACTCAGTTTCCTTATGACCAAATTTATTACATGAAAAAAAACACCATTGAATGATGAGTACCTTTGTGCATTTGGTTGTCTAATAGGTGATCTCCTTCGAGAGTTTCTTTTATGCTTTCCTTTCTCTTGAGTCTTCTAATTGTCTACTTCATTTGAGTTCTACATTTTTTCACCAGCTTCATTACCTAAGCCACCTTTTTCCTTAGAAGGTTTATGTCCTACTATTAATTCATCAAGCTTGGTGGAGCTTGTCTTGAAATCATCTTCACAATTTTTTTCTTTCTCAAGTTCTGCTTTCAGACTCATCACTTATTGTTCAAGTCTAGAGAAAACATCAACCTTTCTTTGTATCATTGTTTTCAAGCACTCTTCAACTCTCTTATTTTCATCTATTTTCAACTTTAGTCTAATATTCTCGTCATTTTCTTTTTTTAATTGCTCACTCAATTCTTTGTATCTTTCTTTGAATTTCTTTATCTGCTCTTTCAATTTCTAGATGCATTTATTTGCTTCATCAATATTTTCTTTTAGATCTTTGATTTCAATTTCAGCCTTGTCAAGATCTTCAAGGGCAATTTGGAGCTCTTCTTTATCCATTTGTTCAATCTACAAGATCTCCCTCAAGCTATTAGACTTCTCCAGAGGAAACAAAGCTCTAATACCAATTGTTGAATAATCAGGATACTGAGAGGGGGGGTGAATTAGTATCCACTAAAACTTTTTGAACAAACACCTTTAGTTACTTTACAACATAGAATAGATAAGAGAAATAAAAAAACATGAAATTCCACAACACAAGAACACCATATTTTACATGGAAAACCCAATGAGGGAAAAACCATGATGAGGATTAGCTCACAATATATAGTTATTTCAATACCGGTTACAAAGGAGGCTCACTGCCAGATAGCAAAGCTCACTGCTTACAAGGACTCATTGTCCAAACATGGAGGCTCACTTCCTACAAAAATTACGTAAAAAAAAATAGCTAACCGCCAAAGTTGAGCTGATGAAGTTACACCACAAGTGAATATTCAGTTCCTTTGATGCTCAGAGTATTCACTCGTATGACAACAAACTAATCTCCAACCTTGTATTTGCATACTTATATACACACACTTATTTCTCTTCACATACTTTTCTCTCACCTACCTACATCTTCAAACCATCTTGGATATATATACCTAATATATCTGCGTGCATTAATTAGTTTGGCCTAATTGGATGCAATTCACATTTTCAAAATGATAACTTGTCAGCTTCATATAAATATTTTTTGAATTTAATTCACCTGTGTCATGCAATATTATTTCAGCTGGGACCAAAGCTAGGTCTCACATATAATCCACAATTCATCTTGAGCTATTAACTGATTATTAGGTCAGCCAAGATAAACCTAATAACGGAATGCAATCACAAAAATGTATGCCAATGTACCGTCCACTCATATGAGCATCTGAGAATGCATAAATACACGCTTTTGGAGATCACAAACCTTTTTCGAAAACCTTAAACCATACTAATTATCAAAGAGAATATGTGGACTAAAATATCGGATCAAATACCGAATGAGATAAGCTTGATCTACACACCGGTACAAGGTACCGGACCAACATGGTGACATCAATGAAAATATAGGACTAATCTTTTGCATACTTCCAACACCTACATCCTCATCTATCAACACTATCCATCTATTGTATCCACATCACCCATCCCATAATAAAACATGTACCCAACCATGGCTCGATAACTAATCAATTCATGAACCTTGTTGCACCATCTCTATCCATCATTTGTGTTTATCTATCTATCCCTAATAAAATGTAATCATATTCTAAACTAGGGGAAACCTCCTGAACCTAGTAGTGGATTGGATCCTTGTTCATCCCATTGCTTGCATAAATTTATCAAAACAAAATAAAAACATCCAAAAACTATCAAAATCTAAAACAAAGTTGTAAAACATAAAATCCCAAAAATATTGTAGGCCATCTATGGACGAGCCACAATTGAGTCAAAATAAGTCAAACTAGGTTGTCTTTGAGATTGCGTGTAGGCAAGGTCATCATTTATGAGCCCCCAAGGCACAAGGTTAGTCCCTTTAGGTGTCCCTCTTGGTCTTTAAAAACTTGGTCAAAAAATCCAAAAACATTCAAATATATTATCAAAATCCAAAAATAATCATTAAAAAGTCAAAAAAAATCCAAAAATAGTGTCACTCAATACAGTTAAATTATGATGTCTCTGCGTTCATCACATAGGTAAGGCCATCATCAATGAGCCCCCGAGGCACTAGGTCAATTCCTTTAGGTCCCCCTATTTGTCTCTAAATCTATATAAAAAACAACATCAAATAACCTCAAAAAGCACAAAAACATTCAAAAAAAATCTCAAAAATCCTATCTTTGTTATCACTTATCCACAATAAATGTTCCATCTATAATAAACGACCATCACCTTCAACCTTTGAAAAATAAATTGACAAGAAAAGAAAACATCAAAATCCAAAACCTCCAAGAAAAAATCATAAGGACTTGATCATTGGTGGAGCTTTTAAAAACTTCCATGAATATGCTTATTGTTGTGTCCTTGGTGCTTGGCACTATTGGTTTGTCTTGGGGTTTTGGGTTTTAGCCATAAAATTTGGTCCTGGGTCTTTTGATCACTTTGGCATTTCTAATCGTACGTTGACTTATTATTATAGGTTGTCAGTTGCACAAGTTGTGATCTGACCCTTTTTAATCGTTGTGCTATCGGCCCCTTTTAACCTGCCCTATCAGTTTTTATTTCACTTGAATTGTGCTTAAATTTGTCCCTTAATGTCAGGTTGATAAATGTTATAATTTTAGACCAATGTCTAAATTTTCTGCCTCAAGGGTCATTTCCTTGTCCACCTAGTCAGTCCCCCCTTTTTTATGAATAACAATTATTGCATGTGCAGGTTTTCTAACCATCAGACAAAATGGTTAAATCCTAACCGTTCCCCACTGGCCTCGCAAGGTTTTCAGTGATGTCACAAAAATTATGTGAGGTATGTGAGATGTTTCCATATGTTTCCTATGGTCGTGGGGCCCAGTCCTTGCTTGCTGACCGATGAAGGATATCAAAGCTGACGGTTGTCCTTTAACAATGCATCATGGTCGTTTCTCGTTGATCTCGTGTAATTTAAACAACAATTTTAACAATGCTACGATGTGTGTGAAACAGTGACATGTGGAGGTCGATGTTGTATATGATATGATCAAGGTGGGACCCACTTGTGCTGCGATGGTGTCCCGTAGGTGGATTTCCATTCGCCTAGAGTCTGGTGAGAAAAAATGGTAGTTTCAAACCGCATTGACTCAATCTGAGTCACTCTTTCTTGCCTACATGGATTCAAATCAATGGCTGGTATATAAAATAAGTTGGTGTTGTACTATAGCCATTGTATCTTGCACGAGTGAGTAGTAATGGTGAAGTTCATACTGTGCTACCAAAATTTAATGCTAAAATTCCATTGAATTGCTATTTTTGTGCACAATTCCACACCAACAAAGAATTCCCAGATACCAAGCAAAGCGAGCAATTTTTGTGTGAACTCAACATCACTGCCAGTAAAATGCTCTACAGGAAAAACTTTAAGTAACATATATATCACATCATGTGTTTTCAAAAAGTCTTATGATTTCTTGAGAACAAATATCGATTGCATTTTTCTTTGTTTTAAAGGATTGTATTGGTTCATTTGTTTTAAAAGTTTTTTAAAACTTGTCCTGATAATTGTTGAAGTTTCTTGAGTTGCGAAGAATTTTGTTTTGAGGCTATAAGATGTAGGGCTATATCCTATAATTGATTGATATTTCAAAAACCCTAGCTTGAACTGTAGTTTGTCTTATGCAAATGGCACCCAAGGCCCAAAGCTCTGGCTCTGAAACCTCTACTAGGTGTTTTTCCCAAGATGTTATAGATTGTTTAAAACCCTCTACAAACAAAAAGCTTGACGGAAAGGCTTTATTTTATGGGCCCCTACTCCTAGAAGGGTTAACTGATAAACAATGTGCAATTCGGGATGGTAAGATACCATATAATGGATGGAAATTATTCTCAAATTGGTTTGGGAACAGGAATTTGTGTGCTCCTCTATGTAACCCTTAGAGGTTGGATCTTGGTAAGTTGGTGGTCCCAAATATCTATTTGGATGTAGATTTTTTAAAGGATGTTGCTGCAAGGTATGACCCTATAACTAGAGTTGTCAGGACATATTCTGGTATAGAAATGATGAGAATAACCAAGGAGGAGATTGCAAAGATTTTTGGTTTGCATGAATGGATTCAAGGTATGGTTACCATTGACCTTTAGGATTTCAGAGAGGAATTTAGAAATACTAAGGGTTTGTTTAGGACATCTTTGTTGATACCTCATTTGGAAACCACTGGAATTGGAAAGAATAAGAAGAAGATAGTGATTGGTAAGAATGAGCCAAAGCCTTCTCCTATAAAAAACTTTTGTAACTATTTTAGGAAGACAGTTTGTTCCTTGTGTTAGGTTCTTGGAATTAATTTGAAAACTACCTTGCCTACTGACCTCATGTACATGGTTGTAAATCTCCAACATCTAGGTTTTAATGTGGTATATGATTTCGCCACTTATCTAGCAGACAAAATGCATGAGTTTCTAGTATCTCTAAAGGAGGGAGGAACCTTGGTTGGTTTTAGATGGAATTCCCTATTGATGCACATGTTTATGTACAAAGGTGAAGCAGGTTTTTGGGCAGAGTATGGAATTGCAGAAGAAAGAAAATGATGTTGACATGCATGTCCAGTATTGGACTAGATTCCTTGATAGGCATGATCGTAATTTTGATTATGTGGCATTCCATAATGATTTTGGATCCAAATTGAGAAGATCCCTGGTTTATAATCCATCCAAGATTCCAAAGGAGATTCATGATTTCTTAAGACCAATGGAAAGGAGACCTGAGTTGAATTTGACACATAATTGGGGAGACATTATCCCTTATTACACTACAACCATTTTCAGGGTATATGGCACTAATTTCAACCCATATGTTTTTCCTAGGGATGTGCCTTTGAGAATTGGCTTATTAGAAATCATGAGATAGTTGGGGTGTGCTCAGGATGCACATTTTCTAGTAGAATAAAAGAAGAGATCTTTCTTTCCTAAATATATGACGTTTGTTGACTTCGTCATGGTGAAAGGAGGATGGAAGGATTTGTATAAATTGCTTAGACCGTATGGGTTAAATAACGTATGCCCTATGAATCATGATCCTGAGGGTTTCATTTCTCAAATGAAGGCAAAGCATCAGACTGGAATTTTCATCCACAACTTCTATTTTCTTGAGGATATTATCAGGAACATTTTTTATTTGCAAATACAGGAAGAAAGAAAAGAAAAATATATAGCTTTTACTAAGATGGTGAAGAAGAAGCAAGAAAATAAACCTGCATATAATCCCATACCAAATATCAGTGGTGAGTTGAATAGGTCCATGTATGCTATTGATAATTTTGAGAGTTTGGTGGGAGTTTTGAAGGTTGAGTAGGTTGTGGAAGAAAAGGAAAATTCAAAGGCTATTGAATGTTACCTTGAGGTAAGCTAGGAGGAAAGACCTACTTATTAGCCTCCAACAAAGGTTAGGGTATATTACATAAAAAGGGGAATGAGAATTGAAGAAGTAGATAGGCCCACTCATGCTACTTCAGAAAAATCTAGAGTAATGTCACATAAGAACGTAGTGTCATCGTCATCAAGGAATTTATTGCCTAATATTGTTGATTTGGATTCCCCTTCGAGGCCTTCTTTTCCAAAAAATCTACCATCACCAAAGAGACCAAAAATTGAAGAGACAGGGGTGATTGATTACCCTTATGGCAATGATGAAGAGATCATGGTTACCCCTGATGATATGCTATAGGGAATGCCATCTTTTCTACAAGACATTCCATCAAGTTTTGGAGAAGTTGCTTTGAGGCTTGGAAAAGATGAAATAAGAGGGATAACCAACAGTAATGACTTGAGGATGGATGCTTGCAGGGAATTCATGATGGATGATTCATTTTTCAAGACAAATGCATTCAAGGATTTTGTATGGAGGGCACATGTTCCACTATATGCTGAGAAGGTAGCTCAAGAAAGAAGATTACACCCAGAACTCCTAGATTAGGTTATTCAATCTAATGTTAGGTTGGAAATGAAGGAGATGTTCAAAGAAATGACACCCAAACAAGGCCGAGCATTGGTACAGAAGAGTGGAGTATTGTTACTTCCTGAGTGGGATATTTTTGATGTTGTGGTATTCGATACAATAAAAAGGGCCAATAGGCCACTTCTTGCAACCGAGGAGGAAGCTACATTGGCACTTAAAGGTTCATCTTTTAATGAGGAATGGGATGCCTTGGAAATTTGGTCTTTTTCTACCAGGTCTAGGAAGCCAATAGTTGCAGAACCATCTGATTTCAGTGGTCACCTGGTTGTAAGAAGAGTTTATGATACTCCAACATTGGAGGTTGCAAATATGGTGGTGAATGTTGTTAAGTTCACCAAGGCAACTGTTGAGGATTTAACTAAGGATTGAGATACTTTGAGGGGTCAGTATAATGACCTTATTATAGAATATAATAGAATTCAACAAAAGGTTGCAGAGCTAGAGACTGAATTGGCAATACTGAAGCAGCAAATGGAAACATTGAAGTCTCAAGGGCGGGCTAGCTCTAGTCGCACTATTTCTAAGCCACTAGTGGATCAACCTCAACCTTCTTCATAGGAATAGTCCTTAGCTATTGTTCCATACAATATGAGATATATCCCCATCACAATTGAAGGGGCTAGTATCCCGAGTGGAGGACTTTCAAGGGAAAAATTAATTCATCGGGTTGAGGAGTGTAAACAGATGTTGCATCAAATCCAAAAATCAATAATGAAAAGCAATTCAGTAATTGTGGATATTGTATTGAGACACTTGAACAAGAGATTCCAAGAAAAATTAAATAGTTTTCATGCAATTTATGCTCTGATGTTGCAAGCACTAAATATGTTCCCAAGAGATAAAGAGTTGGTCACCCCATTGCTAGATAGATGGAGTCCCAGAATTGAGAAATTAGCTTTCATGGTAGTGGGAGAAAAGCATCAAGGGGATAAGTATCCTATGGTTATGTCAACTTATCATTTTGTTAAAGGGATTGTGGAGAAAAAATTTCAAGGATATTTTTCCCCAATGGAATTAAGGATTAAGAAGTTAGAGGCCAAGTATGATGAAGTTGACCTGACTCCACTACCACAGATTCTACATAGTCATGATGAAGTGAATCAATTGCAAGTTTGGAAGGACCAAATGAATAATATCATGATAGCTCAGACATATGAAATATGCAAGAATGTTGATATTGGTATGTTGGAGAATACACTTGAGAAACTATTATTTGTTATTAGTTTCTTAGAAGATTTTTATAAAGAGGCCACTTCAATAATGGTGAAGTATGCACCATATAGAGATAAAATTAATCAGGTTATTGCTTTCAAGTGGTCGTCTAAGGAAGAATTTGAATTGTGGAAAAATTTGTTCACTGATGAGTTTGAAATATGAGCATCAGGGTTGAGAAGTGTGACTTGGTCAAATATAATACAGGTCTAGCCTCAAAAGTTACATTTGAAAAACACACATACGTCTCCTGGCTCTAGGTACAATTTGTTGAGGTGGAATAAAGTTCTACAATGGTTAAAGATTCCTTTGATGTGAATGAGTTTCCTTTTGGAAGGTGGTTTTCTTCCTCCATAGAAATTGATGATTATGTTTGTCTTATGCCTTTTCCCTCCAATTGCAAGATACAAATATAACTGTATAAGGGAATTGCAGTCCAATAAGAAATGGACATGTGTACCCTAAAGATTGTTTTGCTCCATTTTTTTATAAAAGGGAATTTTGGGCCGTGGTACTGGGTCTTTTGTTGAATCTGAGATTTGAGAGAGTACAATTTTGTAATACAGAGAGTATGAATATTGAGTCCCTTTCTTAAGGTTTAGAGTCAGATAGAAGAACTTGGTCAATTATGGGGTTCTTAGGCATGTTTGTGTTGAATATGAAAATATCTTGAGTCTATATCTTGCATGAATTATTAATGAAATATTAGTCAAAGATTGGTTTCATTGATTTTCATTGTTCTTTATTGTGAATTATACTTTAATGGTAGCTCTAGTTTAAAGGATCAATTAAATGCTTCAATTATTGTGTAAGTTCATGCAGGTTAGCAGCTAGATTTATAAGCAGTAATAGATTTTTGGTAGATACGTGGATTGTAATGAAATTCATGTAGATCATAATTGTTTAAGATGAAATTTTCCTTGTAGTTCAGCTCTTTCTTATTTAACTCTGTGCTTTAGGATATGGCACTGGTATCTGAGTAGTGGTTATGTTTCTCACATCTTTGGTTTTGATTCTAGAACATTTAATCAAAATATTTCTAATCATCCTATCTTTTTTGTGTTTGCAATTCTCTAGTGAAGGGACTTGAGTCTTTGAAGGAATTGCCAATTTCTTGAAGGATTCATCCATTTGGTGTCAATGCAGAATCTATCTATTAATATGCAATGTATTTAAAGTTGTTTAATGGTATACATGAAGCACATTGTGGGGATAACCCTCCTAGGTCTTGTAGAGCCCGAAGTGTAGGAGAAGTAGCATTTTTTCTTCTTCTCATTGAGTTGGCCATTAAATTTGAGAATTCTTAAACATAGAGGTTGGTTACCTCTTAGAGAGTTTCGGAGCTTAACTAGAAAAAACACCAACAATCATCATTAGACTAGAACAATTCTTAAGTATTAACTACCCTAACTTTTGAGAATCATCATCAACATCCTAACATATGTCTTAATAGATCAAACATTCCTACAATAGACAACATTGATGGGTAAATATCCTGAAACATCAAAACATCTATGGCAAGTGATACAACAACATTGTTTATCTTTTTATGATCTTATCTTTTTTATTTATCTCAATGTTGCATTCCCAAGATCTCTCAAGGATGTCCATAAGGATTTTAGAGAGGAAGGAATGGGGCACTAAGCATTGAGTTTTTGTTTGTTCTGTTTGTTGGATTTTTTTTAATACTACCAAGGCAAATACTTTCTTTGTTATATGTAAGGAAGACATTTTGGGATAATTTGTGTAGTAGTTGCATTATTTCTATGTAACTACTATGAAATTTTTCAAAAATTCTTACCCATACACTCTAATAGGGTTTCCATGTGTCTAGTATGAGCAAGAATACTCCTTGTTTGTAAAGTCAAAGTCCATGCAATAGATACAAAGCCACCTTGTTCATTAATATCTTGGTGCATCATGTTTATTTTCTACATCAATAAGGATTGCTAAAAACTACTTAGTCCTCCATGAAAGAAAGAAAAAAACTCATCAATGCATATAATCACATATCATCAATGCATAACATCAATCATATCATCAAATCATCTTGTCAATGTGTATCATCACATAGATTTTCAAAAATCAGATCAAACATCTAACACTTCTATCTATCTATCTCTTATCATAGTAACATGTCTTCTTAATAACATTTGCATCTTGCATCACAAATTCATTAGTATCGCATGCATCCTTCACCCACAAACTCATCAATGCATATCATTTCCATCATATAAATAAAACATAATACATCATAACATAATCCATCACATACATGCATAAATCATTCATCCATCCATATCATATAAATGAATAAAAAGTACAAAATCATGAGAATATAATCAAAGTTCATCTATCATATACATATAATCATCCATGAATATCCATGAATATCTCATAACACATTTATGCCATGACAAAAAAATGGTATCCTGTATATCATCAAAAATGGGAATGTCGTGTACATCATCAAATATCATGTGTGATATCAAAATATAAAAAATATATGTGAGGCCTTAGATTGGCCAATGAATGTATATACAAAAAAAGATATGTCTATATTAGAACCTGTAACATAAACATGAAAATCGTAAAAGATCAATCTCAGCCCTACTGCCCATCCCAAGGTAGGGATCTATTTTGCTCTCTATCATGTTGATATCAATGGTTGTGTGGAGGAGACTGGTGTGCTTGAAGAGGAGACTAATTTTTTTGTCTAACTAACTACCCACCTAATGACTTTGTCCATGTCACTACACTCGAAACTCCAAATCGAGGATGTCTCTATGTTCTAGAAACCTAGGCCTCATAAAGAGTCTTATAATATGTCCTCTCCTCAATCAAAGCATCTCGCTCTAGTTGATGCTATTGTCTCTCCAAGTCCCACTCATGTCTCAGACTACCCCACTCTAATCAAGTTTGGTCTCTCTCAGTTGTGATAATAGCTAGCTACACCTCTAAGGCATGTCATCAAGTTGCCTCTACATCTCTCTTTGTTGCACTAGCATCTCTATTACCAATGAGCTGAACAATATTTCCTATCATATCCCCCTATGGGGGAGGTGCTTGGGGTACCTGTTGCTATTGTTGGTCACCATCATCCTGATCATCTTGAACCCTCTATAGTTGCTCATGTGCAATCCTTAGCCTCTGCATATCTCCCCTCCTACCTATAATACCAGTCATCCTGTGCACCTATCCAATCATTGGTCCAATGCTAGTAGGATTTATAAATCTCAGTGGATGATGTCAAGCCCACCACTATAAGTTTGAGAGTGCAAATGAGCCTAAATGAACCCTAATTTCCTATTTTAACTCCTCAAAACCCTAATTTTTACCCTCAAAACCCTCCTAGGTTAAATTTTGAGCACTCTAGACCATCTTGAACCTAAAAACGAGACCCCTAGGACCTAAATTTTTATCCTCTATACATTAGAACTATTCTTGAACCTTATCGCAAGACCGACCCGAAAATTATTTTTTTTGGCCAACCTCTCGAGGGGGTAGCCCAGCATCCTATCATCCTTCCACTAACTGTCGGGGCATAGTGGGGCATAATTAAAAAATTTCTTTCTTTATTTGAACATCAAATTATTTGAAACAACGCATCAAGTACATTATTTCAAAGAGGGGCAAAATGTAGACATGTAAAAATGGCTTAACACATTTTGCACATCCTAAACTACATTTTTCCACTATCGACATCACTTTCATTATCACTATTGCATATCACTTCATTAACATCATTAATATTCTTTTTTAACATCATTTGCATCATTAACCCTATTTTCCTCTATTAATTAAATAATCTCAAATTATTTAATTAACTCACCATATCATCACCTAATTTAACCTAATTCCTCTTGATTAATTAAATAAACATTAGGTATTTAATTATGTCACTAATATTACTTATTCATCTAAATTAATTAAATATTTATCATTAATTATTTAATTAGTCTACTTTTCCTTCTTCAAATTTGAATAATTAAATCTATTATTCAATTTCCCAAAATTAACTCATTATGGTCAATTAATAAATATACCTTTATTTATCAAAGTCAAACACATCTTGCATGTTCCTCTTAAACATTAATTAATTATTAAATTAATTAAATCATCCCCACATATCTTGATTGAATAAATCATGACCATTGATTCCTCAATCTAATTTCCCAATCCCACTGATTACTCTAATCCCACTAAACACTCAATCTAATTTATCCATTCCCACTAATCATTCAATCTAATCCCACTAATTAACTAATCAATTCCTTTGATTGGATTAATCAGGTGAGTTAAATGATCAATCTATTTCCTCTCAATAGTTCTCAACCATTGATCTTGAACTTTCATCCCTACATCCTAATCGTTCATCTAAAACTCATGAATCTATAAAACAACCTTCATCCTTCTCATAATTAAATCTAGTGAATTTGTAGAAAGGTCATGTCAGATTGACTATTGAAACAAATTGAGAAAACATATACTTGCATAATAGATCATCATTGTTATCATTTTTTTGCAATTATGGAGGCTTCATGTTGAATCAAGTAATCCAACATCCATCTTCAACATGAATACACTCAACCATGGGATGGTATGATTGTATCTTTTGAATTCATTATGTGTTTCATTCATTTATGTTAACCTTTCTTATTTGGATTCTTAAGCTTTGTAATTACATTTCATGGGTAAGTGGGTCTTGTTATCTTGTTTTGAATTTATTTGAATTCATTCATTTTTACTAAATCTATTATTTATATTCCCTTACATAGGTATAAATAAGAGTCGATTTGTTGGGGGATGAAGAGATGGACAAAAGATATTTGAATGATGTGAATCACAGAGTGTTAGAGTGCAAAATTGAGAAGTGCAGTGCAAGCTTTCATGTGTTATATTGTTGGATGCAATGAGTAGAAGGTTTTTATGATTCTTTATTCATGTTGAAAAGGTGTTGGTGATATTGTGGCATATTTATTTGTTGCATTGAGATGAATTTCTTTATGTAAAATTCTTCTCTATCTTCTTTTCCATTTTGGTAGTGAGCCTTTGGCAATAAGCCTTTCTTTCTTTGGGCAATGAACCCTCTAACAGTGAGCCCTATTGTATTCGGTTTTGATATTACTTTATATTATGAGCTAATTATCACCATAGTTTTTCCCATCTTGGGTTTTCCACGTAAACCTGGTGTTCTCTTGTGGATGGTTTCGATTTTTTCACTTTTTTTTATTTTTCTTTCATGCTAAATCATTACAAAATATTAAGGTTGTATTAGTATAGTTTTGAATGTGTATGAGGGTTTTTAAGTTTTAGGGTACAACTAATTCACCCCCCTCTCAATTATTTTCTCCATTCAACAATTGGTATCACAGAAAGGTTCCTTGAAATAAATATTAACCTCTTGAGGTAGATCTATGATGGTACACAAGAAAGATATCCCTATATTTGATGGAATGGATTATGCATTCTAAAAGACAAGGATGGAAGGATTTTTGGTTTATCTTGGATATGATGTCTAGAATTCTGTTAAGACTGGTTATATTGAACCTACAAATGGTCCAAGTATTGTTGATGAGATCAAATCCTATAAAAGAAATGGTAATGAAAGGTATGCTCTCTTAAATAGTCTTACAAATTTTGAATTGGTGAAAGTTATAAGTCTATAAACTACTAAAGAAATTTGGGAAAAGTTAGAAAGAATTTATGAAGGAGATGATAAGGTTAAAGAAGCTAAGATACAAAATTGGAAATCATGATTGAGAACTTGTGGATGTCTAGAGAAGAAAATGTTACAAGCTATATAAAGAGGGTAGATGAAGTTGTCAGCTCCATCAGAGATCTTGGTGGAAAAATCAAAGAACTAGAAGTGGTAAAGAAAATTCTTAGAACTGTTCATAAATATTATAGTCATAAATTTTCTCTTATTGAGTAATTTATGAAAATAAATCAATATACTAGAGATCAATTGTATGTTTCCTTAAGTGCTTTTGAAATGAGAGAATTTGGAACAAATAGTGGTGCAAAAGTTGAGACTGCTTTTAAGGTTGGGAAATCAGAGGAGAACAAGGAATCAAATTAGGATGATCTTGATGATATAGAAGCTAACTTTGTAAGGAAAATGAAGAAGGGTACTGGTAAGTACAATGGTAAGTTGGCTTTCAAATGTTTCAGTTGTGGAAATATAGGTCACTATGCTTCAATATGTCCAAACAAAGCTTTGAATAACAAAAATAAAAATAACAAAGGTAAGATGATCAAGAAAATTTATTATGTTAGAGAAGATGCAAGTATTTATAAAGATGAATCTTATTATGGAGATGATTATTATGAATGATTGTTCATGGATTTAAAATATGAATATGTTTCTACTAAATATAAGAGATGTGTGAAGGAAATTCCTCTAGAGACAAAGGATAAGACTGGAGGTACTTTGGTATCTACTTTTCATGCTAGACAGAAGAACTATCAGATCATTGAAAGTGGATGCTCTAATCATATGACCAGTTATGAGTAAGTTTTTTGAACTTGAAAAATATGATGGAGGATGTATTAGATTTGGTTATGATACATTTGCTAAGATATGCGGAAAAGAGTATCAATTTTGATGGAAATCATAATACTAGTGTTGTCTACTACATTAAGGGTTTAAGACATAACCTCTTGAGTGTTGGAAAAATGTGTAGAAAAGGATACAATCTTAAATTTTAGGATGATGGATGTGAGATCAAAAAAGGATATAGAACTATGGTTTATGTTGAAAAATAAAAAATGGAAATGTTTCTTAAGGGTGTGAATGGTCACTTCTTTATGACTCAAATTAATGAAATTTGGATATGGCATAGAAGAATATGTCACATAAATTTTGATAAATCAGTAAGAATCAGTTCAACTGAAGCAGTAATAGATCTACCAAAGATTACAAAACCTATCAATGTTGTCTATAAAGAATGTCAAATTGGAAAGCAAGCAAGAAGAAGCTTCAAAGTCGAAGAACAATCTACTACTAGACTGTTGGAATTAGTGCATATAGATCTTTGTGGCTCTACAAGAGTAAGAAGTCTTCAAGGTGACATGTATTTCATGTTATTAATTTATGATCTTATTCTAAAATGACATGGGTTACTTTTCTCAAATAAAAATCAAAAGCTCTAGATAGGTTTAAAGCATTCAAATTTATGGTTGAGAATGAAATGGATATAAAAATAAATTTTTTGAGATTTCACAGAGGTGGAGAGTTTATCTCCAATGAGTTTAACATATTTTATGAGAATCATGGCATAAAGAGGCACTTATCTTCCCCTAGGACTCCTTAGAAAAATGGATTGGTTGAAATAAAGAATAGGGTTGTTCAAGAAGCTGCAAGAACAATGATGGAAGAGGAAAATATACCAGAAGTCTACTAGAGAGAAGCAATTCATACTACTATTTATATACTTAATAGAGTTAAAGAAAGATCAAATAATGTAAAGACTCCTTATGAGCTATGGAATGGAATGATTCCTACTTCCAAGTATGTCTGAGTGTTTGGAAGAAAATGTTATATTAGAAGAGATGAAATTTTGATATAAGGTTTGATGAAGGTATCTCCTTGGATATTCTACTAGAAGCAAAGCTTACTAGTTCTATAAGAAGATATTGAGAAATATTGTTGAGAGTGCAAGTGTCAATCTTGATGAATATTTACAAAATAATTCAATGATTATAGATGGATATGAATCAAATGAGTCTTCTTACAAAGAAGAAGAAAAGGTTGAAGAAAGAGAAGTGTGAATTGAAGAGGAAGAAGCTTCAGAAAGAACTCCTAAAACTCCTAAGTATGTACAAAAGAATCACTCTAAAAATTAGATCATTGGAGATAATAACAAAGGTGAAATAATAAGAAGTAAATTTGTTGAAGAACAAGTAGATCTATGTTTACTTTATGAATTTGAACCTAAAATAGTGATGATGCATGCAAAGATGAATATTGGATCAAGGCTATGGAAGAAGAACTATTGAAAATTGAGAAGAATCAAAATTGGGAACTTCTCTTGAGACCTACAAACAAAAATGTGATTGGAACTAAGTGGTTATTCAAAAACAAACTAAATGAGAATGGAGAAGTGGTAAGGAACAAGGCACGACTTGTGTGTAAAGGCTACTCACAAGTTGAAGGAATAGATTTTGAGGAGACATTTTCTCCAATGGAAAGAATGGAAACTATCAGGATGTTTTTGGCATTTGCAGTACATAAGGATTTCAAGGTCTATCAAATGGATGTGAACTTTTCTTTCTTTAATAGAGAATAGAAGAAGAGACCTATACATATAACAATCGGAAGGATTTTATTTATCAGACAAATTGGATATGGTTTGTAAATTGTATGGATTGAAGAAATATCCTTGAGCTTGCTATATAAGGTTGGATAGATACTTGATACAAAAAGGATTCAATAAAGGTACTACAGATAGAAATATTTACTTTAAATTTAAAAAATATCAAATCTTTATTGTGGTTGTATTTTTTGATGACATAATATTTGGAGGCAATGAAGATATGTGAAAATAGAGGAAATGTAGAAAGAGTTTGAAATGTCTATGTTTGGGGAGATGAATTTATTCCTTGTATTACAAATAAATCTAACAAGTAAAAGTATTTTCATTTCACATTCAAATTATATCAAGGAAATGTTGAAGAAGTTTAGAATGGAATATTCTAAATTGGTGTATACTCCTATGGTTAATAGTTGCAAATTGAGAAATAATGATGAATATCCTAAGGCATATCAGATCAAGTATAGATCAATGATTAGTGGACTGCTATATCTAGCTACTACTAGAACAAATATCATGCATGTTTATCTTTTGGCTAGATCTTAAGAATATCCCAGAGAGTCACATGTTATAGAATTGAAGAGAATATTTAGATACTTGAAGGGCACTCTGGATCATGGCTCGTGGTATCCAAAGGATACTAATTTTACTTTGAGTGTATACATAGATGTAGATTGAGCTACTTGTGTGGATGAATGACATGAAAAGTACAAGTGGTGGTGCATTCTTCCTTGGATGTAGATTAGTGTCATGGCTAAGTAAGAAACAAGATTCAATGTCTTTATCTACTACAAAGGCATATTATAATGCAATAGCATCTTATTGCACACATGTGTTGTGGATGAGAAACATATTGAAGGATATTAGATTAGTATATGATGAACCAATTTCTATATTTTGTGACAATACAAGTTCTATCAATATTTCAAAGTGTAATACCCCTCCGTTTTGCTTCTCATTTCATGTTGTCTTATGCCTTGATTGGATTGCAGCTACTGTGATACTGGACATATTTTTATTATGATATTTTGATCGCTACTCTTGAGCGACAAACTATTACTATGTGATGTGATTATCTGATTTGATTTTACATGCTTTGATGAATGAATGTTAACAGTAGAATTATCATGTGATTATTTATGAAACTATTGTTATGATGTTAGTGTCAGTCTTTGATGAGTGTATTGGTGAAGGAGACGGAATCGCATCACTCGCTTGCGAGCGCCCTGCGATTCCGAGATTTCTTCTTCACGGTGTGAATTATATACTGCATATATTATGTTGATTATTTGATTACAGGTTGTAGGTACGTGACATCGACTCCACCGGGTTCCACAGGTTTGAGCGTGTCGATCCAACGGTTAAGTTGAATGGGAGATAGTAGCTTGGTAACATGTGTCAGGCCTACACCCTAGCCTTAGTGTGTCGTCCGTTCTGATGTTTGAGTCATGTTGTATCCTATTGGATGTTATGTTATGTTTTGAAATGTGTTGAACCTTTAAATAGTTCTTTTGAAAATTGCATTGGCTGGAAGAAATGTTTATTTTATAGTATATTAATGTTATGCCTATTGGTTATTTTTAAAATGATTATTGAAATTAAACTTAAATTAATTAATTAATTAAATTTAAATCTCAAGGATTAAATTTAATTATTAAATAATGTTATGTAAGTAAATTTAAAGTTAAATTACTTATTTAATTAGATTTAAATCTCAAGGGATTAAATTTAATTAATAAATAATTGTGAGTAAGTTAAATTAAAGTTAAATTGTTTATTTAATTAAATTTAAAATCTCAAGTGATTGAATTTAGTTATTAGATAATTTAATAATAATTAAGTTAGTGTGTTTGATTGTTAAATTAAATTAAATCAAAAAGGGAATTGGAGAAATTGAAATTTTACTTTAAAGTCAAAGTTAGGGCCTTTTCAAAAAAAGGGGAAATGAAATTATCTGTAAATTCAATTTTGCATTTGAAAGTGAATTAGGGTTACATTAGGTTATTTTGGAAATTTTGTTGTTTTATAAGTTTAGGGCAGAAAAATTTGGGGATTCTTCTTCCTTCATTTTTTTTGACAGGCATGAAATTTGTTGGAGAGATTTTGATGAAAGTTTAGTGAATTATTTTCTGGTTGAGGAATTAAATTGAAAGGGGAGAAAAAAATTCTGTGAAGAAGGTGGAGCTATTGGATAGAAGCTTGCTGGAAATTCTTTGCATTGTGGTAAAAGAAATTGTGGAAGAGTTCAAAGGAAAATTCTGCATCAAGGAATATGGTGGCTGCAAATAACCAGGTTTTCTTTTATTTCCTTGTTTTTATTGTTCCTAGTTTAACCTATTTGTTTAAAATGATATGAAATTTGTAAATGGGGAATTTTTCTTGAAACCCTAGGTTAAACTTCAATATTTTGATATTCAGATTTATTGTTTTTAAAATGCAAACCCTTTTAGAAAATTTGTGGAAAAAAAACCTAGATCAATGTATTAATCTTCTTGTGTTTAGAATTATTTGAAAACACAAAGAAAAGGGAATGGTTTCATTTGTTATTCTGAATTTAACCTTTGTTTTGAAAGGTTTCAATGTTGCAAAATTTTATTTTCTGGTGTTTAACTTTTTTCCTTCAATTTCACTAGTAAAGAAAATTCTGGAAAAAAATTATATATATGATAATATATATTGCATATACCATATTTTGGATATGATATATGCAATTTATATTAATCATATATATAAAATTTTTATTTAATACTGGATTAATGTTTTGTTTTGGCTGCGTACGGGCCTGTGTCCATCCGTACTTGCGTATGAAATTGTTAATTTTTATTTTATAAAAATAAATTTTGAAGTTTCTGGGGGGGTTCGGCCCCCCCACCCTTTTGTATTTAATGCACAGTGGGTACGCAGTACCCACTGGGCAGTGCGCCACCCATGGGGGACGCACTGTCCAATGGGACTGCAGCCCCCACTGGTACCCCGGCCGCTGTACGTATGTACAGTCGACGCAGGGTACGCCGACCGTAGGACAGTCTGCGGACTGTCACATCCACCATAAAAATTTTATTTATTTGCTTTTTGTTTCTTTTTTGGTTTTTAAAAGTTTTGTTTTTATGAAATTTTTTATTTATGTTGTTTTTTTAATTTCGTTTTATTCTTATTTTATTTTATTTTATTTTATTTAATTTTCAATTTTAATTTTAATTTGGTTTAATTTATTTTTTATATGATATTTAATTAATTTATATATTTTATATATGTATTATTTTTATATTATATATTTAAATATATATAATATTTAATATATATATATGTATATTTTTTTATGAAATTAATTAATGTTATATATTAATTAGTTAACCTTATTAGAATGTTTTTTTTCATAGTTATTTTATTGAATCAATGAAAAGGGGAGATATTTTTCTTTTATAACGAATATTAGTTTTATGCATGAGGTTTTGTTGTGGAGATTATAGTTAAATATCTTGTTAAACATAGAAACATCCTCCAACTAAACAACTAGTTATAGTTAAATTTATTACTCTCATGTTTTGATTCAGTTGAAAAGTTTAAGTAGTTTTGATGAAGAATTATTGTTCAATATAAAGTATAGAATGGAATAGTTCCTCTTTTGTGAGAAACATTAGATTAGGAACATGGTTTTAGAATAACCAAATGTAGTATTTTCATTGCCAATGCATGAGTCCATTGATGTATCTTTTAATGAATATTCTGCGAATGATTGTTGAGTAGTTGTGTTGTAAAGTCTTCCAGTTAAACGTGGGTCATTCCCTTGTTAAAATATTGTTTTGATTTCCCTTGGGTAGTGTTACAATTATCTTGTATCCTCCTAGTATTGGAGTGGATTTCTTGTATTGCCTCCTAGGATTGGAGAGAGTATATTGGTTCATTTCTGTAGCACTTGAGTAACCCTTGGAGTTAGTTTTGTAGTGTGTTATCCAATTAGAAGAGTGGCTTTTGTTAGGGGCCGGAGCCCAAAGAGGTAAACCGGGAAACCTTCAGAAGTGATTTTAACAACTGAGAACTAAAGTAAATATACTTAGCATATTAGGATGTAGTTCACATTAACCAAGATAAATTAACCTCACTCACAGGCACAAGGGTTTGTTTAGACTTGGGGTGAGTGAGAAGGCCTGGAATGGCAAGATCACTACCTTGTCCTTATGAGAGGTAGTTGATTCCGCTTGAGTTAGTATGAGTGTCGAGATTCGGTTGAGGCCACCAGGATTTTCGGAGCCTATGAAGAATACCCAGAGGATATATCATGACAAACCTTGCGATGACACTCTGTCTAGGATAACACCGTGTTTTTGTTGTGTGTATGTTTTGTTTAGCACACTTGATTATTTTATGTCTGGGAGCAATGTAACCATGATTAGTGTTTGTTTTATTGTACATATGTGTGGTTGAGTCAGTTTGTATCAGTATGAGTCTGCCTTTGGTTTGAGGTGGTAGGTTTCTCATCCATGTTACTTGGTTACTATCTCCTAGCATGGGGGGTGGTCCTTCGGGTACCACATGGTTGGGTGGAACATGCACCATAACCGTTGGGTCCCCTCGATCTTCAGCACTTGGTGGCGAGACTTCTTGATGGACATCTCACTTGTCTTGCTTTAGGATTCTTGTACTTTGTATCTCATGATGTAATGATATTGTTTACCCCTCTTGTGTATGAGGTGGATCTTGTAATATTTAGACTTATGTATTTGTACTCATTCCGAGAATGAGGATTGTAATAGACCTTGGTAATTGATTTATATAAATGAATGCCTAATATTTATCTTGTACTTTTCTTTGATGTAAAATGTTATTACTTGTATATTTACTTCCAATTGTATTTTAAATAATGTATGTTAATGGGGTTTAAGTAATCTCAGTTATGTAACCCTAGGGGAGGTTGTCAATTTAGTTGAACATGTGGGTTTAATTCACTTCTTTTACTTCTTTTAAAAAAAAAAATTAGTACGCTTGTTTAGTGAATTGAAACTTCCTCTAGGGTTGCGTGGCGGGGCATTACACAAAGAATCTATTAATTCATTCAAGGACAAAACATATCTCAATCTAGTATCACTTTCTAAGAGAGAAGGTTGTAGAAAATGAAGTTAAGCTTGAGTATGTTCCTACAAAGGATCGGGTTTTTGATATATTCACTAAGGCTCTTCTTAAGGATACATTTGATTTTCTCTTGGAGAAGTTGGGGGTTATTGCCCCTTCTTCTCTAAACTAGATGCATAAGGAGATGCATCATTCCAATGGATTTCAAAGTTCATTCTTTGGTCTAGACTAATGTCGGAGGCTACCTCTCAAGGGGAGTAGGTAGTGATATTGTTGGTTGTTGCAGTCAAGTGGAGTATGTGTTGTTAGTATGCATTGGTTTCCAATTGGGGCAATATGGTTTTTTCTCCTAAGGGGGGGTGTATTGATCATTGAAGCAAAGAAGGTTGAAGAGCAGTTGTGAAAAGGATAAATTATGTCAAGAAACATCAGTGATACATGTCTTTTGTCCTTTTCCATTGATATAAAAGGTGGAGAGAGTCATGTGAAAAATAGGATAGATAAGGAAAGAGAATAAAGTGATAAGGATAAGTTGAAAGGGGGAGAGTGTGTAATGAGAAAAGAGAAAAGGAATTAGGTATAGAGCATAATTTTTATGTTTGTTGTCAATGATTTTCACATCATGTGTTTCCATCAATGATATAGGGGCAGATTGTTGCAAGCATGAGTAGTTGGTGTTGTCATTGATGTCAACAGGCTTGTGTTTTCATTGATGTCAACTGTATAAAGAGGAAGAATATCATTATTGGGGGAGATTGTTGCAAGAGTGTGAGCAGTTGGTGATGCTTTGATTAGTTGCATTATGTTGTCATTAGTAAACTAATTGTTTCAACCTATAGTGTTGTTTTGATAACATTTTTTCTATGATTGAGGAATTAATAGAGGTGATGGGGATGTGTCTCTAATGCTTTTTTTTCTATTTTTTGAGAAAATTTTGATAAAAAAGAGGAAATAGTGTGTTATAGTATTGTTCTGGGTTGGAGAGTAGTGTTTTGGTGTTGCTTCACATTTCTTCTAGGTTGAAGATCTACCTATTCATTTCAAATATGTTGATCAAAGGTGTTTAGAGGTATTGTATTCAAAATTTAGTGTGTTGGATTTTTGTACAAAAGTTGTGTTCACTAGTGTGTAAACAACGTATTGTAGAGGTGTTTGGGAGAAAAAAATTTCTCTGAATTTATTCACAATTTTGTTTCAGGTCTTGCAGATCTAAATGCATATTGGTAGTATTGTTATATTTATTCAATCAAAGTTGATTGAGGCTTAGTTCTTCAGAAGACAATTTCTTAAGTTTTTATATGAAAGAGTTGTTTGAATGTACTAGGTGTGTACATTCCTCAGGTGAAAGTTGTTGTGAAGGATTTTGTTGGATTTTAGGATGTTTTTGGAATATTATTTATTGTGTTCAAGTGGAATTTGTTTCCCATGAGGTGTTTTTGGATCAAATGAAGTGTGTACTTAAAATTTTAATGGTGTTTTCACAGGTAACGACTAACCTTGGTGTTTACACTAATTGTAGTGGATGTTTATTATTTTGAGAAGCATGTTGAAGCATGATGATATAAATTTAGGTCCCAAAAAAGGAATGGTGTGGTCTACCTTCACTTCAATCCACCACGGAAGTGTTTTGGTGCTGACCTAATTTGAATTTGCATGGTTGATTTACATAGCCAACTTGGAGAATGTTTTCAAGTTTGAAGATGGTATAAATAAGATTTGATTTGTTGAGGTATGAAGAGATAGACAAGAGAGATGTTAATGATGTGAATTACAGTGTTAGAGTGTGAAATTGAGAAGTGCATTGTGATCTTTCATGTGTTATATTGTTGGATGTAGTGAGAAGGTGTTTAAAATTCTTTAGTCATGTTGAAAAGGTGTTGATATTATGGTGGATTTTTGTATTGCATTGAGATGGATCTCTCTATGTAACATTATTCTATATCTTCTTTTCTATTCTAGAAATGAGCCTTTGATAGTGAGCATTTATTTCTTTGCGTAGTGAGCCCTATTCTATTCGGTGTTGATATTAATTTATATTGTGAGCTAATCCTTGCCATTTTTTTTCTCATCTTGAATTTTCCACATAAATTTAGTGTTCTCTTGTGCATGGTGTTGATTTTTTTCAGTTTCTATTATTTGGCTTTCATGCTAAATCATTACAACATATTAAGGGTTAATTTTATTAATATGGATCTGAATGTGTATGATGGTTTTGAAGTTTTAAGGTACAAGTAATTCACCCCCCTTTCAGTTGTCTTGTGAATTCAACATTGTTGTGAAGTTCTTGGAACCAATTTTTTTTTTATATCTCATTTGCAAAATTTTGACAATTTGGTAGAGAGTTATGGAATTTTGAAAAAAACTACTCAATTTGGGCTTAAGGGGCAAAAATTTGGCACCTAGGCACTTGGACTTCAATCACCAATATGACCATGCCACTGATATTTTTTTAAATAAGAAATTAAAATTTCGTTGCCACTGGCAATGGATGGTTGGAGCTTTGTCACTGCTAGCAAGTGGTGGGATCCCACATTTCTAGGATTGTTACCCCATGGTCACAAGTGAAGTGATTAGGGTTACCCCTCAACCACTCGCATGCCAATTAAATTTAATCATTTTGTTTTAAACTATGAATTTAAAATTTAATTTATTAAGAACTATGGAAATTGTATAATTATGCTAGTCAAAGTACCTTGATGTGACTACAAAACCCCATTTGTATGCCACCCACATAGTATATTTCCTACCAATACGTCAATATATAGTATTATAATTGGAAATGCCTTTAGACCCATACAAACCATATAAATGGTAAGATCCCATATGATGTATGGACTATATGGACAAGTGTTAGTAGATTTTTCCAAAAACTCCAAAAATGGCCTACAAATTTTTCATTCAAATATGAAGTATTTTATATGAAAATAGGGGCTTTATAGCCTTCTAGACTCAACCGTGAGATCTATTTTTCCCCAATTTGCATATAACAAAAGCTCAATCTTGAATCACTCTCAATCTAAGAAGGGGTTTTGCAATTTTGAAGCTCTAATACCATGTTAGAGTTAATCAAAGACTCAAGCCTTAGGACCACCTATAAAAACCAAAAAGAGCCTTCTACAAGAGGGAGAGTAAGAATAGAGATTTGAAATAATAGATGTGAGATATTAAACCAATATGCAATACTCAAGATTATTGTGATATATTGGACTTACTCAACTAAACTAAATTCTTAAAGATGTAAAAATGATGCCTTGATTATAAATTCAAAGTGTGAGATATGATTAGACAAGATCTTGACATGTGTCTTAATCCTATATAATGAGATAACTACCTCAACAAATATTAGATGACTTGGGACACAAGCATTGAATGCCAAAAGATAAGATAAGATCTGGTGACAACTAACACTAACTAGAAACATTCCCTCTTAGGACCTAAGTGGACTTAACATGTAAATAGGACCTAGACAAGTAGAATACCTATTTATTCCAAAAATACTAATATTGATCATCTCTAATTAATATCATTCATGATAAACTACCATATAATATTATAATATATATCAGTAGTTTCTTCTATTTAGTAACATTTTATAGAACATAATAAATATTACATATTTTAACAATAATTGCTTCTTCTTTGTTACCTAACATATTTTTTTAGATAATTCAATTATTATTTTTATATATAATGTTATCTTAATATTACAACAAATGGATGGGATTTATTTATCATATTACCTATATCTATACATAAAAACAATATATAATAGACTACTGAAAAATTATATTATTAATCATGTATTATGTAATTTTCCTATTGTTGGGCCAATTTTTTTCCCTCACATTTTTTCCTCCCTCCTCTTTCTTCCCTTGAACCATTTGTATATTTCTCTTCCTCCATTTTTTTGGGTTTAGTTTTGTCCATATTCCTCAACCCCCCTCACCTATTTAGCTATCTAGGTTTTCTTCTACTCTCTTCAATCTTCTCTCTAATTGCATCTCATTCTGGTGATGGATCTATTAACATGTAGGATTGCACCCTGATGCTAAGCTTGGAGGCTCAACAATCCTATGTAACATTGAAACACCTTTGATTCTGTGGGTTGCTCATAGTGAAGGTGAATCTCTAGATTATGGGTTGGTTCCCATTTTGATCTCCTAGAAACTATTGATTTTGGTGGGAAAAAGGAAGAAGGATAAATTTTTGAAATGGAAAATTAAATGTAGGAGGTGATGCACAAATAATGTAACTAACATACAGAAATGGCTCACAACTATCCTTTAATGAATTTGTTCACACAACTTAGTTTGGGAAAATTAATCACTTAAGTAATTCATTAAAAGTCTTGCAAGATCTATGTCCTTTGAAGGAAAAAAACATTTTCACAACTCAGAATGCAAGATAAAACAAAGGCACAATTTATAACCTATGATGGTTAACTGCTTTTGTGTATATGCAATGATGAATGAGACAAAAATTTAAAGGTTTTTGATAAAACACAATAAGTTTGCATCAAATCATTCAAAATATGACAAAACACCTAAAACTGAGAAGGTAACACTTGATTTTATTGAAGGATGAAAGGAATTTCTTCCAAAAATAAGATGAAAAGGACCTTCTATTGTATCATAACTATCAAAAATATGCCTGAGCTACAAGACTTTCAGCCTTTTTGCATGTGTAAGAGAAGGCATGAAAGTAAGAACTGAGAAAAAACCTAAGTATTTTCCTTCTATATGCAAAAAGGACTCCAAAGAGTCACAATGAGTTAAAGGAAGTCAACTCAGCTCAAAAATATCTCTCCCACAAGAAAAAAATGAAAACCCCCAAAAAGAGGGGTCGAAACTGAAGCAACTTGAGCTAAAATAGCCTCAAACAAATTGTCACAATCAGTTTGACCCAAGTGGGATTCAAACTCACCTACTCAACTGAAAATCAAGCCCAAAAGAGCTCTAGTTAAACTTCGCCTCTAATTTTGCATGATGTTGACATGAAAGTAATCAACTTAAACAAGGAACAAAGTAATAAAATTTGAATTACTTTGCTGGGTGTTATGGATTTATCTATCTTCTACATCTACATGAAATTTATTGAATAAATTTATAATTGATTGCTTAAATAAAGTTTACATTTATTAATTTGATTTCAACTTCATGCATGATTTGAGGGGGGTGACTTGAATTGGTTTTGATTTTTCAATCCTTGTAAAATATGCAAAGGCACCTAGACACATTACAAGGGGTATCAATTCTTATGTAAAATTCTTTAAAATAAAGTGGAAAACACCCATGAAAGGGTCATCCAATACTTAGGGCAAAATAGAACCTTAAAGACAAAATACCTACGGCCTTTCTTCATTTCATTCATTTTACACTTAGAATTTTTACTCCTTTGCTTGTGGCCACCAACAAGAGTTTGCATTCAATCTTCAATGCACATTTTTGGAGCTATCATGGAGATTTTGTCGAGCCTCTTTTGCTTTTGATTGGCCAAAATAAGGCTTTCTAAAAACCCTAAAGAAAATCTCCACTACCTCATTTTGCATTTTATACTCATGCTTTGTCACCAAGATTTTATTCTACCCACAAGGGTCTCAATTAGTGCTCTTTCTGGAGGTTCTATGGAAAAAATATTAAGGTCAATCTTGGTAAGCCTTCTCTTTGTGCAAACAAAGCTCTCATTTCATTATCTACGAACAAATATGTGGTCTTGAGCTTTGTTTATGCAAAACATGATGAGAATGTTTTAATTTTTCTATGTTTTTTTCTTTATTTTGCTCGGTCTCTATAATAAAATGATAGAGGACTTCTACTTCTATGCTTCAATTATTTTAACTGGCATATTCATGACTTTTCCTTGGTTTAGAAGCATTTTGGGTTTTATTTTCTTTTGCACTTTCCTCTCCCTTTTTTTATGGAGGCCATCATGATATAACTCATTGATTTTATGCACTTGAAACCATATTTTGGTAACCCTATCCCTTTGACCTCATGGTGGCTATTGATTAATTTTCTTGTACAGTTCCTTAAAACTACTGCAAAATACAGTACATTCTTCATGATATTCACTATCTTTTAAGTTGAGTTATTTCACCTGTAGGTTATCGTCCCTCTATCATGGCATACTTTAACTATCCTTACCAAAGGAACAATACTTTGTAGGTCATACATGATGATGTAACATTGTACTTTAACTTAATAATGACTAATCTTTGCATCCTTCATATTGTCAACCAATGTGACGATATTCTATGGCTCAAAAGGCATTCTCATACATTGTTGCTTTTGTTGTTTCTATGGACTATATATGTCATTTGAAATCATAAATTTTTTGTGATATGTCTTGATACATGATGCTATCCTTATTATTTTTAATTCCATTGAACAAGTATTTATCATTAGTGACTTTAGTCAACTCACTGTCATGAGTGATGAGTGCTTGTTCAATGTTGATAAGTGTGGTGAGTTTACACTCTTATCCCTCTCAAAAACAAGAGGGCAGCATGTTGGTCTCAACCCTTGTGGGAGACCATTTTCTCCACATGTTGTGATATTAATGTAAAATAACCCAGCAATGAAAAATGTACCTATATCTGCACAATGAACAAACATGTTAGATAAAACAATGAAGCTCAGAATTTGATGGGGATTGATGATGATCTTTTTCTTTTCCCTTATATTTATGATGATTGCAAAACTAATTTCAATTCCTTATGAGATTAAATAATATGTTTGTTGATATTTTATATGAGGAGAGTAGGCATCTTTTGCTCTAACACCAAATTTTCCATCTCTTGTAGGAAAACTTCTGGAGCATCAGAGCAACTTCTGGAGCAACCAAGAGAAAGGAGCTAGAGATGCAGTAGTTCAACCTTGGGGTTCATCATTTAGGAAATTATAGATCCCTATTCCTTTCATATCCTTTTCTTTCTTCAAATGTATAGTTTACATCTTGTATTGCATTGAATCATTTTCTCCCATGGCTTGTGTGGGACACTATACTTTTATAATAATGAATAAAAGATAGCATTTAATGCAAAGCTTGTGCAATATTTTCTCTTGTAAACACTTTCATAATAGACTAAAATTTATTTGATGATATTTTTGTGTATGATAATGAACACTTAGTAGAATCAAATGTGTACCTTTCATTTTATTTTTCATGATCATTATTGTCTTAGCTCTACCTGATTGAGTTGAAGGAAAAATTAGGAAAAAAAATTGTGACATTTGCTAAATTCTTGCCTAATAAGCATCAAGACTAGTAGCATCAAGCTATCCATTGGTTATAGGATTCAATTCTTGTCCTTTTCACTCAAAAAAACCTTTGTAACTCAGCTATTAGGAACTCTAGAAAAACAAAACTAAAACTGAAAACAACTACCATGTCTCTGTTTAGGATAGGACCAGAAAATTGTGAAACAACACTTCTTGGAGAATGAAAACTAAAAATCAAGCCTACTCTAACCTACTCTAACCAGTAAAAAAAATTGGTGAAACAAACCCATTAACTGGCTTTGTAAAATAACTCCCCCTTCTAACCAACAACGGATGCATTACATGTTTATGAATTGTTGATAAGAGGTGGAAAACAAGAAGATATCCCACAAATTATAGCAATATTCATGAAGAATCTAACCAAATTCACTCACCTCTTGAGTTTGATCAAACATACTACTAATTTGGAATGAATGGTTGAATTGGGTCTGCTATCCCACAGCTACAATTTTATAATTAGGAGCATTAATAACAGTTGCATATTATTGGTACCCCTCATGGCTAAATCTTTGATCGGGCATCCTCTTGAAAGGATGGAACCTGAACTCTTACTATCAGTTTGTTGATTATACATTGTTGATTCTACCTCATTCTGTTGATTAGTCTACTTTATTCTTAGTGACTCATTTGGAAATATGGTCACTTACGTCTTTTTCTCTTGCCACCCAAGGTTATCCTCCTCTATAGGTTGTTCTTGCTATGCAATAATTTCCTCTTCCAAAGATATTGTTTCACCTTTTGATTGTGAAAAAGATAGCTCAATGTTATCTTCAAATTGGTCCTCTTTATGGTAGCACTCTTGAGGAAACAAAACATGAATGTGCTCCTCATGTTTGTTTACTTATTCCTGCTGCTCAAATACTTGTTCAATCTTGTGAACTTGTTGTTCTAATTTATCATGATTGGAAACTTCTTCCAATAGGTCTGATTCTTTGTCATTCAATTTGGAGATAAAAAATTCAAGGTCATCCCAAAATGAACCTTCCTCACACTCTTCATAATATTTTGATGGAGGATTGTTTTCTACTTTACAACAGCTCTCAACCAGCTATGTAGGCTCCACAAAAATCTTACTTTTGCACTCCTCTTCCTGATCCAAGGCTTCATTATTCAATTGACTATCTTCAACCACTAACTCATTAGATTGTTTGATGTCTTCTTGTTGCTCTGAAATTGTTGTTGATGTGATCAAAAACACACCTTCTTCATCATTTTCAATGAAATAAGGTAGTTCATGAAACCAATTTGTAGAATGATCTTCTTGATCAACCTCTTTTACTTCTTCACCCTACTGCCATGGCTAACTTATTGAAACAACTTAATCATTTTCAACAAAACCAAGAATACCATTAGCTAAAACATTGAAATATTCCTCTTGAAAGATCTTCTCCTATTCAATATTTGTTTGCTCTAATCAATAATACTCTGCATCTAAGTGCAATGGATTTATATTTCTAATCTTCTCCATGATGAGTGAGCTATCTTGATCAATGGGTTGCTTTGTAACTACACTAGGTTGTACCTAATTACTTTCCTCAACTTGCAAAGGATGAAGGCTTGTGAAACTTGGAATTTCAAGATTAAGAGGTTGATTTGAAGAGTTAAGAGCTTTACCTTGCCTAAAACTTGGAATTTCATATTCTTTTGTAGGAATTGATTCAAGCATTAACTTCATTTTCTCCTCTTTGATAGCTAGCTCTCCCTCCTCATATTTCCTTCTTTGAATCTCTTCTTCTTGTTGGCATTGATAATCTAAATAATCCCACTCTTCTTGTTGCTCATTATACTCTTGATCTCCCTCATACTCTTGATTCACTTCAATTTCACTCATTTGCCTCTGAAATTTCAATAGTATGTCTTTGAGACTCATGTCTTCAACACCTTGAGTTTGATTAGGAAAATAGTTATGTTGATTGGAAACAAAAAAATGTTGTTATGATTGATTATGAGCATAAGCAAGGGTGGGTGGGTGGTAAGAGTACTAAACATGCTGGTTTTCTTAAAAACCATAGAATTTGAACTAAAACCAGCAGCATGATTGGCCTGATAAGGATGTGAATGAGAAAAAATTTCATGATATGTTGGGTGATATGGAATGCTTCCATGAAACATAGACATGTTTATTCATTCAAAATCTAGAAAATAAGAAAAAATAAAACTTGCTTAAAAAAAACCAGCGCTTGGCCATAATGAAACCAGAAAAATACTTCTCAAAGTTGCCAAGTGTGTTAATTTCTTGCCTCAAAAGGCTGAGATTGTTGATGCACACACCAAAAACCAGCAATGAAATGATGAGCTTTGAACGATGAGATTTCAAATGGTCCCACTGGGCATGCCAAAAATTGTTAACACGTAGGATTGCACCCTGATGCTAAGCTTGGAGGCTCATCAATCATATGTAACATTGAAACACCTTCGATCATGTGGGTTACTCATAGTGAAGGTGAATATCCATATTATGGGTGGGTTCCCCTTTTGATCTCCTAGAAACTTGATTTTGGTGGGAAAAAGGAAGAAGGATATTTTTTTTTAAATGGAAAATTAAATCTAGGAGGTGATGCACTGATAATGTAGCTAACATGTAGAAATGGCTCACAACTATCCTTCAATGAATCTATTCACACAACTCAGTTTGGGAAATTTAATCACTTAATTAATTCATAAAAAGTCTTGCAGGATCTATGTCCTTTCAAGGAAAACAGTGTTTTCACAACATAGAATGTAAGATAAAACAAAGGCACAATTTATAAACTATGGTGATTTCCTGCTTTTGTGTATATGCAATGATGAACAAGACAGAAATTTAAAGTTTTTTTAATAAAACACATTAATTTTGCATCAAATCATTCAAAATATGGCAAAACACCTGAAATTGAGAGGGTAACACTTGATTTTACTGAAGGATGGAAGAAATTTTTGCCAAAAATAAGATGAAAATAACCTAATACTATATCATAACTATCAAAAATATGCCTGAGCTACAAGACTTTCAACCTCTTTACATGTGTGAAAAAAGGAAAGAAAGTAAGAACTAATAAAAAAAACCTAAGTATTTTCCTTCTATATGCAAAAAGGACTCCAAAGAGTCATAGTGAGTTAAATGAAGCCAACTCAACTCAAAAATATCTCCAAATATCTCTCCCATAAGAAAAAATGAAATCCCTCAAAAAAGAGGGGTCAAAACTGAAGTAACTTGAGCTAAAATAGCCTCAAACTCATTGTCACAATCAGTTTGACCCAAGTGGACTTCAAACTCACCTAGTCAATTGAAAACCAGGCTCACAAAAGCTCTAGTTCAACTCCACCTCTGATTTTGCATAATGTTGACATGAAAGTAATCAACTTAAACAAGGAACAAAGTAATCAAATGTGAATTACTTCACTCAATGTTGTGGATTTATCTATCTTCTACATTTTCATGACATTTATTGAAGCAATTTATAATTTATTGCTTAAATAAATTTTACATTTATTAATTTTATTTCAACTTCATGCATGATTTGAGGGGGGTGACTTGACTTGGTTTTGATTTTTCAATCCTTGTAAAATATGCAAAGGAACCTAAACACATTACAGGGGGTATTAATTCTTATGTAAAAAAAATTAAAATAAAGTGGAAAACACCCATGAAAGGGTCAGCCAATACTTAGGGAAAAAAGGAACCCTAAAGACAAAACACCCATGGCCTCTCTTCACTTCATTCATTTTACACTTAGAATTTTCACTCCTCTACTTGTGGTTGCCAACATGATTTTGTACTCGAGCTTAATGGATTTTTTTGGAGCTATCATGGAGCCTTTGTCAAGCCTCTTCTACTTTTGATTGGCCAAAATAAGGCTTTCTAGAAACCCTAAAGCAAATCTCCACCACCTCATTTTGAATTTTGCACTCATGCTCTATCGCCAAGGGTTTCTTTTGTTGACAAGGGTCTCAATTGTTTCTCTTTTTGGAGGTTCTATACAAAAAACATTAAGGTCAAGATCAGTAAGCCTTCTCTTTGTGCAAACAAAGCTCTCATTTCATTATCTGTGAAAAACTATGTTGTCTTGAGCTTTGTTTATGTAGAACATGATGAGAATGTTTTAATCTTTCTATGTTTTCCTCTTTATTTTTCTTGGTCTCTATAATAAAATGATAGATGACTTCTACTTATATGATTCTATGCTTTTAACTAGTAGATTCACGACTTTTCCTTGGTTTAGAAGCATTTTGGGTTTTATTTTCTTTTGCACTTTCCTCACCCTTTTGTTATGGAGGCCATCATGATAACTCACTAGAGTTTTATGCAATTGAAACCCTATTTTGGTAATGCTATCCTTGTGACCTCATAGTAGCTATTGATTATTATTCTTGTGCAGTTCCTTGAAACTCTTACAAAATGCAATATATTCTTCGTGATATTCACTATCTTTTAAGTTGAGCTATTTCACCTATAGATTATCATCCATCTATCATGGCATACTTCAACTGTCCTTTCCAAAGGAACAATCCTTTGTAGGTCATACATGATGATGAAACTTTTTACTTTAAGACTGATCTTTGTATCCTTCATATTTTCAACCAATGTGACAATATTTTGTGGCTCAAAAGAGCTTCTCATACATTGTCTTTTTGTTGTTTCTATGGACTATTTGTGTCAGTTGTAATAATGCATTTGTTGTAATATTTTTTGATACATGATGTTGTACTTATCCTTTGTAATTCCATTGAACAAGTATTTGTCATTAGTGACTTTAGTCAACTCATTGTCATGAGTGATGAGTGCTTTCTCAATGTTGATAAGTGTGGTGAGTTTACACTCTTATCCCTCTCAAAAATAAGAGGGCAGCATGCTGGGCTCAACCCTTGTGGGAACCCATTTTCTCTACATGTTTTTATATTAATGAAAAATAACCCAACAATGAAAAATGTACCTATATCTGCACAATGAACAAACGTGTTAGATAAGACAATGAAGCTCAGAATTTGATGGGGATTGATGATGATATTTTGTTTGTCCCTGATATCTTTGATGACTACCAAACTGATTTCAATTCCTTATGAGAGTAAATTATATGTTTGTTGATATTGTATATGAGGAGAGTAGGCATCTCGATCTCTAACACCAATTTTTTCATCTCTTGCAGGAAAACTTCTAGAGCATTAGAGAAACTTCTGGAGCAACCAAGAGAAAGGAGTTGGAGATGCAGTAGTTCAACCTTGGGGTTCATCATTCAGGAAATGACGAATCCCTATTCCTTTCATATGCTTTTCCTTTCTTCAAATGTATAGTTTAAATCTTGTATTGCATTGAATCAGTTACTCCCATGGCTTGTGTGGGACACTATACTTTTGTAATTATGAATAAAAGACAAAAATTTATGCAAAGCTTGTGCAATCTTTTCTCTTGTAAACACTTGCATAATAAACTGAAATTAATTTGGTAATATTTTTGTGTATGATAATTAACACTTAGCAGAATCAAATGTGTACCTTTCATTCTCTTTTTCACAATCATTTATGTCGGCTCTACCAGTTGGGCTAAAAGAAAAATTAGGTAACAGGATCATGGAGCATGATCTAAAACGTTGATGTAAAAATTGATACACATTTCTAATCCAAAAATCTTAGCACCACTAACCTATACAATGTAAATTTGTTAGGTCTAATTTATGAAGCGTAGTTATGAGATGACTTAAAATAACTAAACTTACACATTACTAACTTAGAAATTTCTAACCCACAATACTCTAAGTGAACTTAACATGTTAAAATCTCTACTTAGAATCAGAATAGATTATTGTATAAATTTTAAATTATTCCCATTATACAAGAATCATGGTTAAGGCCTACCATACGTAATTTTATTTGACATAAACCTTAATTCCATTTGAGTATCAAAATTAATATAAAATCACTTTTTTTATTTAATTAATATAGGATCATAACTAGGAGGGATTAATTCTTAATTGTTCATTTTAGATTTCATAGTAAGAATATTCCACAATATTATTAACTATTCAACTTGTTGATACAAGGATAAATGAATAGTTGCATCACTAAGATTATAGTGCTAGCCCTCAAACATTTAGCAATACCAAAATAAGATTATAAATAAGAAAATAACAATAATATTATGAGTTATTCTTAGCATAGGAGAATTTAATATGTTGTCACACATCCTATAGGAAATTTCAATCATCTCATCATCACATCTTCCCCACAAGATGATCATATGATGCATTCTTTCTAGTTGTAGTGGGGAAATATAGATATATTCATACCATAATTATATACCATCTATAAAAATTCAAAAATCAATTAGGATGACACAAAATATAAAAAATAAACAATATTGACTAAAATAGAACTCCTAATTATTTGAATGCATACTTTCACTTAATATTCAAAGGATTAAGAATATTATAGCCTTAAACCACCCAAGATTGACCCTCTTATCATTAAATTATTGTTTTTACAAGGGTGAGGATAATTCACCTATTTTAGTGAACCTGGTATTTACTAGCCTACAAATTTGTAGCCTATAATTTATTGACCTATAAATTACTAACCTACAATGTTCTAATCTATAAATTTAACTAATAGGTACAATTTGTAAGTGAACCCAGTATAAATACTAACCTACAAATATCTAACCTACAATGTACTCGAACCTAAAAAGTTGACTAATAAATAAAATTTCTAAGTGAACCTAGTATTTACTAATCTATAAATTAGTAACCTAAAAAAAATAACCTATGAATTACCTGCCTACAAATATTTAACTTACAATCATCTAAAAATAAAAACTTAACTAATAGACACAATTTCTAAGTGAATGTAAAATTTACTAACCTACAAATTTAACTAACAAATACAATTTTGAAGTGAACCTAGAATTTACAGCCTATAAATTAATAACCTTCAATTTACTGACCTAAAAAAATACTAACTCACAAATACCTATCCTATAATACTCTAACCTACAAAATATTAACTAAGATGTATACTTTCTAATTACTAACATAAAATACTTAAACTATAGTGTACTCTAACCTAGAAATTTAATTAACAAGCACAATTTTTAAGTGAATCTATTATAAATTTAACTAAATAAATTATCCAATTTTCATTATATAAAAATACGATGGCTTAAGGGGACATGAAATTAGTTACTAATGTGCTTAGAGGAAAATACTAAATCAATTAACTATTTGTACTTTAAAATAATAAACTTACCAAACTAAACCGGAAAGTTACTAAATTAAATCAATTACCTAATTAGGGGATTGATTAAGGGGGTATGTTATTAATTTTCTAAGGGAGAAATACTAAATCAATTAACTATTTACTTAACCATACACTTACTAACTAAATATTAAATTTATTCAACTAAATTTATTACCTAACTTATAGAATGTAGTTAGGGGATGGATTGATGGAAATTAAGAATATGTATTAAGTAAATTTTATTTATTATTTTTCTAATTTGATGATATTAAATTAATTAATTAATTGGTTAATCCTAAACTTATTAAACTAAATCTTAAAATAATTAAATTAAATTGAATACATAGTCTATGGAATGTAGTGAAGGGGTGGATTAAGGGGAAGGTTTAAGTGGACATACAATTAGTCATTGATTTTTTAAGGGATGATACTAAATCAATTAACTAGTTACTTAATCATAAACTTACTAAATTTAATCATAAAGTTATTAAACTAAATCAATTGCCTATTTTATGGAATGTAGCTATGATATGTCTCAGTGTTACATGTAATTAATTAATATTTTTTACTAAGGGAGTGAAAATAAATCAATAAAAAAAAATTATTTAATATTAAACTTACTAAAATAAATACCAAACTTATTAAATTATATTAATTACCTAATTTATGGAACATGGGTAGGGGATGGCTTAAGAAGACATGAAATCAATTACTAATTTTTTAAGCGAGAGTAGAAAATAAATTAAATAAGGGATGAGGTTCTCTTTCCTTTGAGATTAAATATATTCTTTACTAACAAGACCAACCACATGAAGGTAGAATCTCAACTAACCTCACATTAGAAGGATTTTGAAGTAACATACACTTCAAAAATCTCTCAAATGTCTTCTTGCATTGAAATACATTAGTAGAAAGAGATAATAAAAAGGAAAGTAGATAACTTAAAAAATATAAAGATTAAGATTTTGGTTCTACATACTTACAAACCATTTAAAAAATTACTTCATTGTCACATATTTTGCATCCTCTTTTTTTAATGTATCTATAACTTCCTTATTTTATTCCATACAAAATATAAATAACTCTTTTGTACTAATAATATATTTACTGTCATAGTCAAATGTGATTAATATATAATTATCTTATTTTTTCTCTTTGATATCTTACTAATTTTATCTTACTTATAGTTATCATAATCTAATCCAGATTCAAAAAATATATTTTTTGCCTCAGCACATTGATCCAACCAATACTTTGTTTCTTCTTCATTACCTTTAGGTGAAACAATAGCATACAAATTTCTTATAAAAAAAATTACTAATTCAATGAAGTAGGAGGTAACATAATTCAAAAAAAAAAAATATGACATAAAATAGATCACTAATTAATTCAATGAAATTATACCTTCTTAATGTACCTTATTGTACAAGGTCTTAAATGTGATAATAGTGTTCAACACCCAAAATACTGAGGGGGGTGAATCAATATTCTATTAAACCATTTAATCATAATCTATCTAATAATCAAAACAAAACTAACTACTAGTATGAATGAAAGAATCAAAGGAATCACAAGATCACATTACACATGAACACCAGGATTTTTACGTGGAAAACCTAAAAAGGGAAAAACCACAGTGAGGATTAGCTCACAATATATTATAACCAATTATAAGTTATTAGTAGTGCTCACTGTCAGGACACGTTGTCCTTATAAGGCTCACAGCCAAAAATAGATACAAAATAGAAATGGATTTATAGCCAAAATTTGAACTAATACAAAGTTCACCTTCCTTGTGCTAAATTCAATTCCTTTGAATCTCTAAATATAAAATACTACTCTGCTTAGCAATTGCTCAACATTCACAACAATTCTACCCTTGTATTGATCTCGCACTTACAAATTTGTAACTTCGCACAATATCAAATCTCACGCACATATCATTAAATTTTTATTACATGTCATCTCTTTTTACAACTCAAAAATGTTCCACATATATACCCTATTACATCTGCATACATCAATTAGGTCGGCCTAATTAGACTAGCCATATTTAATTCAAAATCACTTTGCCAGCTTCATACTTGAAACAAAAACTTCTTTGTACCCAAACCAACCATGCAACACTTAATTTTGGTTGGCATAGATCTAAAATAGATCCCCTTAAAATCTGCAATACATGTTAATCTTCATAATACATATATCAAGTAATAGGTTGGCCAGGAATTAGACCTAGTCACAAAATAAACCAACTGATCACACACCAATGATCCATATGATCAAATAAAAATGTTCCATCTATAATATATAGTTTACAAACATCTATAAATCATCTCCCAAAATTTTAGATTTAGATTCTAAATACCAGAGGAATGCGGACCAGAAAACTCATACCCATTTTCATTGTATAAAGCCAAAAATTGTATGTCAAACTTTTGTTATTTGTAATTTTCATCTTGTTCACCCAAAATCACTAAAATCTTGATCATAGATGTATTTATTAGTCCTAAATAACATACTATAACCTCATAATCCGATCTTATAACACGAGCAATTCTAGACCAAATTACTGGATCAAGATGTTACCAAAACTATTTACCGGATTAGACAAAACTATCAACAAACAATGATGGCATCAATGACAACACATCAAATGGTTTCTTATTCATTCTTCCAACAATCTCCCCCTTTTTCATTGATGGCAACATGTTCCAAAAATGAGTCTTCAAAAAAACATACATCATCAAAACTTTAGGCATACATGATCTCCTTCTTTAAACATTATCTCCTCATATATTAGGCATACATGATCTCCTTCTTTAAACATTATCTCCTCATATACTTCATCCAAATTTCTACCCAATTCCAATTTTTTTCTCAACTCTTCTCCCCCTTTAACATCAAGGAAAAATGGTGTGTCGATAACACACATGTAAGCTCTAAAATAATTTAAAAAGTGACTAAAATGTATTGACTCCCCCCTTGGAGAGTTATCCCAAAAATTTGATTCAAAAATTTGTACACAGATAAACTAAAAACAATGAAATAGTATACAAGAAAAGTGTTCATCTGAAGGAGGCACCTTCTAATTCATCAAGAATTGTTTGGAAAGAATATTTTCCTTCATTCCAAATCTTCTTATCTTTGGCAAGGGACATGTACATTGCTTCTAATTCAACTAAGCTATCATCTCCTTCTTTCGAAGTACTTGGAACCAAATTTATCTTCCCAAGATTCTTTGCATCAACAAGGGCACTTAACACCAAAATGTTCCTGGTATTCACCAAGTCTCCAAGTTGTCAAAATATCCTTATTATATCTTCTTTCTCCTTTCAAGAGTGAAAAAAAATCTGTTTAGATCTATGATGGCAGTCCAAGAGATGTAATCTCTATCTTATGCTCTAGGTCAAAGGTATCGGAGGAATTAGATATTTGTGACTCAATAGATTCCATTAAGTCTTTAATTCCTTGAGTGGCATCTGACCACCTCATGCAATAAAAGAACAATGTATTGGCTTAATCTTCACATACTTTCACATCCTTTAGGCATTCCTTTACCTTTCCATGTGTGGATGCACATCTATCTTGTAACTCAAGAAGTCTCTTCTCAGCAAGTATTGATTATAATTCCTTCTCAATCTTCTCCTTCAGACCAGAGGCATATTCCTTGAGAGAATCAACTAAAAACTTTTAATTTTCAATGGGTGTCATAGAATTTTCAATTGTGGCATCAAGGGTAATGTCCTATAGAGACTTGATTGCATCATTTATCATCTCATTCCCCTTCTGATGAATCTCAATGATATCCTTTCTTTCGAATGTAAGAAAAGTATCTCCAAGCTCCATCCTCTAAATAGGCAATATCTTATTCAAATTTGCATAGCCTTGATGTGATGGGAACTAAATTAACTGGGGAGGAATGGTTGGTTAGAACCTCACATGTCTTGTCAAAAGACCCTTAAATGCATTATCAGAGGATTCTTTGGATGACTTTGTTAGCTCCATTGTCTTTTGAGGTTTTTCTTCATTCTTTCCAACCATTGTTTCCTTTTTATTCTTCTCTTTCTCTTCTTCCTCTTCTTTGTCTTCTTTATTGGAGGATTTTTATTTCTTCTCTTTATCTTCATCCTCCTTTTTCTCCTCATCATCTTTCTTATTTTTATTCTTTTCTCCTTGTTCTTCTTCTTCATTTTTATTCTCCTCACTTCATTTCTTTCATCCTCATTTTTCCTATCAAGGGGATCCTCGACATTATTATCACCATCCTTTTTATCTAATCATGTTCTTGTCTTGCATTCTTGACTTCAGTGTTAGCACCAGTGGTAGTGTTTGTCTTCTGATGGATTGGATGTCTCCAAAGAAGCATTTATATCATCAATTGATGGTGGTGTAACCACCATATCTCTATATCAAAAAAAATTGAAATGACTTCTGCATTATGAACATTCACTTCTTCTATAACCTCTTTGAAAATAGAAAAATTTATTTTAGGAAGAGGAATATTTTCCTCTGCATCAATAACCTCATCCTTATCAAGCTCCTTACCTTGAGTTGTATCGAATGATAAATCAATCATCTCAAATTTATTTGTTATGTTTCTCATTGTATTCACAATTTCTAGTTTCAACATTTTTGTACTATTCTTTTCTCTAGCCATAAGAATTGCGACCGTTTTCTTAATTCTGGACTATTTAGTGTACACTTCCAACAAGTTAGCTTTGTCATACTTAGATAAGGAGGATCCAATTTCATTCAAGGCATCATTTTTAATCTTGTTCTCAGCTTTAACAGCTTCATTCTTTCTTTTTACCATTTTTTCCACACAACATTAGTTACCTTCTTCTTCATGTTATCCATATTTTCATCTAAAATAATCATGTATTGAATGATGGCATCTATTATAGTTTCCTTGTCCTCTTCATCTACTTCATCATGCAATTTAGTATTTTCTTCTAATATACCATCATGCTCTAACATATTTTTAACCAAAGACTCTAGCTTTAATGGAGAACGAGCTCTTACTAGAGGAGTCTTAGACTTCTTCTTCTTAGGATTTGAAGTGCCTTCTTCTGAATTCTTCTCCTTTTTCTTTTCAAGATTTTTTTGAAAATATATTGTGAAAGCTTCCTTTTCCTTTTCTATCTCCTCTTCTTCATAGTTATCTACAATATTGATCTTGGCCTTCTTTATTTTAGTGATAGCCTCTTGTGAGGCACCTTCACCACTGGTGGAGACACTGATTCTTATTTTTTATTTTTAGTTGTTCTTCTTCTTCCAATCCAAGTTTAATTTCTTCCTCTACAACATCACTCAAGTTCCTCTCTCTTGATGTTTTTTGTTTCTTCCTCCTTATAAAGGTAGCAAGGGGTGCTACCGAAGGTACATTCTTCCTTTTTAAAGTCTAGGTGCTAGGTCTAGAGGGTGTTGTTACATTCTTTGATACTAGAGCACTAGGATCCACCTTCTTTTCCATAAAAATAGTTGTGGTAGTAGGTTTTGGCAATGCAGAGGTGGGGGTGGAATTTATTCTTCTTGATCTTCATGGTATAGAGGACTCACTAGTTTCTTTAGCATCCCTTTCTACAACAATTTCCCTCAACCTATCTACTTCACCTTTTGAAATTCCATGCAACCCAAAGTATTGTTCTACATTTTTGTTTACTCTTTTGGTTCTCACAGGTGCTAAAGTTTCTAAGTGCACCTCAGTTGAATTTTCTTCATATGTGTCATGCCTTGGAAAAGAGAGGTCTTTAGGACTCTTCAACAAAATTTCAATGCATCCTTCAACTTTATGTTCAGAAATATCATAACCAAGAGGTTCAATCCATATTTTCCTAGGTTCAACAACCTCTATGATGCATTCATCAGTAGATACAAGCAAATTTATTTCTTTTGCATACTTGTCCACTAGACTCTTGGGAATCCTTTCTCTACCATGCATGTTTTTTTGGAATACTGCAAATAATGTAGCCATTGTATTATCTTGATCCTTGTAATCACCTATGTTGTGTAAATAATAAAAAATTTGATGACCCGCCAGTTTTCTCTTGTCCTATACAATGTCTCTTCTGCAAGGTAGCTCCCTCAAGAAGTAAAACAATAATTAGGGTCCCAAATTTGAAAGCATACTTTTTTTCCTTGGTTTGTTTTAGATTTTCAATAAGTTGTTGTTGGAGCAACTCACATAGGTCATAGTCCTTCCCATTTACTACCATATCATGGGCAACATAGATTATAGTTGTAGATATTGAGTTATCCCTATTGGTAAAGTAAATTTTGTGACCTATCATGATTGATACATACTTTATAGTATGATTAGTGATAGGTTTATTTGTCAATTCTCTTTTCTCAAATGTAGCACTAGTTAGTTGCATAACCACTTCATTTTTTACAATTTTTAGTACTGGTACAGGTTCGGTATCACACAACCTTATCACTACCTTGATCACTTCCTTAGAAATTAGTCTAAGTATGGTTATCCACATAATATTTTCATGCATTCTACTCATGTCTATCCTCACATATTTTTCATCCAAACCACTGCTAAAGTTAAGAAACCAATTCCAAATATCTAGCTTCTTTCACACTAGGTTTATATATTTTGGTTTTACCAAAAATTCATCTCCAGATAGCTCATTAGGCCATTGATTTTTAAGTACTTGGTGATCATACTCATCTAATTTTACATGTATATAGATTCGTGTGTCCTCAATGGGATAAACCCAAATTGGAATCTTTGAAAGTGCATTGTCGAGGTCATTATCAAAAACTTTCCATGAATATCTCTTAAACTTTGATCTAAGTCTCTTTGTGATATTAACTATGATTGGTGTAGCCATTATAACCTTAATTCTATCTAAAATTCTTATAAATTTGATTCTAATTCAAATCCATAAAGCACAGATAATTGTAAATACCTTTTATTTGCTTGACGAGAACTAGGGTTTGAACCAATTTGCTTTGAATCACCTTCAATTCTCCTTCAATTCGCTATGTTCTCTTTCAAATGTGAAAAATTGATTAAAAAAACTTAGAATTTTACTTTATACCTTACCAATCTGACCTAACCTTCATATTTATTGCTTCAAGTTCCAAAAAGTTGTTAAAAAGTTCACTGATACACTATAAACCCTAAAATGCTCTGCATTTTTTCATATTTGCATATTTTCTACCAAAATATTTTTTAGAGGCTTAAGAATACCATTTTACAACATATATCTTTGTGTCACTGCTTGACACCTCATATTTCCAATGGGTTGTTATATTTCTCTATTAATTTTCCCCCTAAGCCCATGCCTAAGTTTAGCTTTCTAGAGAATTATTTGTACCAAATGGAGGTGCAGATGCATTTGATTCATCCTTATTCTTAGGTTCCTCTTTTTCACTCCAAATATTCTCCATTTCCCTCTTTAAATCAATAGGATCAACTTTCTTCACAGGTTCATTCCTCTATTCTGGATTATTCTGCCTTCCACACTTACTTTTGCAAAATCTTGAAATGTGTCCAAGTTTGTTGCCATTGTAGTATATAACATTTTTCTGACCAAACTGACTTCCATTCATTCTTGATCTACACTGGTTAGCCTTATGTCCAAATAAATTTCATGTATAACAATAACCATTGAAATATTGAAACATTATACTAGTATTAAATCTATTCATCATCTGACTTTTGCACTCAGTAGCTCTATGTCCAAATTTCTTGCATGCAAAACATTATCTAGAAAAGGATCCAATATTCTTATTCATTATACTTCTACATTCTATAACCTTATGTCCAAATATATTACATGAAAAATAAATACCATTAAAATGTGGGTACCTTTGAGCATTTGGTTGTCTGATAAGAGGTCTTCTAGTATTGCTCCTTTGATTTTGGAATTGTCTACCATTGCCTTGAGTCTTCATTTTTTTAAGGGATCTGATTTGCCTTTGAGATTTTTCCTTCTTCAAGTCCCAAACCACCTTTATCCTTATATGGCTTCTGTCATGCAATTATTTCATCAATCATTGTAGTACTTGTTTTGAATTTTTCTTCATGAGCTCTTGATTTCTCCAGATCTAATCTTAGGGTTACCACTTATTGTTCAAGTTTTGTGCATTCATCAATCTCGTTTTGTACAATTGCATTCAAATAATCCTCAATTCTCTTATTTTCTTCCACTTGCACTTTCAATTTGGTGATATCTTCATTTTCCTTCTTCAGTTGTTCATTGACTTCTCTATGTCTTTCTTTGAACTTCTTAATCTGATCTCTCAACTTTTTGATACATTCATTTTCTTCCCCTAGGCTTTCCTTTGGAATTTTTTTCACCTTCAACTCTGTCAAGATCTTCAAGAGCGGATTTAAGCTCTTCTTTATCAAATATGCAGCCATCTTTTATGTATTTAATTGAAAAAAAAAATTCCTAAGGAATAGGATACCTTTTATCAACCATGTGTTCAAAATCCAAGATCTTCCTCAAGTTGTATTCTATTAAACCATTTAATCATAATCCATCCAACAATCAATACATATCTAACTGCTACTATGAATGAAAGCATCAAAGGAATCACAAGATCACATTACACATGAAAACTAGGATTTTTACATTGAAAACCACAGTGAGGATTAGCTCACAATATATTATAACCAGTTATAAGATATTACAAGGGCTCACAACTAGGACACACTATCCTTATAAGTCTCGCAACCAAAAATAGATACAAAACAAAAATGGCTTCACAACCAAAATGTGAACTGATACAAAGTGCACCTTGCTTGTGTTGAATTTATTTCCTTTAAATCTCTAAATATAAAAATTTTCTTTGCTTAGCAGTCACTCAATATTCACAATACTTATGACCTTATATTGATCTCACAAATACAAATTCACAAGTTCACACAATATAAGATCTTGCACCCATCTCATTATATTGTTATTACATGTCATCTCTTTCTACAACTCAAAAATGTTCCATATATATACCTTATTACATCTGAATACATCAATTAGGTCAGCGTAATTAGGTGTAGCCCTATTTAATTCAAAATCACTTTGTTGGATTCATACTTGAAAAAAAACTTCTTCACACCCAAAACAACTGTGCAACACTTAACTCTAGTCAGCATGAATCTAAAATAGATCCCCTTAACATCCATAATACATGTTAATCTTCATAGTACATATATCAAGTATTAGGTTGGCCAGGAATTAGACCTAGTCATGAAATAAACCAATTGATCACACACCAACAATCCATCTGATCAAATAAACATGTACCATCTAGAATATATAGCATACAGAAATCTATAAATCATCTCCCAAAATTGTAGAGTCGGATTCTAAATATCAGAGGAATGTGGACCAGAAAACTCATACCCATACACTGTATAAAACCAAAAACTATATGTCAATCTTATGTTATTTGTAACTTTCATCTTGTTCACCCAAAATCGCTAAAATATTTATCATAGATGCATTTAGTAACTATCCTAAATAACATACTATAACCTCATAAGTTGATCTTATAACATGAGCAATTACAGACCAAATTAGCGATCAAGATGTTACCAAAACTGTTTACCGGATTAGACAAAACTATCAACAAACAATGTTGGCATCAATGACAACACATCAAAGGGTTTCTTCTTCATTCTTCCAAAACATAGTAATCTAATGCCAAAAACTGGTTATCCTCTTCAAATTCCATATCATGTTGATGTTTTTGTATTTAGGTTTTAGGGGTCTATGTTGTACTTCTTCAAACCATTCTTTATTTTTAAATGCTTCCCACTTTTCCCCAACTCAAAACTTTAAAAAGGAAAAATACCCACTCCACATAGTCCAGGTGCTTTTGTTTGAGCTCTTAAATAAATAAAAATTTATCCATTAATTATATGACAATCATGTTGTGGTATAATTTTTTCTTCTTCAACTAACTAAATGAATCATTAATTTTTAAAGGTATTATATATAATTTTTCATTACAAAAGTCCACAATTATATGTAAATATCTAAAAACCGGTTCATCAAAAAAAATCTCCCTAGGAAAAAATAATTCGCTCATGCTATAAACTATCTAAAATTTCCTCTAGTGGTTATGATAGGAGATCCATCAAGCCTATTTGGGTCGACACTATTGAGGTAATTATGCATTATTTCACTTTGTATGGTAGGTTTTTAGCTCGGTTCGATTACCATTTTATTATGCTCAACCATTTTCGACATAAACAAAAAGTTTCCTTTCCATATTATTTTCTTTCCTATCTTGAGTGTGGCATTAGAGATCATAGGAAAACCCCAAGTTTTCCATTTTTCATGAAGGTTTTATTTTTTTAATAATGGAGTATGTGAAGAACTTGTCTATCTTGGCCAAGCCTAAGAAGGCTTCTAAAAACTGTAAGGTTAAACACCCTCATATTTAGCACCTCTAGGATATTTCTTATGATACTAAAGATAATATGGAGGAAGAGTGGATTGTAGAGGAGGAAGATGGGGATTCTATGGAAATTTATTCTAACCTCCCTCTAAGGATATAACCAAAACTAAAAATGACTTCAAAGAAATGGGATAAATGCCAAATTTCTTGGTCCATGGGTTCCTTATCTTGGGATGAGCATATAGAAACTAATGTGCCCTTGATTTTTGTTAAAAGAAAGAAGATTAAAATCTAATAAGGGGGTAGATTAAGTTAATTTGGTGGTGAATAAACTTGTTGTTGATAAAGGGAAAAATAATTCCACTCCTAGTGAAGTGAAGGAGAGAGTCAAGCCAAAAATTAAATTGATGGCATATTTTGGAAAAAGCTAGGAGAAAGACAATTCTAAAGGAAAAGAGATTATGGGTGAATGTGGTAATACTCAGAATTTTGATCCACCTCATGATGAACTAGGTGCTCCTCCATATGATTTTGCTGAAGATCTTAATATTTTCAATTCTAATAGGGATTAAATTTATAATGTGCTTGGTCTAGCTAAGGAAGGATTTGTGAGTCATTCTAAACTATTTAAGTGTTTTTTCATGGAAATTAATCTAATTAATGTGAAGGTGTGGCCTCTTCAAAACAAGTTAGAGAAGAAGGATGGAAATGAGGATTTGTCTAGGAAAAGGATTGAGAACAACAAAATATTAGCTATCCTTGAAGAGGTGGCAAAGGATTTTAGCCTAATGAAGAATGATTATGAGACTCGTATCATGGTGTTGGAGGATAAAATTTAGAAGGTTCATCAAAATTTGGAAAAGATGGTGCAATTTACTCAGACTACTCTTGAGAATAGTGTTGATGGGCTCCACATTCTTAATGAGAAGGTAAATAATTTGAAGGATGGGGATTTTTTGGGTTTGGTGAAGGATTATGAGATTGTTGATCAATTTATAGTTAAAGGTAAATTGGGCTCTCATTCTACTATTGTGGACCTGAGTACTCGTACTCGCAATCACTCCAAGAAACCCATGTGTGTTCAAAAGAAAGAGATGTTGGAGGTGGCAAACCTTCATAATCATTTGTACAAGTAGGAAATTGAAGCATCCAAGATTCTCATGGAATTACAGTAGCTTACTTTATTTTATTTTATTGTTTTTTAGTTTTCTATTGGTTCGTTGATGATTGGTTGCTAGTTGGCTTTGTTTTTATCTTAGGCAACATCTTTTTGTAAAGGGTTTCAAGTACCTTCAAAACCTATTTTACCTTTAATAAAAAAATCACTCACAATCCAACTCCATCACACTCTCCTTTACCATCCTCAATTTCAAATTAAATATACATATGGGTCAGTGTTGGATCATGGGGATCCAAACCAGACCCTTAAGTGGCAATAAAAGTTTAGAAGAATAAAGTTAGGCAACTTGAAATAAAATTTTGAATAGGTTATTAGCATAACTTGAAAAATATGTAAGAACATAATTTGAAGCAAATTGAATGTAGTTTCTTAGATACTAGTCCTTTTTCGAAAAAAAGTAAATCTATTCAGTGAAAATTTGAAATTTCAATGTAGTGTAACTAAATTTTTAGGAAAAAGAAAAAAAAAAATAGGTGTATGCCTAACCAACCTAAGTACAAGAAAAAATATTTTTTTAAAAAAAAAAATCAATATAAGTAGAGGACACATGTCTAGATGTGCCACATTTTTTTATATTTTTTTTACAAGTAAATAATTAGTTATGAATTTTGTATTACAACATTTTAAAAATATTAAAACTTTTTTGTCTGACCACCATAACTTGGTCAAAAATTTATGAAATTCAAATTTATTTTATTTTGTCTATAGTATGGGAAGCATAAAATGTGTCACATCTTTCAGATTCGAAAAATGTGAAATCATTTGAGAATTATAGATATTTTTCAATCAGCCTATCAATCAGTACTTTAGTCATAATGCATGTAGAAAATCAATAATAATTATATATTAAATTCAAAATAAGGCATATATTATATTGGTGGAAAGCTGACAATTTTCTTAATAAACCCTTCTCATTTTATCAACTTTAGATAGTAAAAAATTCGTCAGCCACTTTTTGGACCCCCATGATCCTACACTCACCCATATGTCAATCATTGTTTTATTTATGGTCCCTTCATAACTAATAAAATATTTGATATTTTTTAACTATCACATATAATTGTCTAACAATGTTTCTATTATATTTCATTTATATGAATAAGAATTAATACTTATATTAAATTATAATTCAAATATTTTTTTTAAATAGAGAAAGAGTAGTTCTCACTAGAAATATATCTCTACATATCAAGTCAATTCTTAAATTTAATGATGAATGCAAGCATTAAAGATATCAAGTTTCCACAATTCATAATGTTCTTTGCAATGATTTATGGCTTTGATTGTGTGATAATTTTTGCATCAACATTTCGGATCACACTCTGTGATCCATCATCAGGATGAGAGAAAATCTAAAGGAGAGAATGAAAAGATGTGGACCAAGAGCTATTTAAAAAGAAAAAAAGAAAGGTGAGGAGAGGAGAGAGAGGGGGGCACGAAGACCAAGAGGGACAAGACAAAAGAGAAAAAATAAATAAATAAAAATCAAATAGAACAACAATTACAATAACAAAAACCAAATAAAAGCCAAATACAAGAACAAACACAACACAAACCCAATAACCAAAAACAACCCAGCTACAAAAAAATTACAGAACTAAGGAAAGTGAATACCAATAATTAAGGGAAGCTATTAACCAAAGCACCAAAAATTACAATGACACCAAAAGAAAATTTGCAATCAACATATATATATGTTGGACTACAAATAAAAATAATAATTAGAACAAAGAACACAACCAAAAGAAAACAAAAATCACCAAACCAAAACAATTACCAAAATAAACAAAATACAAAACCACCAAACAAAACAAAAATCAAATCTAAAACCAATACAAAAATACCAACCAAATAAACCAAGACACGAAACCAAAACAATTACAACAACGAAACAAAAAGCAACCAAAAAACGGTCGACATAAAACAACAAAAATACCAAGCAAAAAACTAAATTTGCACTCATATATATTTATATTCATAAGTAATTGAATACAATTATGTATGAATACAAAATATATAGGAATGCAAAAGGTCAAGAAATAATTAATTATAAACCAAAACAAAATGAAGATTTGCATACAAATATAAATATGAATTCAAAAGCTATGAAATGAAAGAATAAAATTATATAAAGCACAATAACCAACAAAGAATAAAAATAAAATAACGAAATAAAATAAAATAGACAAATTGATTGAAAACAATGAGAAACAACAAGCCAACACACAAACGAAAACTAAAAAACACAAAAATCAAAACACAACACCAAAAAGAAAAAAAGAATAAATATATAAGAAATGTATGCATATATGAAAATAAGTAAAAAATCAATTATATAAATATAAAGATGTATGAGTATAAGTATTAAGTATATGTATAAGTGTATGTACATTATACATAATTTGCATATACGTATACATATACATTTATATATACATATACATTTATTAATACAACCTTCCTACATAGTTTAGTTAATATACACAATATAAAATACATATTAAAAATCATAATAATAATGAAATTATACATGATTTTTACAATAAAAAATGATTTGTTCTTTATTAATTTTGGCATACTAAGGTTTAAATTTATCAAACAACCTTTGAATTATGTCAAATTTAGTTATAATTGAGTCATCTATAAATAAATTGTATAATTATTTTTTATTCATGTCTACGAAAATGGATGAAAATCATGAATTTTTTATCCATTTTTAATTTCAATACCATTGTATATCATGTCAATAATTTTTAATCAAACACCTAATTTCATTATTAAATTTCATGACAAACCTTGGGAATCTACCATTAAAAGTGAAGTGCCCCTCCATATTGGTTTTTTTGGACATTCATGTAAGTGTTTATTTGTGATGTTTCATTGTTGAATTGTTTATTTTGTTGTGGATGTATGATTGGATTTATGTTGAAAACTTAATATTTTTATATGACCTTGTTTAATCAATTAATTAAATTAAAATTGATTTGCAAGATAATTTGAATAAATTTAAAAATTAAAATAATAATTTAATTAATTAATTTTATGAAATATAAAGTACATGGTTTATTAATAAATAATTAAATCAAGTTGTTTTGGTAAAAAAAGTACTATTTTAAATTATATTTTGATAATTTATTATCATGAAAGGATAATCAACTAAATATGGAAAAATAATGTGATTTTTAAAATAAATAAAAAGAATTTGATTTACTTTGTTGAGTCAGTTGTGTTGGACTTGAATTGATGAGATATCATGCTATCAAACAGATCACGTCTTTTGTCTTTTGGTTCGCACTTTTTAGAGGAATTTTTCATTAAGACAAACTTGTTATATTTGAATTAGTGAGAGATAAATTTATTAGATTCAAATTAGGGAAAGGTGAATTTATTGCATTCGGGAGGAGTAAAAGTCTGGCATTTCTGCTTCTATGCCAGTATTGGGACAACACCCAACAATGTGTAAGCAGTCGATGTTCTATAGGGCATTGGTATTTAGTTCTTAGGTTGTCATTAAGTGAAATTCCATGGGAGAGAGATATTCTTTGAGCAACCTCCTGGTATATGAGAACTGAGTTGGTTGTTTATTGGAATATCAATGTCTCTTTATGTCATGGCTTTCATATAAACCTATTATGGCATCGACATGCTTGGGTATGCTTTTTGTTTTGGGTTCGATCTATCCAAAGATAGGAGTTCAGTTTTGTTTATACGTTGGTGTTGAAGGTATACGCCGACTCTATGTGATATTTGTGGCTTTCCCTTTGTTTCAACTGATCTTAAGCACTGTCGAGCTTATCTAGCCACGACTGTAGATGATCTATAATCAAATGTTTTGAGAAAATATATATATATGTGTGTGTGTGTGTTGTTTTCATATGTTGTATATTATTAAAATTATGATAGGTTGTTTCAAAACAGCAGGTTCGATATACTTAATATGTTATAACAATAGTTATTTTAAAGCTAATATATGTATATGTATTTATACATATAAGTATCTATGATGATATTTGTATATATATACATATCGTGTATTAAAGTAAGGAGAAATTTGTTTATGAAATGTGTGTTTTAGATATATATATATATATATATGGGATATGTTTATATAATTTCTTTAGCTATTTTAAATGACTTCTTAATAAAGGAATAGATTAAATGTAAATTGATTGTTTAGAGTGTTTTTTGAAATTGATACTTTGAATGTGTAATGAAATCAAAAGATAATTCGTTGTGTATAAGTATGAATTATGATTTAAAATAAAACACAATCTTGTTTGTGTCAAAAAATGTATTGAGATGTTCATAAAATATGTTTAAATAATTCTTTTAATAATTTTAGATGACTTTTAATGAACGAATAGAAAAAATGTAATTGATTATTATCCTTCATGATTATTATTCATTGAATGTATATGTGCATTTAAAGGTTGAGTTTGGTGTTTCCATTTCGATACTTCTTCTTCTTGATTTATTGTAATTTGAGGATATTTATTCATTGAATCCGAGTTGGAATTTGTTTGGGAATCTGTAATGTTGATTTACCCTCATTTGTGAGTACTTGGGTAGTCATTCATCTTGGGCTTCCAGAGGAGGGGAAAGAAAATGTTGCTTTATAATTGGTTTTCTTTTTGGTTCTTTGTGAACTATGGTTTGTATTTTCGATTTGATTTGGTGGGTTTTATCCTTGCACTTGGAAGTTGTCTTATCATGGGTTCTAGTGTGAGATGGTGCATGCCTCACTTGATGTATTTACTTATTTGGCTTTGATAGTTAGTGAAATTTGGCTTTCCCCATTTTTGGTTATGATTTTTGTTAGTAGGGGGAGTGGCTCTCAGTGGGGGTCGACACACAAAGTGGCATATGGGTAACTCATTGAGAGTTTCCTTAATCAATGATAACCTAATAATTAATTAGGGGGTTTGGGTAGTATCTCACTTTAATCCAGATAAGTCAGCTTCACTCATGGCTCAAGTTCTCGCTTAGGCTTGAGATGAGTGGGAAGGCCTGGAATGGCAATGATCAATAGCCTTGTCCTCTTGAAAGGTATGTTAATCTCGCATGAGTGAGAATGGGGTCGGGGATCGGTTGAGGTTGTCAGGGTTTAACCAAGTAGGGGGTCGGTAACCTATGAAGATCTGCATTGGGTAGCCCATGTTGAGCTTATGTGATGACACCCCACCCTTTAGCAACCTTGTATGTTTGTTGTTTCTCCCTTGTTGCTTTTGTTCCTCTGGAAGCGAGTGTTTCCTTGTGCTTGTTGTTGCTTTTGTTACGATATTTTGTTAGTCTTCTTCACTTGATCGTCTTCCTTTGTTGTGGGTCCTTCTTGTCACCTCCTAGCACGAGGGGTGGGCCTTAGGGTCCACATGGTCGGTTGGAACGTGCTATGCACCCCTTTGGGTCTCGAGTTGAGGATCAAGATGTGCAGCCTTGTACCATTTACAGTGACTCCAAAGTTGTATTAGAGTTGGAGCCAGTCTTGATGCTTTGTACTCATACATTTTAGTTGTATTATTCTATGTTATTGTACTATTACCGTACATGTTGGGAAGCTTTATTGTATTGATGTAATCCTTGAACGAGTATCTTCTTATTATCAATGTAATGATTGTAACCCTTAGCAATACCTTATGATTATTGATGAATGCTTATCGTAAATGTAATGTATATTGATCCTTGTATTATTATGTGTTTATTGTCTCATAGTATGTGATCCTTAATGGTGTTGTATCTATGGAAATATTTATAAGTGTGATGGAGGTTTATATATTGTTATGGATGTTGTTTATTCTTACTTTATAATGGGATAAAATGGAAGCTTGCAAGTGGTTTACCTTCGTTATGGGTTTAGGATAATGTTAGAGTTGTTTGAAATGTAATACAGTCATGTTACCCCAAAGGATTAGATAAGTGATATGTATGTATGGTTCCATTATTAGTGTTATGTTAATGTACACTTCATGTTAGTTTTTACTTTTTTAAAAAAATTGCTATATTGTTAGTTATATGTTGTCCTTTGGGGTTTGCGTGGTGGGGCATTACAAAAAGCCTAATATTGATTAATCACACCATATATAACTTAATATTCATTTTAATTATCTTATCAAAGTTTTAACATTTACGTTTTGAATTTGGATTTTTTATCTTTTTTTAAATTAAGTTATTAAGTAAAGTAGTTGTTTCATGTCATGCTACAATACTATATTTAGATCAAGTTTTATTTCAAATAGCATGAATAAAACCATTAATATTAGAGAGAAAAATTTAACCAATTCATCAATTTTTATGATTATGCCTATTTTTTATTGCTCTTTATATTTTTGGCATTCTAATTAACTAGTAATAACATTAAAGTTTTAGAATTTGTTTTTAAGTTTTCATATAATTTATTTTCATGATTTTAAACTATTCTCCATGTTTTCCTACCACAAAGATTATCTATTACATTTCTTTCAATTTTAGTTAAATATTTTTAATTTTTAATCCTTGTATAAGGATTTTCAATATCAATAGGTTTGACATCTTTTCTACATAAATGTTTAAATTATGGTCTATATGTTCAATTTTATTTATATTCATGTTTAAATAACTATTTTTTTAATTAAAATATCTTGTATATTTTTAATATAATACTTTTTTTATTAGTAAGCACTACCATAGGGGTAGCTCCTTATATTAATAATAAAGAAAATTATATTTTCCATATTTAGATCTCATTGAGCCAAGGCTCTCAATACATCATTGTGTACACATCCTCAACTAATTCATTTTCTCTGAATAGTTGTGTTGGTGAAATCATATCACCATTGTTGTAGGAAAATTTGGTGAATTCACTCATATCTTTGACATTCGTACCTTCTTTGAAGAGCCTCGAAGCCTTTTTCCTTTTAATTTTATTGTTGTTAGTTGTACTGGAATCAAAGATCTCAATAACCTAACCATTTTTTGGAGGAATATGGATTATCCTTATCACTTCTATGGCATACATTACCAAAGTCATTGGAAAAATTCTCATAGTGATGTGTTTAGTTTGAGTTATCCAACCTGTTGCTTCAACTAGAAATGTTAGAAATCTTTCATATATAAAATGGTAATGCACATGTTTTTTTTCCCATAAATCTTCTCCAACTATTTTCCTAAATACTCGCACAAGCTCGTCCTCATACACCAAAATATTTGCCTAATTTGAGCCATTGGAGTTTCATTCTTGTAATTTCAAGAAAATACAACAAATGTGCCTATCACCATCTTTGGTGCTATGTCCATGCCACATATGTCATTTATAGAAAAACTTAACCCTAGCCCGTAACCTATGAAGCATGGATTTTCCATATATTCTATACTTTGGGATTTTCTTTCCCCTTTCCATGGATCTCTACATAGATATTCTTAGCCATAAACAAAGAGTAAAGTTACACTTTGTTATCAACATCTCTTTTATGAAGATCCTAAGACCAAGAACAAAATGTTTAATCATGTTCTTTGGTAATTTTATTGTATCATAAGATTATTTCTAGGATCCTTCTGTACAAATACTCTCAATTATGTTCATGCCAAAAAAATCTAAAACTATCTCAGATTTTATACTTTTTATTCTAGTGTTGGTCAAATAATCATTAGCATTATAGACTTCATGGTAAACATGATTAATTGTGTAGTCATCCAATCTTTCTAATTTCTGCCAAATTCTATCTATCCATCCTTGAAGTAACCAATTGTACATGCTTTTTGAACTGATGGCATTAATACAAACTTGTGAGTCTCCTTCAATATCTATGTTATTTATGCCCTTCGAGATGCAAATATTTAACCTTGCATCAACGACGGCCAGTTCCACTTCATTATTCATTCCTTCCTCCAATTTTTTAAAAGATCCCACACAATGTCTCCTTTTGTATCATGAATTATGCATCCAGCACTAGACCTTCCCTAATTTCCCTTGGAAATGCCATCAAAATTTAATTTTAGATGTCCATTATGAGGATGCTCCCACTTCACCTCCTTTCTTTTGTCATGTGTTATCCATCATTCATAAAATTATTTGACATCTTCAAGCCCCTATAGTTCTCCATAAGATTATCATCCCAATTGGTGAAAGCATATCGCATGTGGTGTTGCGCCTGAGCATTTAATATTTTAATTATGCCATCTTCTATATATTTTTTACTTGCTTCATGTGCCTTTCCATACCTGGATAATTTTTCTATTTCTATCTTTCCATATTTTCCATTATAAAATTGAGGGACTGACATTCCATATGTAGCCAAAAGATGTCAAGGTAAAGATTAAGCCAACTTTGGAGGAAGGAATATAAATCATTCTATCTTGCACCTTATCACCCTAATTTCCCATAACTCCAATCCTAACATTTTGAAGCCACATCATAGTTAAGCAATATATGATTCATATTTTCATCACTTTTCCTGCATATTGGGCACTATTGAATGCACAAGACAACTAAGAGGGTGGGTGAATCAGTTGTACCTTAAAACTTCAAAACCCTTATTAACATTCAAATCCACACTCATTCATTAAGCCCTACAATCTATTATGATGAATTAGCATGAAAATTAAATAACAGAAACTTAAGAAACTCAACACCATACACAAGAGAACACCAAATTTATGTGGAAAACCATGGTGAGGATTAGCTCACAATATAATTAATATCAACAATGAATACAATAGGGATCACTACCCAAAGAAGAAAGGCTTATTGCCAAGAGGCTCATAGACAAAATAGAAAAGATAGAGAAGGAATGTTACATAGAGAAAAGCATCTCAATACAACAAAGAATCCACCACAATGAAATCAACACCTTCGTAGTCTGATTGTAGAATTGTAGCCACCTTCTACTCATTGCATCCAGTAAACTAGCACTTAAAATATCACACTAGATAAATCAATTTCACACTCTAACACACTACACTTTGCATCATTCACATCTCACATATTTATCTTTCATCTATTTTATCCTCCTTCAACAACTTAACTTATACTTATACCATCTTCAACCTTGAAACCTTCTCCAAGGTTAGTTATGCACCCCAAACGTGCAAATTCAAATTAGGTTGGCACCAAAAAACTTTCATGACAAATAGAAATGAATGTGGACCACATAAAAACTTAATTGGGACCTAAATAAACAAAACCACTCAACCACATGCTACCACAAATAATATTTATCCTTCGTATGTAGTGTAAACACCAAGTCAGCCATTACCCATGCAAATACCATTAAAATTTGAAGTACACTCTTTCTCAAACCCAAGGATGACTTGAAAACTACACACCATGCTTGAACATGATTTAGAATATTCCTCAAACACCCTAAAATCCAACAAAATTCTTTGCAGCAACTTCAACTTGAAGACTGTATAGATGTGTACACTCAAACAGCTCTATTGTACATTGTTACTTGAAAACCCATCTTCCGAAGCACCAAACCTCAAATTATCTTGACTAAGATAAACTACTAACACCATCAACACACCTTTAGAATTGCAAGGCCTGAAACATAACTATGGAGAAACATGGAGTATAAAATTTATCTCAAGCATCTCTACAATGCACAGTCACATACTAGTGAACACAACTTCCTTTGTGCAATGATCCAGCACACTAACTCTTGAATATAACACCTTTGTACACCTCTCACCAACATATCTGAATCACGTAGGTAGATATTCAACCTAGAAGAAATTTGGAGCAAAACTAGAACACAACTCTGTCACTCAAATCACCACTACAACACATTGGTTCCTCTTTTTATCAAATTTCTCAAAAACACTTGGAAACCAAGCACTAGAGACACATACTCATCATCTTCAATACTTCCACAATCATAGACAGAAGCTTATCAAAGCAACACTAGAGGTTGACACCAGTAGCTTTACTAATGACAACATAATGCAACTAATCAAAGCATCAACTACTCACACTCTTGCAACTAACTCAATAGACATCAATGACAACACAAAATTTTTGACATCAATGACAACACCAACTACTCAAACTTGCAACAATCTCCCCCTTTGTCATTTATGGAAACATGTGATATGAAAAAACCATCAAAGACACAATAGCTCTATACCATACCAATTTCCTTTTCTCTTTTCCCCTCCTTTGTAACTTGTCTTCTTTACTTGTTTCTTTCTCCTTGAATGACTTATGAATTTCTCTCCCACTTATTACTTATTATTTTTCACATGTTTCTCTCTCCCCTTGTGTTCATGAATTTTTCATATGATTCTCTCCCCCTTTGACATAAATATTAAAGGACATAATGTTTGTACTATTTTATTCTCTACCTTTGTCATCAAACAACCTGCTTACTACTCCTCTGCAATACCTTTCCTTTACTACTCTGAATACTCCCCCTTAGGAGCACACACCAACCTATACCACTTTTCACTACAACAATCAGTAATGCCACTACCTACTCCCCTTGAGAGGTAGCCACCAACATTATTCCAGAAAAAGAATGAATATTGAGATCCAATGGATTGATGCATCTCCTAATACATCTATTTCAAAGAAGGAGGGGCAATAACCCCCAAATTCTCCCAGAGATACTCAAAATTATCCTTAGGAAGAGCCTTAGTGAATATATCAGCAATCTGATCCTTTGTATGCACATATTCAAGATTCACTTCATTCTCCACAACATTCTCTCTCAAAAAGTGATATCTAATTGAAATATGTTTTTTCCTTGAATGCATCACTAGATTCTTTGAAATTTTTATTGCACTTGTATTGTCACAAAAGATAGAAACAGGCTCATCATACACCACTCTGATATCCTTCAATGTTTATCTCATCCACAACAATTGTGTGTAGAAAGATGTTGTTGCAATGTACTTAGCCTCTATAGTAGATAAAGAAACTGAATCTTGTTTCTTAGTTAGCCATGATACCAATCTACATCCAAGAAAGAATGCACCACCACTTGTACTTTTTCTATCATCCACATGGCCAAACCAATCTACATATGTGTAAGCACTCAATATGAAATTAGTATCCTTTGGATACCACAAGCCATGATATGAATTTCCCTTTAAGTATCTAAAAATCCTCTTCACTGCTACAACATGTAACTCTCTAGGATATTCTTGAAATATAGCCACAAGACAAATTGCATGCAAGATATCCAGTCTAGTAGTGGTTAGATATAAAAATCCACCAATCATTTATCTATAATCGCTCTTATCGGCCTCAGTGGATTCATCATTCTTGCTTAGCTTGCAACCAGTAACCATAGGAGTACATATTGGTTTAGAGTCTTCCATTCCAACCTTCTTCAGCATTTCTTTGACATACTTTGTGAAATGAATATACCTTTTTTTGTTTGATTGATTTGTAGCCCAAGGAATAAATTCATCTCCCCAAACATAGACATCTCAAATTCCTTATGCATCTCTTCTGCAAACCTTTTGCACATAGCTTCATTGCCTCCAAAAATTATGTCATCAACATACACAACTACAATCAAGATTTGACCTTTTTTAAATTTAAAGTAAAGATTACTATTTGTGGTACCTTTATTGAATCCTTGCTATATCAAATACTTATCCAACCTTGCATACCAAGCTCTAGGAGCTTGCTTCAATCCATACAATTCCTTCTTCAATCTTCAGACCATATTAGGTGTATCTGGTAACTAAAATCCTTCTGGTTGATCCATGTAGACTTCTTCTTCCAATTCTTCATTCAAGAAAGCAGATTTCACATCCATCTGATAAACTTTGAAATCCTTATGTGTTGCAAAAGTCAAAAACATCCTGATAGCTTCTATTCTTTCCATCAAGGAAAATGTCTCTTCAAAATATATTCCTTCAACTTGTGAATAGACCTTACACACAAGCCTTTCTTTGTTCCTTACCACTTCTCCATTCTCATTCAATTTATTTCTAAACACCCACTTAGATCCAATTATGTTTTTGATTGCAGGTCTTGGAACAAGCTCCCAAGTCTATTTTTTCTCAATCTACAATAGTTCTTCTTCCATATATTTCATCCAATACTCATCTTTTCATGCCGCAATCACTTTTTTAGGTTCAACTTCAAAGAGTAAACACAAATTTACCTCTTCTTCAGCATCTTTCCTTCTTGTCAATACACCTTTTCTTTTGTCTCCAATGATCTGTTGTTTTAAAATATTTCTCTTCACATACTTAGGGGTTCTAGGAGTCTTTTCCACAGCTTCTTCCTCTTCCTCAGACTGTAGTTCCTTTTCCTTAGCCTTTTCTTTTTCTCTGCAATCAGGCTCATCTAATTCATATCCATCTATCACCATTGAATTCTAAAAATATTCATCAACCTTGAAACTTTCACTCTCAAAAATCCTTCTCAATCTTCTATTGTAGCATCGGTAGGCTTTGATTTTAGTAGAATATCCAAGGAAGATTCCTTCATCATACCTTGCATCAAAATTTTCCATGTTTTCTTCCAAACACTCTGAATTATTTAAAAGTAGGTATCCTTCCATACCACAACTCATAGGGAGTCTTTGTGTTGTTGGATTTTGATTTAACTCTATTAAGTATGTAAATAATAGTATGAATTAATTATCTCTAGTAGACTTCTAGTAGGTTTACTTCTTTCATCATAGTTCTTGTAGCTTCTTGAATAGTTTTATTTTTCCTTTCAACCACTCCATTTTGTTGAGGAGTCCTAGGTGTAGACAGGTGCCTCTTTATGCCATGATTCTCACAAAACATGTTTAATTCATTGGAGGTGAACTTTCCACCTCTGTCAAACCTCAAAATTTGATATTCATATGCATTTCATTCTCAACCATAACTTTAAATTCTTTGAATCTATCTAGGGATTCATATTTTTCTCTAAGAAAATTAACCCATATCATTCTTGAATAATCATCAATAAAAATTATGAAATACCTATCACCTTTAAGACTTCTTATTCTTGTAGGGCCACAAAGGTCTGTATGCACCAATTCTAGTAATCCAATAGAAGATTTTTTTCCTTTAAAACTTCTTGTTTGTTTTCCAATCTAACACTCCTTGCAAAAAAACATTAATAGGTTTTGTAATATTTGGTAGATCTCTCACTTCTTGAACTGGACTGATTCTTACCATATTATCAAAATTAACATGACACATCTTCTTGTGCCATAACCAACTTTCATTAATTTGGGTCATAAAACAATGACCATCAACACCCTTAAGATGATAAACATTTCCATATGTCCTTCTTCCAACAGCAATCACAATTCTAGACCCTTTTTTGATCTCACATCCATCATCCTAAAATATAAGATTGAATCCTTTTCTACACATTTTTCCAACACTCAAGAGGTTATGCCTTAAAGCTTTAACATAGTAAACATCTTCAATATTATGCTTGCCATCAAAACTGATTGAACCTATTCCACATATCTTAGCACTTGAATCATCTCCAAATCTAACAAGTCCTACATCATACTTTTCAAGTTTAAAAAACTTACTCTTGTCTCTGATCATATGATTAGAGCAACCACTATCAATGATCCAATAGTTATTATCCTATCTAGCATGAAAATCATATACCAAAGTGCCTTTAGTTTTATCCTTTCTCTCTAGAGAGAATTCCTTCACACATCTTTCAGAATTAGCAAAAATATATTCATCTTTTAAAGCCATGAACAAGAATTCATCATCATCATCTCCATAATCAAATTCATCATCAAAAATACTTGCATCTTCTCTAATATAATATCTTTTCTTAATCATCTTACCTTTGTTCTCCTTGTTTTTTCCATTCACAACTTTGTTTGGACATATTGAAGCATAGTGACGTATCTTTTCACAACTGGAACATTTGAAAGTTAATTTACCTATGTACTACCAATACCTCTTCTCATCCTTCTCACAAATTTAGCCTCCACATCATCAATATCTTCCTGATCTGGTTCTTCAATCTTCTCTATGTTTGCAGCTTTAAAAGCAGTCTCAACTTTTGCACCATTGTTAGTACCAAACTCTCTCATTTCAAATGCAGTTAAATAGACATACAATTGATCTCCACAATATTGATCTAGATTTTGAGATTCCTCAATAGCAACAACTTTATAGTTGAATCTTTAGTAAGGTTTCTAAGAATTTATTTACCACTTTTGGTTCTTTGACTTTTCTTCCAAGACCTCTGATGGAGCTCACCACTTCATCTAACCTTTGCATATAGCTTGTAATTCTTTCATCTTCAAACATACACAAGTTCTCAAATGTGTTCTTTAAATTCTACATCTTAGCTTGTTTGACCATATCATCTCCTTCAGAAATACTTTCCAACTTATCCCAAATTTCTTTAGTAGTTTTCGGATCCATAACTTTCACTAATTCAAATTTTGTAAGACTACCCAAGAGAGCATACTTAGCTTTACTATTGCTTTCATGGGCCTTAAGCTCAGCTTCAGTGCTTTAACTATTTGTATGTATAATGTATCTAATCTGAACTAATTTCTAGACATCATATCCCAGATTCTCCAAAAAGCCTTCCATCCTTGTCTTCTAGAATGAATAGTCAGTTCCATCAAATATAGGGATCTCCTTCTTGTGCGCCATCCCAGATTACCTTAAGTGGTTAACATTTTCTCCAAGGAACCTTTCTCTAATACCAATTGTTGATTGCATAAGACAACTAAGAGGGGGGTGAATCATTTGTACCTTAAAACTTTAAAACCCTTATTAACATTCAGATCCACACTCATTCTTTAAGCCCTATAATCTATTTTGATGAATTAACATAAAAAGAAAATAACAAAAACTAAGCAACTCAACATCATACACAAGAGAACACTAGATTTACATGGAAAAATCAAGAAGGGAAAAAACACGGTGAGGATTATCTCATAATATAACTAATATCAACATTGATGCAATAAGGCTCACTATCGGAGGGCTCACTGCCCAAAGAAGAAAGGCTCACTACCAAGAGTCTCACTTCCAAAATAGAAAAGAAGATAGAGAATGAATGTTACACAAAGAAAAGAATATCAACACAACAAATAATCCACCACAATGACATCAACACCTTTGTAATCTGATTGAATAATTATAGCCACCTTTTTCTCACTGCATCCAATAAACTAACACTTGAAAGCTTGTACTACACAACTCCATCTCATTTTTCAATTTTATCCCATTGCTATTTTTGATTCCTTCAATTTGATTCCTTATCCATTTTTCCTTGGCAATGTTATGAAAGTAGCTTATGTTCATGTCCCCTTATTTCAACCACAATTCTCTTGAAATTATTTTCCACTATATCTCTTCCTTAACGAGGATTTTTGTATGCTCGGCCATCAATATTTTTTCTTCTAAATATTCTACATTCATCATTTCCTGTGTGATTACTTTCTGATTTAGGGCCTCCATTTCATTCTCCAGTCATATTTTTTCTTTGAAAATATTCTCAAAAATTGTCTTGTACCATACCTTTAACTTATCTTTTATTATATTCAGTTTATTCATAAATTGGAAGCTTTTAGTTTCATGCCCAAAGTCTACCAATCATCACTATTCAGCAACAAAAGGGAACAATTCTTTATTTCTTAACCATATTTTTTTGAATTTGAAGCTACACCGAATAAGGGATCCGATCTTGAGTATGGTAGCATCACCACCTCCCACAGCATGTCAGAGTTGGTCTAATTTGTTGACAGTAGAAATCTATCTAGACGCTCAGCTATATTGGCAAATCCCATTCTTCAATTATTCCATATGTTCCAACCATTATTAGTTACCGCATCAATCATATCATTAATTTTTACAAATTCTTTGAAATTTCACATTACTATGGTTTCATTGGTTTATCCATCATTTTTTCTTTGGGGTCTAATATAGAATCAAAATCTCCTCCCAAAATTATTTTTTGGTTTAGAAGTTGATTCATTTTTGTTGCAATTTCTTCCCATAATTTTTCTTCTTCCTCCATTTGGTTGGCCCACAAATATTAAATAAAATAAAATGTAATTTAGAGGAGCAATCACATACCTTATAGGTAATATGATTATATGAGAGAGAACAATCTTTGATCATCACCTTCATTAGATTCCATACTATGATTAATCTTCCAGAGTTTCCAATAACATCAAGCCATGTTCCTTGCCAATTTATGTAGTGTGATATGAAATTTTCGACATCTTTCCCACTCAATTTAGTCTCTTGCATCATCAATATGTGTTTTCATAATTTCCATATGACACTTTAAATAGTTTTGTATGTTAGGGGCATTTAGGCCCCTAACATTCCATGTGGTGATCTTCAATGCTCTTTAAGGGACGGGGATCCTCTCTTAGATCTCAACAAATATTATTTTATGTTGGATATACCTTGTTCTCTTGCTTCTTCTTTTTTGTTTGTTCATTTTTATGCCAGACTTTCTACTACCTCCAACATTGAGTAACCTGTGAGTGGTTTGTCTTATGTTTCATGCCTCCATAATGTCAAGTTCATCCTCTACTTTTTATTCCTTCAAATTCATATTTGTCTCCATTTCTTCATTATCCCATATTACCTTCTTCTCTTTAGGGGTATCCATTATATTTGATTGGGGAACAACTTCTTTGTTGGGGTTTTTAATCTTTTCAAGCTTTATTTCCATTTTGATACTTTCTATTTGTGCGTTATCCAATTGCTTGGGTTCTCCCACATCATTATTTTCTTTTCTATTTTTGTATTCTTTCCCCAAATTGTTTATTGCCTTACATTGTTGATCTTCTTTCACAACATTTTCTTCTTTCTCCTTTTATCTTATTTATGTATTCTAAGTTTTTTCTCTCCATTCATTTCTAAATCATTTAGGAAACTTGTGATAGTTTACTTCCAAATGGTCCCTAGCCTTACATTTCAAGTAGTAGTACTTTGGAGTATCAATTTCAATAACCTATGTCCATCAATTCTCTCCAATCACCAGATGCATTTATTTTGGAATTTCCTAAATTGTGACCACCAAAATTTGAGCATATATTAGGGTTTCACTTTCTTGCAGATCGATTTCAATCATCTACCCAATCGTATCCCCTATTTTGGCCAAGAATTTCTTAGACCAGTATTCATATGGTAAGTTATACATTCACAACCATACTGGTTAGTCAGATGGAAAATACTCTAATGGATTAAAATTATGCTACCATTTATGTAGGCATAGATATGAATTCCCGTTCTTTCATCCATCGACATCCAAAATTTTGTCCCTTTCCTCTTTTGATTAGAACATCACCACAAAAAAACCTTTTAGCATGTAATTTAGTACCAGATCTACATCCCAATTTTGGAGAACCCTGTTGTTGATGTCTCTTTTGGTTAATCTTTTAGCAAATAACATTCCAATCAATGTCATTGATTCTAACTCCTTAGCATCCTTGTATACAATATTTGAAACATCAATCCACACCTCATGTTTTATATTTCCTCCCGCTTGGTGTTTTTGTCATCTTATATAATATTTCTTTTTGTCTCTAATTTCGATTTCAGATTCATTGATCTTGTTTTGCTTTGTCCTTTTGTTGCTCTGCTCTATATTTTAAGATATTATGCAACATTTTTCCTCTTATTAATAATATTTTTTATATAATATATTTCAACTATATTAATCCATATTCATTTAACATATTAGTGTTTATTTCCTCATTGAGTGCATTTGAAGGCTTACCTTGACTTATTTCCATAGTCACAGTTTCTATATTATCATCATCCTTATTTTATTATCTTGCATTCATCTCTTCTATGTTCATATCCTCATGTTCTCCTCTTTAATATTTCATTCCATAATCATCACTTTAATATTATTTATTTTTTGAATCCTCTCTCTTATCTCTTTGTTGTTTTGCTTCCATATTTTATGTGCTTCTATTTCTTCAAGTGTCGAGACACTCCATTTTTGTTGAAGTCTATTTGATCCCATAATTACCAAATAATCTTTGATATAATTAACAAGCACTCTCTAAACATACACTCCTTGAGATCTCTAAAATACAAATAAATCTTTAGATCCTTTTGATTATTAATTTTCAAAATGGTGGTTTAAATCCATTATAAAAATGATGCATAAAATCCTTCAAAATTTATTATTGTTCTTGAAGAAACCTTTTCAAAATGATGCTTGTTCCTGAATATACTTTTTTTAAAGAATATTTGAAAATCCCTTTAAAAAAGGTAATGTGATTGATTCCTTTCAAATATGATACTTGTGATTGATTTTTCTCAAAATAGTGTTTATGATTGAAATAGTTTTAAAATTGATCCTTAAATGATCATGTATTCCTTCTATCAATGGTGTTGAAAAAAGAGACTTAAAAAAATAGAATAATGCTTGAAATATATTGCAACAAACATCAAAATAAAAATATTTACATATATAGTTTTCATCAATTCTTGATGAAAAAAGTAGTATAGTACTCTTAATGTACTATAATTTAATAAATAAAGGTGTGCAATGGCTATATTAGAAATGGATACCCATTATGTAAGTGTATATCTATTAGTAAAGGTACCCATTACATAAACGTATATGATATAAAGATAATAGGTAATCATTAATAATAGCTATATATTTCATTTAAATTAAAAAATTCCCTTATGTATTTGTCTCTATTTTAGGCTTGGAAAGCCTTCAACTTATAACTACATCATACTAGCATCTACTAGTAAATTGACTTAAATAATATGACCGATAATTTTATTTTTAGTATTTTTTAAGTAAAATTTAAAATGCATTATAGATTAGACTAGCTAGCTTTTATGTATTTTTATAAGGTTAATCTATTTTTCTATATATTTATTAATTTTTAAACGTAAAGTCTCATAAGCTTAAAAATGTATATTACTATTTTTAATAACTTTTTTGTTTTAATTTAAAAAGTTGTGTGACCAATCTAAACATATTCTCTACATACTAAAAATAAATTATTTTAAATCAAGTTGTGTGGATTGTACACAAGAGATTTTATATTTACATCGTATATATATATATATATATATATATATATATATATATATATATATATATATATATATATATATATATATATATATATATCCAAAGAAAGTCTTCATCATCATATGCATCTATCTATAAGAGAATTATGAGAAATAATTTTATTTATACTTCTAATGCAAGTTGTACTTGTGCATGTTTTATCCTCCATCTTATTTGTTTAAAGAGGTCACTTTTATACATCCTTTACTTAACATTTTATCATTTAGGTATCATAATGTAATGGCACAAATTTGCACCTTGGGCAAATTCCCCATTTCATCTCCCCTACCTTAGAAAATATAAATTCAATGATACAAAATCCTCTACCGCCACCTTGCTCCATCCACACGGCTGCGTCTTTTTGTGTTAGTGGAGGAATCTCTATCGGGGACACATGTGCACTGCATGGACGTCCACGCGTAGTGTTTTCGTCTTGACAAAATTCCTGCCCTTGGAATCAACAAAAACGTTATGTTTCCTATTGGCTGCAAAGTGTAACATCTCCTATCTCCTTGACTGATGAAATTCAATCCTTCTACCTCCCTTTTGCTAATTCAAATCTATCACTTTTCATTCCTTCAATCTCTCTTGGCTTTTATTCACTTGCTTCACTCTCTCTTGTGTTCTACTCTCATTTTCCTGCTTCTACACCACTTCTCTTGGCTACATGCAAGCTCTTCATTTTGGCTCCAACACCACGTTCTTATTGCAACACCATTTCTATTGGAGGATCATCAAGCTTCTTCCTTCCACTATTAGCCTTGAGTGCTCATAGTTGATAAGGTGATATTGTTATTTGTTTTCCATTTGCATCATCTCATTTATTGAGTATAATTCTAGTTGTTTGTGCTCTCTACTTAGAAATACTATTTCCTTTCTACTTTCTTTATCGCTTTCTACACTGTGTGGCTATTTAGTTGTTTGTGGAGGTGGGAACACCAAAATGGGGGTCTGATTGATGCAAACCTCGAACACAACCCAACAGTTTTCTCATTTTCGTGTGTGTAGGCACTTTTGATTGGAGTTACTTGAAGAATAAACTCGTGGGTAGAAAGGTATATTTTCCCACTCTCTTTGTCATTTCTAGAATAGATTATTTCTAGTATTCCTTTTGTTGTGTTTGCAATTTTTATGCTTTTCCCACATTCTATTAAAGCATAAAACTTAAATAATCAGATAGTTAAGTAGACTCCTTGTGTTTTTTCCTATTCTCTAAACCCTTGTCCGTACAGAATGCCAATGCATCCTTGAGACACCAATGCATCATGTTTGGGTCTGAGATCCACACTGTCATCCTCATATGATGAGTTATCTGGGTAGTAGAACAAACCTTTGAAGTCAACTCTTCCGAACCTATGAACATTTAGTTTAGCAAAAGGAAAGTGACAAGCTATTTTCCCTTCCTTTTTAGCCTTAGTACCTTGTTCTTTTCAATCTATCTAGAAAACTCGAGGTATTTTAGGATACCTCATTCCTTGGGGCTCTCCCGTCACTTGGAGTCTCAAGCTTGATGGGTCCCCCTTCTCTACATTTTTGTGAACCCGACGTGAACGTCTTCGTGTCTATTTCTTTGTGTCAAAAAATATTCTCTCGCATCTCGAGAGTGTTGCAGACTTGTGTGTTGTAAAGATTTATGAGCTTTACAACTCAATATACAACCTTTGGGCACGTTGTTAGAAGAAGTGTGTGACATATAGAGATGGATTCTAAGAAGGCCATTACAGGTCCCTCTTTTGATGAGTTGGTATCTAGAACAAATACATTTTTTTCTAGTCCCTTTGGGGAAGACCCTCGTATTCCTACTCCTCCTACTTCTCCTTCTTCTTTATTTATGGAGGAGGATGAGGCTATCGAGATTCCCACAAATCAACTTTTGTCCCTAAATAGAATGATTTTAGAGTTTGGGGAGTATTTGGGAAAAGAAAGGACTATGGCTAAGGCTGTTGTTAATGACTTGAGAGTTATGTTGGATAAGGACTAGGTGGGTCTTGAATTCCTTCGAGGAATTGTCTACATAGTGTACACTTGTGTCCCATCATACAACCCTAGGTCAGGCATTACCCAGGATCTTGATTCGAGATTGTTAAAAGACATATAGAAGTCTCTATGCCTAAAGTGTTGGTGTATATGGCTAAGATTGGCCCATCTGAAAACACTACTACTATTCCTCAGCCGCCCCCCACTATTAAAGTAAACAAGGTTCCCTTGGGTTTCAACTATGCCAGCTCTAAAGTTCTTGGTGGTAGTTTTGGAGCCCATGCTAGTCCTGGTGGCAGGGCCTCTGTTGGAATGGGGATAGGTGGCATCAGTGGCTTCGATGGCTCTGGTGATAGTTCCATTGGTCCTATTTCATATTTTGACCCTGTCTTGAACACCTTGTTACCAAACATGGGTAAAATGTAGAATCATCTAGAGAGCTTATCCAATGCTACTTAAAAACTTATATTTCAACCCTTCTTTCATTATAGTCCTTTATCGATAGAAATTCTAAATACTCCTACACCTCAAGGGATGGAGATTTTTAATTCCGATAAATATGGTGGTAAAAGAGATCCTCAAATGCATGTTTCGATATTTAATGCCACGTGCATATATTTCTTTCATCATGATGCTTTAATGGCTAAGTTGTTTCCAAGGTATCTTAAGGATACTACCCTCAAATGGTATTGTTCCTTACCAAACAATTCCATCTTTTCATTTGATCAACTGGTAAATCAGTTTCTCTAAAAGTTCCAAGCTAATATTGGACCGAAGGTGACCTTTTCAGATCTCGTCTGATGTAAGCAAGGGGAAAATGAGAAGACAACTGATTTTATTGCTCATTATCAAGCACTTTTCTTTCAAATTTCTTATCCTTTTCCCAACTCAAATGTTCAAAAGGCCTTTGTCGAAAACCTACAAAGACCTTGGAAAGAAAAAATTTATTTAATGAAATATCCTTCTTTTGCACATCTATGTGTTGCACTACAATAATACCGGTAGACAGTTGCACAATTCAGGGGATCTTCCTTGCGCTCCCGGCCTGAAGGTCGGTCTATAGTGTTGGTGTTTGGAAAAAACAAGGCTATTGCAAATGTGGTCTCTATGTCTAATGACAAGAGTTTAAAGTGCAATAGGTTTTTTACAAAGTTATCAGATTTGTACACTTTTATGTTGAAAAGATTATGAAAAGACAAAGTCCTAACATTACCAGGCCCCTGACCTCTTATCAAATACTATCCTTATTGGTATGATGAGAATCAATGTTTCTAGTACCACTCAATACACAAACATGGTACCAAAAGATGCATGCACCTATCATGAGATCCGGGACTGCATCAATGACAATGTTATCCATCTCGACAGGAAGAAGCAAAATTCTAATAAGTCTATGGCAAAGGCTAAAAATAAATTGCAAATCTATATGGATCCATTTCCATCTCATTCTGAAAACTTAATTATTGAACCTTCTACCTCCACTGAGTTTTTAACATCAGAGTACATTAATATGGTCTCATTCACACATATTCCTCCCACCCAACTTGCGAGTGGATCATCGGACATAAATTTTACCTCACAAGACTTTCCAATGAATAAAGAGCCTTCTCCCTTATACATTATTTCTCATGTCAATGGGAACATTGTGATTGGTGCCTTGGTTGACCCTATCAGCCGAGTGAATGTTATAACGGAAGAAACTATTCTTATAAAAAAATTGTATAGGGAGGAATACGAAGAATTGAAGGATACTATATGCACACACGATGGAATCTCAGTCCCTCCTATTGGTTATATTACTCATTTGGTCTTGGTAGGACCTAGGGCCATGGATACCTCTTTTGTCATAATTTCATAGTCAAACCTATTCGGGGTGAAACTGGGCATTCCATGGTCGGATTCCATGATAGGCATCACTTTGGTGATTCACAAATGCCTCAATTTCTCTCATGAGGGCTTTGTGCACATTGTGTATGACACTGATTACAAACCACTAGTGTCACATGGGGCTTCTCGTTAGACCACTTTTAGTCAACTCCAGTTGGACTTCTCCTTTCGAGGAAAAACTTGCTATATCGTGCTATGTCAAGTATAAGACTAGGGGAATGGTGCCAAAAGTGACCTATCTAATATCTCCCTACACTATCTCAATAAAATTTTATATGATTACATAGTAGCAAGCTACCTCCTCCCAGCAAAAGGGGAAGGGGAATCTTGCTCGTGACCATGGGCCTTACTCTTCTGTGTCTTTTGCTCCATCTTCTTTTGCTTCTCACCCCATTGGGGCATCCTCGGCTCCTAATCCCATGCCTCGCATGGGGATCCCGATGGTGCCTCAATTGTCAAGTGTTTGAAATTCTTGTCTTGCCCATGGTTCCTAGACTCGTTGTTTATAGCAAGGGGAAGGGTCCTCATGGAGTGTCCCCCATGTCTCGACCTCTATGGAATCTTATCATTCTTCCTCTTGCCCCTCTAGAAGTGAATGGGAAGAAGCTCGCTACCAAGGCACTCATGTCTACTTCTCCACCTGTTATTGTTTCCACTCCTATGCTCCCTACTCCTACTCTTGTCTAGGAGGTTGTTTGTCCATCGGCCATGGTTGTGGAGGACACTCCTATGGAAGAACAAGAGATTCTTGTATCTTCTCAAGCTACAACTTCTAGTTCCTAGAGCTAATGTAATTGGCTTGCACACAAGCACAAGTGCAAGAGAAAATATTTGGCTATTGAACAAGCTACCTTGTAGAAGACAAATGGGAGCTAGTAGCATCTTTTGTTGTGTCTCCTCCTTTTTCTCCTTCTACTTCAATTCCACTCACCTCTATTTTTCTCCCAGCTCCCCCGACAGGTGCAGGTGTTCATCGCTCCTTCCATGGAGCCTCCTCTCTTGATGTCCCTTCTCGACATCCCTCCATTTTCTCAACCCATAGACATGTTGAACATGATGGTGGTGATTTTTGCAGCTCTATATTATCCCTCCTCTTCCTCTGCTTCTTCTATGGGGATCTAGCATTCTCCATTGAAGTGTAAGCCAAAGGATGACCTCACCTTGAGTGGTAGTCTAAAGAAGGTCTCACCTTCTTCAAGAGCTAGTCCTATTTTGGCCTATGCTATCCTTGTGACAAAGGCGCCCCCTAAGTTTGTCACTGTTCCTCTCGATGATTTTGATAGTGGATCTCGAGTGCCTCCTTCTACCACCTAACTAACACATGGCACTCCAGTGAAGTGCACATTTAACTTGGTGGATGATGTCTCGACTCTGTCTGTGATCTTTACGAAATCAATGACCTTCACCTCACAAGATCTCAGCAAATAAGACCTCGAGGGTCCTTCTTCCTTGGCCCTTGTTGTAGGATAGTTAGAGGATACTCCCCTCACTATCCTACCCTTGTAGGCTCATCCTCCCTCCCCTTATAATGATCTAGATTGGGAGTACGACAACTTGTCAGTTGATGAGAAGTAGGGTGGTACCTATTCTTTATCTATAGATTAGATTTGTGTGTGTGTTTTGTTCCCCCTATTCTTGTATTTATGTGTTTGTGATCCTACTTGGAGGACCCTTGCTACCCTTCTAGGTTCTTGGATACAAGCCTAGAAAATTTGTCGTGAACTAGCTCTATTTGTTTCATCATTCTTCTATATGTTGTGACTTTACTTTTCGATAATTGGGGATGATGCAAAGTGTTGGGGGCATTTAGACCTTCCTTCCATGTTGACCCAATTTTTTATTTTGTCTTCATGTTCTCTTCTTCACAATCTAGGAAATTCGGGGATTGATGATCGTTCATTCATACATTTGTGCTACCTATTTATATATATGAATAGATCTGACCTTGAACTCTCAGGTCCTTTTGTCCCTTAATTTCTTTGTTTCTGCTTGTATCTTGTTTTATTTGTCTTTGTTTATCTCTCTCTATCTACTTCATGATTTTGTGGTGCTTATTTATTGTCCCTTGCATGTGTGACAGCATTTCCACATTTATGTCTCACAATATATTGTGGGCCACAATATCCCTACCTCTTCTTTCTCTCCTTAAAATTTCACATGATCCTCTACTTCACACGAAGCATCCTAAGGGGGGCTACCAACTTCTCTGATTTTCAATAAGGTTAATTCAGTGGCCAATGAATCCCTTACTAAAAAAAAAATCATTTTTCAAAAAAATGCATTCTTCAATTAGGACCCCCTTAGTGAAATTTTTCTTTTGAAAACAAGTTCATAGTGAAAGAATCTAAAAACTTTCCTTCAAAAAAGGAGAAATTTTTCTAATGAAGAAGTCTAAAAACTTGCCTTTGAGAAGGAGCATTATTTCTACCAGATTCCTTGATGAAAGAGATATTTCAAAAGAATTCCTTAATGACATAATCATTTGTGGAAAATTTCATGCTTTTCAAATCGGAGTGTCCCTTTGAATGGGACCCTTGCTATCTTGAAGGGTTCCCAAATGTACTCCTTTGAAAACTTCTCCTTCAATTGTGTGCTTTGGGATATGTCTATTTGTTTTGGCTTTTCCACCTAACATGTTTTGTCTGCAGCTTAACATGTTGCTTTGTAGTTTTGAACACCTGTAAAGCCCCTTTGTAATCAAGCTTGCCTAGTAGGATCAAGCACCTCATCAAGATTTCCTTGCAATACTAAGAACCTATAAGGGAATTTTGCATCAAACTCTTCAGAACCAAGCACCTATAGAGTCCTTTCATGTCAAGCCCCATGAGATCAAGAACCTATGGTGCTCCCTTTGTAGGATCAAGAACTTGTAGAGCCTTTGTTCAACTTCTACAGGATCAAGAACCTATGGAACCATTTCTATAGGACTGAGTACCTATGGAGCCATCTCTCTCACGTCAAGGTTTCCTTGTGGGACTAAGAACTTGTAGATCTACCTCTTGCATGTCCAGGTGTGCCAGATCAGAGATCTACTTCCTCAAAGATTAAGGTATATTATCTTCAATTTCTTTCTACTTTTCCTTGCATTCACACTGACACTTATGCTCACTAAAGTGGGGGAAAAATGTATGGCATGAATTTAACACTAGGTAAATTCCCCATTTCATCACCCTTACCTTAGAAAATATAAATTTGATGATGCAAAATCCTTCACCACCACCTTTCTTCATCCACCTAGCCATATCTTTTTGCATCGATGGAGGAATTTGTGTCAAGGACACATGCATGCCATGTGAACATACGCATGCCATGTTTCCTTCCTAATAGGATTCCTACCCCTGGAATCAATAGAAACATTACATTTCCTATTGGGTGTGAATTGTAATATCTCCTGCCTCCTTGACCAATGAAATTCCAACCTTCTACCTCCCTTTTTGTAATTCAAATCTATCACTTGTCATTCCTTCAATATCTCTTGGATTATATCCACTTGCTTCACTCTCTCTTGTGTTCTACTCTCATTTTACTACTTGTACACCACTTCTCTTGGCTGCAAGCTCTTCACCACGTTCTTGTTGCAACACCGTTGCTACTGGAGGATCATCAAGCTTCTTCCTTCCGCTATTAGCCTTGAGTGCTCATAGTTGAGAAGGTGATATTGTTATTTGTTGTCCATTTACATCATCTCATTTATTGAGTAGCATTCTAGTTGTTTGTGCTCTCTACTTAGCAATATTATTTCCTTTCTACTTTCTATACCGCTTTCTATACTTTTTGGCTATCTAGTTGTTCATGGAGGTGGAAACACCAAAATGGGGGTTTGATTGAGGAATACCTCGAACACAACTCAAAAATTTTCTTGTTTTTGTGTGTGTAGGTTCTTTTCAGTGGAGATACTTGAAGAATCAAAACTTGAGTAGAAAGGTATATTTTCCCACTCTCTTTTTCATTTCTAGAATAGCTTATTTCTAGCATTCCTTTTGTCATGTTTTCAGTTTCTATGCTTTTCCCGCATTCTGTTAAAGAATAAAACTTAAATAATTAGATAGTTAAGTAGACTCCTTATGTTTTTGTCTATTCTCTAGACCCCTATTTGTATAAGATGCCAGCGTGTCCCTGAGACACCACTGCATCGTGCTAGGTTCCGAGATCCGCACTACCATCCTCAAATAGTGATTTGTCTAGGAAACACACCGAACCTTTGAAGTCGGCTCTTCCAACCCTATGAACATTTGGTTTAGTAGAAGGAAAGTGACAAGTTGTTTTCCCTTCCTTTTCAACCTCGGTGCCTTATTCTTTTCAATCTGTCTAGCAGACTTGAGGTAGTTAGGGCAGCCTATTCCTTGGGCCTAACTAATGAGTTGGACTCTCGGGGGTGACGATTCCCCCTTATCTACATATAATAAATTATATATTTGAGAATTATAAATAATATATTCTATAAAAAATATCCAAAGAAAATCTCCATCATCATATGCATCTATATTTAAAAGAATTTTGAGAAATAATTACATTTACCACTTCTAATGTAGGTCATACTTGTGCATGTTTTAGCCTTCATCGTATTTTTTTAAAGAGGTAACTTTTATACATTCTTTAATTAACCTTTTATCATTTAGGTATTATAATAAATTACATCTTTAAGAATTATAAATATTTTTTTATTTTGTATTTTTACACCATGTTAATATTATATCTATAAGTACTTCAAATTTTTATTTTGACTGTAAAAAAATTAATTTTTAGGATAAATTTTCACTTTTTTATTATTTTCTACCCCATTAACTTGCACTTATCCTAAAGGAGAATAAATGAAGTACATAAAAAGTAGGATATTTAGAAAATACCAAAATGAGAAACTAAACAAATTAATTATTTTTTATACAAGTAAAATTTATTTTTTATTGTTGTGTAGTTTATCCCCCTCTTATAATGTAATGCCCAATATTTTGACTGAAGGGAAAAAAATGCTAATATTTTTTGAAAATAAACTACAAAAATTCCTACCTTGCTAGACATGGTAGCATACAATGTGCATTGGGTGACATTTCACATGCAACACCCTCCATGACACACCACTCAAAACTGGGGAAGGATAAAATTTGCAAGTGGATGTGTAGAATCCATCACGCACAACCTTGATTGGCGAAGGGTCATCCTAGTCAAGATTTACATTTATAACCAAATTGTCTCAAGAGAAAATCCAACTAGGTTATTTCCCCTTAAGGATTCTATAAGATGAAGTTGGTCCCATCCTACTGATTAGGGCCCATCCAAAAAAATTACAACCATTTTCATTTCTCTTCCTAGATAATTTGATATAAATGTAGTATTAGACAAAAGGATTATCGATTACCCCATACTAGCCTCATGAAATTAGTTTTTCAAACTATTTTAAGTTAATATCTCGACCCTTATATGGTGTTAATTCAATCCTTATTATATTCATATATATATATATATTTGAACAATATATATGTTCATAGAATAATTCAAGTTTAGTTTCTTTTATGGTTGCAACACTAAGGAGTTACCATTCATGCACATAATACCTTTTAAATGTATAAATAAGTACCTACCATAATCAACTATCCAACTTATAACATGTTTTTTTCATCCTATAGGGATAATTTTTATTACATAGCTTTACTAAAATTAATACCAAGAAATTTAATTATTAAAAAATTATATTACCCAAATAAAAATTAAATAAAACTATTGATTTTTTTTGCTTGGTAAGTGTTATCATGGGACAACTCCCTTTTTATTGAAACCATAAAAAATTACATATTTTTTGCACCTAACCCATAGGTCACACAATTGCATCACATACATCATACCTTTCAAGAAGACGAAAATCCTCTCAATTTGTGTTGTTGAGAACATATCACCATTCTGGTTGATGAAAAAGTTGAAAGTCTAAAAATTTTTCCTCACTAGACCCTCCCTAAAGAGAGAAAGAGCTTGGGAAGAAATTTTGTTCTTCTTGACAATAAAAGCATCAAATATCCTTGTGATCAACCCAATCGAAAGAATTTTATTGATAGTGGATATCCATGTGATCACTATGGCCTTGTTTTCTTACATGTCGAGGCTATTTGTGACTACCTTCCCCCACATCTCTTCTCCCATCACTTGCACCACATTTCTTAGGACCATCTCATATACCCTGTCATTATGGATGTGTCAATCTACCTATTTCTCCATCCCCACAATCTTCAAAATACTCTTTACAGTCGCTTCATCCTCCACCTTGAAGAGTCTTTGGACTTTTTCCTCTCTTGATTTAGTGGTACATTGATAGCTAACACCAAAGATCATGTTTGATGCAATTTTTATTTTTCCAACTCCTCATCTCAACTTTATATGGAAACCATCCATTCCCTTGCCAATAAATTTTGACATGAAAATCCCAATGCAAATTCATCGTGCACAAAATCTATCTCTCCTCTTTTCGATAACCATCATGGATCCATGAGCCACAGTACCCTAATTCTTTTTAGATCACACTCCCATTCTACTTCCTCCACATGTCATCAGAATTCAATTTTCATAAATGGAAATCCCCTCCATATTGGCCCATGAAGACACTTTTTTCCAATATTTCTTTTATCTTGTCCCTACAACTCGAACTCATCACGCCCAAGACCAATCTTCACTCTGATTTGTAATATCCAGTATGGATCCTCAGACCATATTTTCCTAACATCGAGTGTCATGTTGACTCCATAGAAACTTGTGACTTATCTAGCAAGACCGTATCTAAACCATGCCAAGCATTGGGATCGGAGTTCATCATTTTGTGCACCCCACAATTCACACCAACATTCGCTAAGAAATCAACCACCTTATTACCATCCTATATACATGTTTTATCAAAAAATCCCTCACATTTTGAAGATTGTCCAAACATCTTTCAACCCAAGCTTGCAGTTTTCAATTTGGTGTTCCCTTATTTATGATTGCATTAATGCATATTATAGAATCACTGTCTATATCTAAATGATTAATTCCCCTCAAACAACATTCCCTAAGATCCTGAGGAGCAGTTTGTGAGTATGGAGGAAAGAATTAAGAAGATAAGTAAGGAGCGGTCTATGAGTATGGAGGAAAGAATGAGGAAGATAAGTAATGATTTCCAGATTGTGGTTAGGATCAGTAATCAATCCCTAAAATCTTGTGTTAAGGGTCTATAGATTCTAAATGACAAAGCTATTAAGTGGACCGGTCAGCCTCTAGATTTGGGTGAATTTGAGGCATCATTTTTTGAGGTTAGCCGCATGAACTTGGAGGATGGTCCTTTCTTGCACACTAGGAGCAAGACTAAGAAAAGGGTAGCCATCACATTTGAGGATCTCCAGGATGTGGTCGAGATGCAGGACAGGGTCATTACTGAAAATATAGACTCGGTCAATGTTCTTGAAAAAATGTTGTAGTTGTTTGCTATTGTTTTTGGTTGTTCAACCTAAGTGTTGATGTTTTGCTATAGGTGTGCTAACGGGTTCTCTAGTTTTATATTTTGTCAGCCTTTTTTTTTGTGGCTTGTGGGTTTTAATGTTTCTTTCTTTTTAGTAGCTATTATTCATTGTAAAGGGTTTCAGGGCCCCTTGAAAACCTTCTTTTCCTAATCAAAAACATTCCCTGAGACCCTTGGCCAACACCTCCACTTCATATTTGTTGTTTGTTGTAACCCTAATATTCCTCAAAATTATCCAGACCATCTTTCCTTTATCGTCTCTTAGTATGCATCATATACCTACACTGCCAAGGCTACCTTTTGTTGCCCTAACAAAGTTCAATTCCAATCTCCCACTCAAGGGTAGAATAAAACCATTTATTATATATAGATATATATATATATAAGTTATTATTATTTCCAAATAAAATAATGGATAAATTTATAATCTAATTATCTCTTTATCGATATAACATATGTATGAGAAAAGAAAGCTTATTTCTTGATCTTCTAAGCTATAATCAATTATATATGTATATTTATTTATTTATTTATTTATGTATTCATTCATTGAATTGTGTATCTCACCACCTAATTATATAAATCTATACTCAATCATAATAGGTAATACATAAGTCAAATTATTCAAATATTAGGGGAGAGGGTCGATAGTGGAGCAGGGTACAATAGTGGGGATAAAATTAGTCCTTGTTGGGACCCACAATGGAGCACCTTATTAACCATTTGTAAAAAAAAAATCTAAAATGTAAAAAATAACTGGCCAATCATTGTACAGATAAATTTTTTTTTACAAATGGTTTATATTTTTCTGAAAAAGAGATAGATCATCACATTCATACATGTCAAAGAATATTCATAAACCATTTGACACAACCCAAAAATAATCCAAGTTTCTCTTCTATGAGTTGTAGCATCAAAACATGCACCCATAATTTCAAAGCATAAAACTAAGACTCTCAAGTATATATCACCGACTACACTTTTAAACCATCAATTTTGTAAAGGAAAAAATGATGCATGAACACTAATGAAATCAAAATATCCCATCACCACATCAAATTGGATCCATTCAATGTCCCTATTCCCAAAAACTTCATATTATTGCAACATAAAATATTCACATGTGTCCAATAAGTCAAACTCAACCGCCCACCTACATCCACCGATGAAAATTTAGAAGGCCACCAAAAACTCCATTATATTAAGAGGAGAAAAATGAAACAATCCACACCATTAAATCATTTGACCAAACCAATTCACTCTACAATCTATGGAAATTTCATACAAAATCTATAATTTAAGGAACCCAAACATATTTCAAATTTGAAACGAAGAGGGAAGAAATTAGAGACACCATACCAAACAAGCATTAAATATATAAATAGATTTACCAATTCCAATATGCATTACATCCACTCAATAATTTTGAATTTCATATTGCATTCTCCTCTTACTTTAATTTCCTCTAAGTTATATTTTTTGGAGGTAGTGGTAGAAGTAGATGAAGTAGCAACAAAAGACTACCATTTCCAAACAACATAAAGTTTCAGGTATTATACTGGCATTATGATGTAGGAGCATCCCAAAAAAACAAGCTATTTGCATCACCCAAAAATATTTTCAGGTTTGGTGGTCATTGTCATCTCTCGGTATCACAGAACTTCAAAGTTAGCAAAGAATTGCAAGAATCAAACTTTTGTCGATTCACAGTTTCAACACTCCATAGACAGTTCTGTAAAATTTATTCCCAAAATTTTGTAAGAGTTGGAGTAGAACCCTTTTGCAGGGTCATCCTTGGAGGTACCATGTCGAATGTGCAAAAATAATCAAAGACATATCTTTCACCATTTGGAAGAAATTATTAGGACTTGAGGGGGTCATAACACATGTTTGAGAAAAATTTTGAGTGAAATGGAGCACTTTGTATTTTTTGCCTGCCGACACACAACTCTATCAATTTACATAATTAGTCTTCTTCGAATTGATTTTAAGAGGGCAATGCTTGTTGATTTATTAGAAAAAATAAATAAGAAATAAAATATTTAAATATTTTCTATGAGATGAGAATAGAAAATAAAATAAAAATGATGGATTCCATTTTTAAAAAATAGGAGACTGTGTTGGAAAATGAGAGGAGAGAATGAGAAGAGTCGCACCATTTAGTGTGACAACCAATTAATATGAAGTAAAAAAAAAAAAATAGGAGAGGTTGGTTGCATGGGAGTACTGGGGGCAGCCTGAAGAAAGAAATAGAACAGAGAAAAGGCATTGAGTTTGCATGAGCAGATAAAAGAAGAGAAGTGGGAGCACATAAGTGAATAAAGGAATGTGGAGAAGTAATAAAATTGCTAAGATAGAATTGACTAGAAAGAGAACTAGGCTAGTAATTTGATGTCATGAACATATGAGGGAATCTACTTTGTGATTTGAAGTGACTACATTATATGTGAAATTATTTGTGAATTTAAATATGAATTTTGGTGAACCTGTATAAGAATTAGTTTGTTGCAAATTTTTGGGGCAAAGTATTTGCCTATATAAAGTTAGAAATTTGTATGAAGATTTGATTTGCGGAGCAAGGAGGTTGTGTTTTCCTAACTATATTAATTGGTATCAAAGCCACAATATCTTGAGAGTGGATAGAATCCACCAGGACCATTGGTGAAGAATTGGTAAAGAGTGAAGAAGCCCTAAGAGGCCATTGATTATATGGGAATCATGTTGGTTGTCCTCCAATAGAGATGAAGTTGGGTAGAAGGTGTGCAAATCACTTTCATTGAGAGGAAGTGGGTAGAAGAGATCTTGAAGGTGCATCTTCTAGAATCATGTTGGGTAGAGGATAGCAGTGAGAGCTTTGTTGCAGGGGGGCCTATAAAGGCAGCAATCGTTGGCTCTAATTTATTTGTGGTTGCAAATTGACAGTGTGTCATAATTGTTTGGAAAAATGTCTTGGAGACATGGAGAGAGTTTTTGGATGAAGAAGGAATATTTGAAGCCACTAAAAATGAGACAAGAACCCATTCAAAGGAGTGATTTATTTTGAACTGTGTGCAAGTTCGATAGAAAGTGTTGCAAAGTGATGGTGGACAGCGATAGTAGAGATAATTTGGTTGCATTGGAAATGGTTGAGAAGCTAAAATTGAAGAGGATGAAGCACCCTAATCCATATGATGTCTCTTGGTTGCAAGGAGATCATTGAATTCAGGTAAGTGAACAAAGTATTATGAATTTTCACATTGGAAGATATAAGGATGAAATTGTATGTGACATAGTACCCATGGATGTTTGTCACATTTTGTTGGGTCAACCTTGGATTTGGAATTATAGACATGTAAAATTGACCTAACACCTATCACACATACTAAACGATATTTTCACATCATCGGTATCATTATCATTGAACATCATTGCATTTCACATCAATTGCATCAAAAACCCTAAATTCCTCTATTAATTGAATAACATGACATTATTTATTTAATTCACCTTTTTTATCATTTTTGACTAATTAAATAAATTTCATTTATTTAATAAAGTCCTAAAACCCTATTTTTTCTATTAATTGAATAAAACGACATTATTTAATTAATTCACATTTTCATCATTTCGACCAATTAAATAAATTACATTTATTTAATAAAGTCCTAATCTAACTTTATTTCATCCTGATTAGTTAAATAACACCAATTATTTAATTACGTCACTAAATCAATTTATTCTCCTTAGTCGATTGAATTATTAAATCATAATAATTTAATTAACTCACTTTCCCTCCAAAATTTAAATAATTAAATCAAACTATTCAAAACATTATCAAAAATCAAATCAAACTAATGCAACTTTGTTTGCAAAAGTCAAACTTGATTTGCATGTTCAACTCCAAAAAGGAATTAATTAATTAAATCAATTAATCAATTATCCTCAACCACTTTTCTAATTGAGTAAATTATGATCCCTTGATTTCTCAATCTATTCCTGGCTGATCAATCTAATCTCCTCACCGGTCAATCTAATTCCTAACTAATCAATCTATTCCTCAATCCCACAAATTTTTCAATCTATTCCTCAATCACACAAATTGTGCAATCTACTTTGCATAATCTACTCCTGTCTAAATCCTCTCAACAACCTTCAACCATTGATCTTGATTCAACATTGTTTAATCCTAATCGTCCATTTCAAATCACTTTTTCTATATAACAAACCTCTTTCCTCACAAAAAAGGATCGAAGAATCAACATCATTTGCACAATGAAGTACTGCTGACATTCACAACCACCATTGTTAGAGCTTCAACATACCTTCGATCAACCATTTATGCATCAATATTTTGCACATGAACTATAGAGGCTTCACAGTGATACAAGCAATCCAACATCAGGCAAACACACTCCAATACGGGATGGTAACACTAAGCATTTTCATGAATTCATGTATGCTTTTATCTTTTGATCTCGTTTCTTGAATTTTGTAATATTTTAGTTTCATTTCATAAGTGTAGGAATAGATCTTAGATTTATGTTCTTGATCATAGATTAGATTCTGAATTCAAGTGTGTTTATCTATTTAGCATCTATGATTTTCCCCCTCACACAAGGATAAGGAAGCTATACATAATGGCAATGATAACACCTATAGCATAATCAAGGATGGGATGGAATATGTGTTGAATCCATTACATGATAAACAAGAGGAAGTGGTAAAATAAATTGCATCAGTATGCCCCAATGAGTGTATGAAAGAAGAAGGCAACACCAAAGTTGCAATAGGTGAGAAAGAAGTAGTTGAGAATCCTTTGAAGGATGAAGAGAAGAAAGAAAATATTGCAACAGATATGAAGAATGAAGAAAAAGAAGAGGAGATCCTTGTGCAAAAGAATCAAGAGGAAAGAGAAGAGATTGCAACCAATATTGCAAAGGATGAGAAGTTTTGTAGCCTTTTGATAGAAGGGGCACGTAAGGAATAGAGTGTGGGAGCAGCCCATACAGTCCCAAAAGAAGGAAAATCAACTGTAGTAGGTTGTTTTGAACATGAAAATGGCAGAGACTTCACAAGCCCAACTGGAATCAGGTAGTCCTCGGAACGAGTTATCCAACGAATATAATTTTGATATGTTTTGGTTTTATTATGTATTTGTTTTTTTAGTTTTATTAAATATAGGTTTTTCACTGAAAATGAAGGTCTTTGTTCTGTACATGTGGAAAAATAGCAGATTATCAAAAAAAAAATTGAAAAAATATGAGTGCACTAGATATTGAAGTCCTTGATCCAACAAAAAAAAAATTCAATTTCTATATATACAAAAAAAAGTTACGCATTATATGGTTGCGCTATGTCTGAATTGTAATTGGTTTGACTTCAAAACTTGATTAAAGACAAAATATTCAATAAAAAACCATCTAACCAAGTGGAAGCACTATATATCGGAGTCAAAAATCTAAATTTGAAAGAATTAGAATTTTATCCTTCATGGAAAAAAAGTTGTGTTATACGGTGTGCGTCACTTTTTAAAAATGTTGTTTTCTGAAAAAAATCAGTTTTTGTGGGAGATGGAAAAAGAAGTACAATCTAATTCCAAAAATTTTGAAAAAAACATTTTTAAAATTTGCAAATAAAATGTGATGAGACTCTGGTTTTCATCATCTTCAAATTCCTCACGGTTTAGCCGCTATAGGTGCCCGAATGTGAATATTTAGTTAAAAATAATAATTTAAATATCCAGATTGGCCAAAAAATGTAAACCACTATTGTGGGATCACCCTAGACCTATGTTGACATGCTTGGACCAGATCCGATGTTAGTGGCACATCATTTAGCTATAGTCCTTGGAGCAAAGCCTATCAAGCAAAAACTCAAAAAAATGCATCCCCGAACAGCATTACTCATAAAGTTAGAGCTAAAGAAACTACTAGATGTGGGTTTTATCAAACCCATCGATTATCCATAATGGATATCAAATCTAGTATTTGTATCAAAACCTACTAGGGGCATAAGGATCTACATAGATTTTAGAGACCTAAACAAGGCCTGTCCAAAGGAAAACTTTCCATTACCAAGTATCGACATGATCTTGGATCTCATAGCAAGGCATGAGATGTTGTCCTTAATGGATAGTTTCTCTGGATATAACCAGATAAAGATCTCTTTGGATGATCAACACAAAACAACCTTTACTTGTGCTTGGGGGACCTTTTGCTGGAATATAATGCTCTTTGGTCTAAAGAACACATGAGAAACATATCAAAGAGCAATGACAACCATATTCCATGATATGCTACACACCATCATGGAAGATTATGTGGATGATATTCTAGCAAATTCCACCAAAAGGGAAGATTACTTGTCAAATCTTGCAAGGGTGTTTGATGGGCTTGAACAATACAATCTAAGACTCAACCCTAAGAAGTGCATGTTCAGAGTAAACTCCAAAAAAATTTAGGATACATAGTGTCAAGAAGGGGGGTTTAAGTGGATCCTACAAAAGTAAAATCTATACTAGAAATACCTCCATCAAAAACACTAAAATAGCTGAGAAGTCTACAAGGAAAGTTGTAGTCCATCAGGCGATTTATCGCACAATTGGTAGACAAATGTTACCCCTTCACTCATCTTCTACACAAGGATATCACCTTCAAGTGGGATAGGAGATGTGATCAAGCATTCCAACAAGTCATGGAGTACCTACTTACTCCTCCTGTACTCATGTCACCTATCCCAGACAAGAAAATGGTGCTCTACATGTCTACCACACAAGCAGTGTTGGGAGCTCTCCTAGCCTAGCTAGATGATAATAACAAAGAAAGAGTAGTCTACTACATCAGCAGAACACTGGTGGGTTATGAATTGAACTACTCACCCATTGAAAGAGTGTGTCTCTCAGTCGTATTTGCAACAAAAAAGATGAGACACCACATCTTAAATAGGAAGGTAAAGCTGATTTCAAAAGTAGACCCACTCAAGTACCTACTAGCAAAGGTATCCCTAACAAGGCAAATTGCCAAATGGGTGATGATCCTGAGTGAATTTGATATAGAGTATGTGGATAGAAGAGAAATCAAGGGACAAATCATAGCAGGCCAGCTGGCCGAATCACCCATAGATGATCACAAACCTCTCACAATGGACTTTCCAGATGAGAGTATCTTAATGATAGAATAGACATGCCATTGGATTCTATACTTTGACGAGTCCCACACTCAGCATGGCTCTAGAGCAAGTGTTCTATTTCTCACATCACGGGGAGATAGCATACCCAAGGCATATAGGATTGCTTTTCTATGCATGAACAATATCTTAGAATATGAAGCCTTGATCATAGGGCTCAAAATGGCTATAGAATGGAGAATAAAAGAGCTATAGGTCTTCAGAGATTCTCAACTAGTGATCAAATAGGTGAACAATGAGTACCAAACAAAAGATGACAATTTGATGGCATATAAAAGGATGGTGGACAACTTTAAGGAATAATTTTCATAATAACCTTTGATAAAATTCATCGGATCAACAACAAAGTTGTTGATACAATGGCAACAATAGGCTCACTTCTTGATATTCCACAGAATGTTCCTAAGTATGAGATCCTCATCGAACAACTGCTAGTACCTACGTTCGACATCCTGAAATCAAAACTGGTATGTGTTTTTGTTGGTTCTAACTCCCATGGTACCAAGATACTTTTGACTACATCTAGCATGATATCATTCCACTTGACCTAACGACCACTCAAAAGAAAACCTTCACCCGTATAACTTCCCGCTTTATAATCCTAGGAGATACCGTATACCATCATAGTCAAGATGGTATGTTACTTTGATGTCTTAACACAGAAGAAGCACAAATAGCCTTACAAGAGGTATAGGAAGGTATTTGTAGGTCCCACTCTAGCAGACTTAACCTAGTCTAGAAATTGCTCAGAACAGGGTATTATTGGCCCTCCATGGAATAGGAATGCATGCAGTATTCTAAAAAGTGTCTTCAATGCCAACAGCATAGTGACCTAGTTCATGCACCAGCATAGGAATTGAGACCCATCACAACACCATGGCCTTTCTTGCAATGGGGATTAGACCTAGTAGGTAAGATTTTTCCGACCTCATCTAATAGGCACAAGTTCATTATCACAGCAATAGAGTATTTCACTAAATGGATAGAGGCAATTCCATTGACCTATATCACTGGAAAACAGATATCAAAATTCATTTTGAACTATTTGATATCTAGGTATGGAATTCCCTAGATGATAATAACAGACAATGGAACCCCATTCAAAAATCAAAACATCCAAGAACTCTACTCCCAATTTTCTATCCAACATAGATTTTCCATGCCCTATTACCCCCAATGGAATGGTTAGGCTGAAGCATCTAATAAAACCATATTTAAAATATTGAAAAAGATTGTTAATGAAGCCAATCAGGATTGGCATTTGTAGCTTAACCTAGCCTTATGGGCTTATCAAACCAACATCTGAATGCCTACAAGTGCCACACAATTTTCCTTGGTCTACGGATTAGAGGTTGTCTTACCTATCAAGGTTAAAATCCCCTCATTATAAATCTCATTAAAAGGCATGGTCAGCAACGAAGAATATAGGGTATCTAGGCTAAATGAATTAGAGCTCCTAGATGAAAGGTGTTTGAGCGCGTTAAACCATCTGCAGGTTTATCAAAATTGGCTCAAAAGAAGCTATGATAAGAAAATAAAAGACATAAACTTTCAAATTGGTGACTTGGTCCTCAAGGAGAATCATAAAGTATAATTGAATCTATATGGCAAAGGAAAATTTGAACCCAACAAGTTAGGCATGTTTATCATCACAACGAGCTACGGCTCTAGGGCCTATCAATTGGCTACTCCTGAAGGAGAACCTTTAGTTGAACCACTGAACAATAGTCACCTCAAGAATTTCTACACATGAAGCACATCAAAATACCCTAGGAAAAAGGGTAAAAATTTAAAAAAATGAAAAAAGCATAAAAAATGCAAGAAAAACAGTAAAGAGAAATAAAACGTTCCTTGAGTGAAAACCACTTTATTGTGCTCATAGAATAGATACCGTAGTGAAAACCTGGAAAACAAGCGCTATATGTGAGTAAGACTTGCATCATTATCTATCGGTACTATCCACAGCATTCACCCATCTATTCATCCCATAATAAAACATGTGTCCAACCATGGCTTGATACTGATTTAGGAAAGTAGTCTTATCTCAAACTATGGGAAACTTCCCGAAGTTGGTCGTGGATTAGATCTTTGTGTGTCCTATCATGGTCAAAACAATAAAATCAAAAACATACAGAAGACAACAAAATCAAAAACATTTGAAAAACATCAAACAAAAAAACAACATCGTTGGATTATTCCTTCACTCAAAACAGTCTAAGATATCAACATTTTCTTGAACTCCACAACTAGTTCAAGTAGATTTCCTACAACATATCCTCTAGACATAGAAGTGGAATATCAATCCAAGTTATCAATGTTGTTTATCTCAAAAAAAAAAATTATGCTTTAATTCAAATGGTCGAACTGTGTGGTCTCTGCGTGTACAACGTAGGTAAGGCTTAACAACTCCCAGGACCCTAGGTCAGTCCCCTTAGGTTTCTATCATGCTTTATTTCAACTTAGTCAAAAAATACAAAATCCAAAAACATCCACAAAATAGCAAATTTCAAAAAAATCCAAACCAAGTGAACTATGAGCCTCTACGTGTACAACATAGGCAAGGCTTATCTTTGATGATCCCCTGAGGCCCTAGGTTAGTCCCCTGAAAATAATAAAAACAACACCATAAAACTCAAAAAAAAAAAAAAAAATCTTATCTCCATCATCATAATCCACAATAAACTTTTCACCCATAATAAACAAGTCATCACCTTTTCCCTTTGACAAAACAAACAAACAAACAAAGCAAACATCGAGAGTTATAACTTTCAAGCAAAACGATCACAAAGATTTGATCACAAAATAGACGGAAATAATGCCAAAGTACTTCCTACCTATCTTTTGACAATTCACCAGCAACATCCTGAGATATGCCTTAACGGATACGTTCCTATGATAGACATTATCAAGAATGGATAATAGTCTTGAAACCTCAAACAAAAATGGCAAGTGATACTACAACTTTGTTTTTATCTTTTTGATTTATTTTATTGACTCATTCCTAGGATCTCTCGAGGATGTCCATAAGGATTTAGAGAAGAGGGAATGGGGGAAATTAAGCATCATTTCGATTTTTTGTTTGTAATATATTTTTGTAAAACTACCATGGCAAATACTTGCTTTATTGAGTGTATGAAAGTTGTGTTAAAAAAATTTGTGAAGCAGTTGCATGTTAGGTGTTCTATACCTCTCTATGTGACTGGTCCGAATAGTTTTTAACATAGCTTGACTATATACTTTAAACAAAGTTTTCGTATGTCTGGTATGAACAATAATACTCTAAGTTTGTAGAGTCAAAGTCCATGCAATGGATACAAAGTCAACTTGGTCATTAATACCATAGTGCACCGTATCTATTTGCTACATCAAATAGGATTGTTCAAACTATGAATCCTCCAAGCAAAGCAAAAGCAACATCATCAACTACTAACAACATCAAATTTCTATCCATCATCATAAATTTCTTCTAACTAACATCCATCCTACATAGCAATATCATTAGTACATTATCCAGCCTACATCCACAATGTCATCAAAAACATATCATGATGATAATAAAGAAATGAAAACAACATGTATCATGAATAAACAACATACATCCATCATCATATAAACATCATATATCAAAATGATTTATCGATCATCCATAATAAAAAATCATATGAAATAATAAAATATGATCCATTCATCCACATCATAGGCATAAATCATAGACATACATCAACATGCATCATCATACATAGTCATCTATGATCATCACATAACACATAACAAAGCCGAATCGAAGAAAGTATATCTCATACTTATCATCATCAAAAAAGGGAGAATGTCATAGGACATCATCATCAATGAAACAAGTGTGATAGGATAATACAAAATAATACATATATATACAAGGCCTCAACTAGGTCGATGAATATATATACAAAAATCATGTCTACAATATGTCTTTGAGCAATAAACAACATGGAGATCAAGTACGAATATGACAATGCCCAGAAGGAAGGAGATAACTCTATAGACCAGGCTGTAGACCACCATCTAGATCTAGCTATCTAACAGAATTCCTGCCTGACTCAGCACCACCTCCACCTCCTGTAGCACTAGGCTCTCCAAACCGTGGACGCCAATCAGCCCTAGGAATAGTAGCATCATACAAAGTCTGATAGTATGTCAGCATCTATAAAAATTGATCTCACTTAGCTCATATATTGTCTCGCTCTACCCTCAGACTGTCCCTATTAGCAGTAACCCCCTGTAACTGTGTCTCAACCATGAGATGATGACCAATCTCTATGTATCGCTTTGCTCTAAAACCATCTCACTCCTGACGAGCAGTATCTCTCTCTATTATGGCTATGGAAAGTTGTGCCTCCAAAGCCTGTTGTCATCCTATCTCGACTGCTAACTGAGCACCTCCATCCCCAGGTGGTGGAGGGGGACCTGGACCCTAAGCTTGATCACCCTATGCTACATCCTATCTGACCTAACCGAGCTTCTCTACAAGAACGTCAATGCATTGTCACTCCTCACGATGACCTGTAATGCCTGCTTTGCCTAATGCAGGATCACCCCCAAGATCTATGAATCTCAAAGGCATGCATCGTGCCCACCACTGATCAAAATTAGGAGTGGTACTCAGATCTACTGAACCAACTGGCCAACCCCATCCAACTAGGGAAAGATCTTTGAATGTAGTAACAACAACATTTGTGTCTTCTTGATGACCCCATAAACGGATCTCTCTAGTGGTCTGACTAAATTGAGCCTCATAAGTATCAAGAAACCGAACCAATCTCTCCCCAAACTGTCGACATACTCTGTCAGGTAAGTACCACTCTAGAAGAGAGTGAGAGTGACCAATCAACCATCTATTCTACCGATAGTAAATAAGATGCTTTGGATCCTCCGGCCATGCCTCACAGTCCATATAAGGTCTCCAAACAAAACCTAGAATATCATCAAAAACACGGCACCAGTACGGAAGATCCCCAAGAAAAGTGTAGTGTAAGAAATCCCCATAACCATATGAGTAGGGATCTCCAACAATACGATCATGTCTCCCATCAAGACGAGCAACTGCAATATTCTCCCAGGCTCATATGTGCAAAAGAGAGACACCTGTGGAAATATATTTCTCACCCCGATATACAACCTCATGCATATCTCTATAGATGTGGGCGATAAGACATGGACAGTGCGCATATTGGGTCCCATGCTTGACCATACCCTTAATTCAAATACCCCATCCAATAGGGAACTAACAACCTCTCTTATCAGGAAAAAGTAGTCCCGAAATCAAATCACAAAGGACAAGAAAAATAGGGTTTGCACTGCCAACAAACTCAAATAAATCAATCTTGAACTGTCAAGTCTCCAAGTGTCTGACACCTAGCACATGTCGCATGGCACAGGTACACTATTGAACATGGTATGTCACGAGCTCACAATGGATGGGAATGTTGAGAATTCTCCACACATCCTTAAGTGCAATGGTGGCCTCTCATGTAGATAAATGGAATGATGAAGTCTCTAAATGACACTACTCCACAAGCGCGGTCATCATCGTTGTATGAGATCAGATGGAAGGCATGTAACAAATATGACGTAATCCAACCGCATCTAGGAAATCTCACTCCAAAACATCAAAGTGAGCAATCAAATTGAATAGATCTTGAGCTTGTCTCTCCCTTGGTTGTAGTGGTTTAAGGCCCACATATAATCATTTTACCCCACGATGTTAGGGTTTCGCTTTGAACGCACAAAAGACACAAAAACGATGAAGAAATGAGACTTAGGATTCCAAATAGGAAAAAGTGAGCAAAATTTAGCAAAAGCAAGAAAACATTAGCAAGTGCAATGAAAATAGGTAAATACGAGGAGAATTTGCAAGTGTGAAAATCTCAAAAGTGAAGATATTTTGCAAGTGCAAAGGTTTAAATCAAGAGCGACCAAACCAACCCAGAGCAAATAAAAGCGAAGATCTAGAGAAAAAACGCACTCAAAAGTGAAAAATCAAAACAAAGGAACTGATCTAGAACAAGCGCATAGAAACAAAGCAAGTGCGACCTTTCCAAAATGACAAATGTGTAGAAAAATATTCAAGTGTGCTGAAAAACCAAAACCCTCTCCTTTGACTTAGGAAACTTTATACATGAATTACGAGAACATGAGCAAGCAAAAATGAGAAACGAGAGGTACATAACGGGCCACTGATGCCTTGTGAGCCATCCAAACTCTTGAACCAAGTCCGAATGATGTGGGGCTCCTTGAATCCTCGGCATTGCTCCTCGACAATTGAAAGAATGGAGAATCTAGAGACAAGAATTTGTTATAGGATCAAAACACAAATGAGGCAATTATAACCCTAATTACCTATATTATCCCTCAAAAAACCCTAATTTTCACCTAGGAAACCCTAATTTCTAATTAGGGAACCTTCCTATGTTCAAATTAGGAGCTCCCAGAAACACTTAAATGAGCAACAAGGAACCTATAGACCTAATTTTTCATCTTCTCCACAATTGAACTGAAATAGAACAATGTCGTGAGCTTGACCTCAAAATTGAAATTTTTGGACAACCTCTTGAGGGGGCAACACAGAGTCCTACCATCATTTTTTTGATCGTCGGGGCACAGTGGGGCATAATTTTTTTTCAAAAATCTTGATCTTAACATCGAATCTTTGAAACAAAGTAACCAGTACTTTGTATCAAAGATGGGCAAAATATAGAAATGTAAAATTGACTTAACACCTATCACACATACTAAATGACATTTTCACATCATCGGTATCATTATCATTGATCACTACATTTCACATCAAAAACCCTAAATTCCTCTATTAATTTAATAACATGACATTATTTAATTAATTCACCTTTTTCATCATTTTTGACTAATTAAATAAATTCCATTTATTTAATAAAGTCCTAAAACCCTATTTTTGCTATTAATTGAATAAAACAACATTATTTAATTAATTCACGTTTTCATCATTTCGACCAATTAAATAAATTACATTTATTTAATAAAGTCCTAATCTAACTTTATTTTGTCCTAATTAGTTAAATAACACCAATTATTTAATTATGTCACTAAATCAATTTATTCCCCTAAGTTGATTGAATTATTAAAACATAATAATTTAATTAACCCACTTTCCCTCCAAAATTTAAATAATTAAATCAAACTATTCAAAACATTATCAAAAATAAAATCAAACTAATGCAACTTTGTTTGCAAAATTCAAACTTGATTTGCACGTTCAACTCCAAAAAGGAATTAATTGATTAAATCAATTAATCAATTATCCTCAACCACTTTTCTGTTTGAGTAAATTAAGATCCCCTGATTTCTCAATCTATTCCTGACTGATTAATCTGATCTCCTGACTGATCAATCTAATTCCTAACTAATCAATCTATTCCTCAATCCCACAAATTTTTCATTCTATTCATCAATCGCATAAATTGTGCAATCTATTTTGCACAATCTATTCATGTATAAATCCTCTTAACAACCTTCAACCATCGATCGTGATTCAACATTGTTTAATCCTAATCATCCATTTTCAATCACTTTTTCTATATAACAAACCTCTTTCCTCACAAAAAAGGATCGAAGAGTCAACATCATTTGCACAATGAAGTACTACCAACATTCATGTAACCACCATTGTTAGAACTTCAACATACGTTCGATCAACCATTCATGCATCAAGCTTTTGCACACAAACTATGGAGGCTTCACAGTGATACGAGAAATCCAATATCAGGCGAACACACTCTAATACAGGATGGTAACACTAGGCTTTTCATGAATTCATGTATGCTTTTATCTTTTGATCTTGTTTCTTGAATTTTGTAATATATTAGTTTCATTCCATAAGTGTAGGAATAGATATTAGATTTATTTTCTTGATCATAGATTAGATTCTAAATTCAAGTACGTTTATCTATTTAGCATCCATGATTTTCCCCATCACACAAGGATAAGGAAGCTATACATAATGGCAATGATAACACCTATAGCATAATCAAGGATGGGATGGAATATGTGTTGAATCCATTACATGATAAACAAGAGGAAGTGGTAAAATAAATTGCATCAGTATGCCCCAATGAGTGTATGAAAGAAGAAGGCAACACCAAAGTTGCAATAGGTGAGAAAGAAGTAGTTGAGAATCCTTTGAAGGATGAAGAGAAGAAAGAAAATATTGTAGTAGATATGAAGAATGAAGAAAAAGAAGAGGAGATCCTTGTGCAAAAGATCAAGAGGAAAGAGAAGAGATTGCAACCAAGATTGCAAAGGATGAGAAGTTTTGTAGCCTTTTGATAGAAGGGGCACGTAAGGAAAAGAGTGTGGGAGCAGCCCATACAGTCCCAAAAGAAGGAAAATCAACTGTAGTAGGTTGTTTTGAAGAGGTAAATTATGAAATTGCAGTAGAGAATGATCCATTGGAAGACATGGAAAGTTTAGGACATCGATATAAAGAAGATACAATTCATGAAGAATTGAAAAGAGTGGAGGCATTAGAGGTTATGACAGAGGTATGTTGTAATTTTTCTAAGATTTTTGATGAGGAAGTTGATAGGGAGTTGCAAATAGATGGGGAGAAGAATGTAGTTGTTGGTTGGCATGTAGGTGTATATTTGCATGTAGATATGGTTGAGGATATTGCAGGATTTTGGTGGAGGTGGTTGATTAGAGGTGGGTTTGAACACACAAAAGAGGAAAGAAGTGTGGAATATATTTGGCAAAGGAGGTCAGGCTTTGGTGGACATGAGTCCATATAGGGGAGAAGGAAGAAAATGCAATGTTATCGGAAGGAGATGGCACGATCTCCGAAGAGGTGTTGGAAGAAAAGGAAGAAATAGTTTTGGAGCACATTCTTCGGTGATGGAGTTCGTTGTAGGTTGGTTGCAACCTAGAAGAGTAGTTCAACTACTCAACTCTACCATTATGATCCTATGCTCACAATCTTTCTACCCAACATGTCTGATGCAAGAGCATCCTAGGTGAACAAGCTATCTGCATCACCCAAAAATATTTTCAAGTTTGGTTTTTGTTTTTGATTGGTTTGGTGGTCATTTTCATCTCTCAACATCACAGAACTTCAAATTTAGCAAAGAATTGCAAGAATCAAACTTTTATCAGTTCGCAGTTTCAACACTCCGTAGGCAGTTTTGAAAATTTTATTCCCAAAATTATGTAAGAGTTGGAGTAGAACCCTTTTGTAGGGCCATTCTTGGAGGTACCATGTCGAATGTGTAAAAATAATCAAAGACATATCTTTCGCCATTTGGAAGAAATTAATACCGAAATTTTGTGTTATTAATACTGTTGATTTATGAAAAGTTTAAATTTTCAAAATCTATGAGGGATGGAGTGAAATCCTTTTGCGAACGATTTGAGGGGGTCATAACACATGTTTGAGAAAAAATTTAGGAAAAACATAGCACTTTGTATTTTTTGTTTGCCGACACTCAACTCTATCAATTTACATAATTAGTCTTCTTCGAATTGATTTTAAGAGGGAAATGCTTACTGATTTATTAGCAAAAATAAATAAGAAATAAAATATTTAACTATTTTCTATGAGATGAGAATAGAAAATAAATTAAAAATGATGGATTCCATTTTTAAAAAAATAGGAGACAATGTTCAAAAATGAGAGGGGAGAATGAGAAGAGTCACACCATTTAGTGTGACAACCAATTAATATGAAATAAAAATGCACACAGAAAAAAAACAGGAGAGGTTGGATATGTGGGAGTGTTGGGGGAAGCCTGAAGAAAGAAATAGAACAGAGAAAGGTCATTGAGTTTGCATGAGCAGATAAAAAGAGAGAAGTGGGAGCACATAAGTGAACAGAGGAATGTGCAGAAGAAATAAAATTGCTAAGAGGGAATTGACTGGAAAGAGAACCGGGCTGGTAATTTGATGGCATGAACATATGAGGGAATTTACTTTGTGATTTGAAGTGACTACATTAAATGTAATAGAAATTGTTTGTGAATTTAAATCTGAATTTAATTGACAAGTGCAACTGTGAATTTAAATTGTGTCGAAATTAAATTTGTGAATTTTGGTGAACCTGTATAAGAATTAGTTTGCTGCAAATTTTTGGGGCAAAGTATTTTCCTATATGAAGTTAGAAATTTGTATGAATATTTGGTTTGTAAAGCAAGGAGGTCTTGTTTTCCTGTTTGCATTACATTAACCTATACCATTCATTCCAATGCAATTTTTTGTTATATTGTTTTATGCCTGGGAATGGTATGGAATTTTCACTTAATTTTTTCATGCCTTTCAATTCATTTATATTCTATATGATGTGATTGTTATACACAATCTATTGTAATTACATAACCAATAGGGTTTTTAGTTACATTGTTTATGCCTCTCAATGCATATTTGTTGAATACGATGTGAAATTTGTTTATGCATATAGGGGTTTTGAAGTTATAGGGAATCAAAAGTTATATTGATTATGCATGTGAAAGAACATATGATGTAAACATTGTTGATGTCCTACCCATTGTGACTTAAGTGCATATATGGGGTTTTTAGTTATATTGTTTATGTTTCTAATTGAATATTTATTGTATATGATGTAATTGTTACACCCACTATTATTTAGTACATAACCTTTATGGTTTTTAGTTCTATTATTTATTCCTGTGAATTCTTATCTCTTGTATAGGATGTAAGTGTTATACCCACTTTTCTTTAAGAGCATATTCTAGTGGGTTTTCAGTTATTTTGTTTATGTCTATCAATTCCTATCTATTGTATAGGATGCATATGCTCTATCCAATGTGTTGTAAGTGCAATTTTTTTGTATTCTTTACACATACCTATCCTATGTGATGTAACATATTTTGATTATTTTATTTATGTCTGTCAATACATATATGTTGTATATGATTTACTACACCCACTATTATGTAAGTGTATATCCTATAGGGTACTTAGTTATATTTTTATGCCTAGGAATGGATATCCGTTGTCTACAATGTAAATGTTATACCCACTAACCTGTTATTTCATATCTAGGGTTTCAGGTTATATTTCTTATTCATGTCAATACGTATTTGTTGTAAATGGTGTAACTGTTATACCGACTATGATGTAAGTGAATATGATCAAATGTTTTTAGTTATAATGTTTATGCATGTAAATGCATATCTATTGTATACAATATGATTGTTATATCTAGTTTGTTGGGAGTACATAATCTATTGGGTTTTAATTATATTATTTATGCCTCATAATTCTTAGTTATTGTATAGGATGTATATGTTTCACACACTAATTTGTAATTGAATATCTAGGGTTTCAAGTTATATTATTTATGAATATATCAATGCAGATTTATTGTATACGATGTAATTGTTATACTGACTATATTGTAAGTGCATAAGATCAAGTATTTTTAGTTTTATTGTTTATGCCTATCAATGCCTATCTATTGTATACACTTTGATTGTGTAATTGAACCTATTGTAACTGCATAACCTATTGGATTTTTAGTTATATTTATTATCCATGGGAATGCCTATTTGTTGTATATGATTAAAATATTCTACACACTAAGCTATAAGTGAATATATGTGGTTTCAAGTTATGTTGTTTATGAAATTGAATGCATATATTTTGTATAGGATTTAATTTTTATATCCACTATGATGTAAGTATAGAACCTATTGGGTTTTTGGTTATATTCTTTATGCTTCCACTTAAAGCCAATAGGACCTCCATTTGTAACTTTTAATGTGGCTGGATGGGAGGGAAAGAGTATACGATGCATATTAAATGGGAGGAAGTGGATGTTTTGTGTGGATTTATTAACCAATGTGATAGACCATACAATCTACAATATCAAATTATTATATCCAGTATACTGCAAGTGCATACATGTGGTCTTGTAAAATATAACAAATTTTAACCTTATTCCATAAATGCCTATGTGTTGTATATGATGTAATTATTTAGCCCACTATACTATAATTGCATATTTAATTTGTTTTTATTATTTTTGTAAAGAAGAAAATAATCAAATTAAAAAGACTAATAAAAAGAAAATTGTATACATCTTTCACATTATAAATTGTAAACATGTACACCAAAAAAAATGTACATTCAAGCATCAATATGAACTTAATGGTTTTCTTAACTATTTTTTATTCTTGTTTTATTCATGTTTGACATTTTCTATAGGTTGCATACGAAAATTGAATAAGGACTAGGCTAGGCAAGAAGAGAGTCATGACAAGGTTGCCTCCACATAAAAGTGGTGTTATATTTCCTTTGATGAAGAATCTCTAGTATAAAAAAACAATAGTCCACAACCTATTGAGGTAGTTATGGAGGTCAATGCACCCCCAAGAATGGTGAGAATAGCAACACAATAATGGGAGTGGTTGACAAAGGACATGATTGGATCTCTTCAAGATGTAGAGGATAATTGTATGTCAATAAGGGTTGCAACAAAAAAATAGAGAATACCAGCAACAACACACACCAATTGATTAGGAGGGATTACATCCATGTCCAAGAAAGGTTCACCAACTATCCTAACAGAAGATGAGGAGGCTCTTATCATCAAATGGTGCAAGGAGATGGTTGTAGTTGGCCATGACCTTGATATTATCAATCTCAAGATAGAGGTAGTCCAAATTTTCCCATCTATACACAACCATTTCAAGGATGGGTTGCCTGGTAAGTCCTAGGGGGCTGGTTCTAAGAGATTCCATCCAAAACTCACATTGTGTGTAGTTGAAGGCATTGACAAGGATAGGGAACTAAACCTCAAACCTGTTGTTGTAAACACTTTTTATAATAGATTTTCCATGGCGTATGATGCAAATTTGTATGGTCCTTAATGGATATGGAACTATAATAAAACATGTATTCAAGTAGGTATAAATGGTGTAATGAGGGTGTTTTCTAGAAGAGGTAGCAAGAGTGTGTCATACATAACTCCCAAGAGCTGGGAATGGATTACAATTTTTTGTCATGTTAAATTTGTTGGTTAGAGAATACTGAGGTTCTACTTGTTTAAGGGGAAATTTAAGAAACTCAAAAATTATATTGTAGGTTGTGAACCAAGTGTTTTATGATAGCCTAGCTACACACTTGGATGATAAAAGAGATTTTCATGAATTGTATGCACCACTTTGCATAATCAGTTCTAGGATGTGTGTCACCCACTAATAGACACCTACTCATTTTTATGGATATGCTAGCCATGTTGCAGTCACAACAATCCAAGAGGTAAGAATGTTGGGCATTGACTTGCTAATTTCCTACACACATATCACATAAAATACAACCACTAGATATTAATTGTTTCACCATTCAAAACATACTTCAAATTAGAATGAATAGTGTGGCTAGCATGGTACCAAACATAGAAATTAGGAGGGTATAATTAGCAAAAATAGGTAGCAAGTCGTTGTAAAAGGTGTTCACAGTCTCCAATATCATAGCAAGATTCAAAGGGATGGGGATATATCTCCTCAATCCCAATGCATTGGTATATGACATGTATCTAAGTGACACGTATCAATTCAACATGTTGATGATGCTTCTATAGTGCAAAAAATCATGATTCTATCAAGTGTTGTAGTTTAATTTGAAGAAGTGACACACACATTGCAATATAGAATGGAATCATAGGTACAAAAAGGTATACAAGATACAATTCAAAGTAGTCCTACTTATTCAGTTATAGAATTTGTGTGTGATAAACTATCTCATGATATGGTAGACTACCAACATGAGAAATATAATGATGGTCTTAGTCCTCCCTTGTAGTATAGTCAATTTTCATGGTTAGTGGAGGGAGCTATGAATCTAGGTATTGACTTACAATACAAAGAAGAACATGAAAATTTTTCCTTCCCATCTCCACCAGCCACATTTGTCATACCTTAAATGGTACATTACTATGTTGAATGTGGAGATTCCAATGGCGGAGACAATACAAATTTTAGCCAAGATAAACAAGCTATTATCAAGGAGAGGATAAAATTGACCCCCAAGAGAATGAAATAATGGAATTCTAATCAGTTTCAACAATCAAAAAATTCCTCAAGCTATCTGTGCACACTATCAAGGAAAGAACAAAGAATATTGTTGATAATGATATTTGATTGAGCCAATCTCAACTATTAACAACTGATGGCTACATGACTCTTTTAATTAAGTAGGAGTAAAGGAAGAAATAACTAGAAGACCTCAAATCTCAAAAGAAACAATAAATCAAGGAGATAAAGGTATCACAAATTATGGAAATGAAGTTGAAGGAGCAAAGGAAAGTGGACAAGGAATTTCAATTTAAAGAAAGAGAGCAGTTGAAAATGTTACAAAAGAAGGAAAGAGAGTAGAAGTGAGAGAAAGAGAAGGATGAAATGTAACAATATAGAAATGAAAGAGAGATTGAGGTGGCCCATAAGGAATTGTAGCGAGAAAGATGATTAAGCACTCTTATGAACATGTTACCTGACAATTATGCTTTATTTCAAGATTTAGTGAACAAAAATATCCCTCATTTTTTTTTAGCTACTAATTGTTCAAGTCTCATCCCATCACATGTAATTAAACTCAAATTTCATCTCAAACATCCACTCGAGATGAACATCATATCCTCAATTTTTTGTTTGTATGAATTTTTGAGCACTCACCCCATCACATGTAAGTTACAGATAATTTCCAAATCCAATTCCAAATGGACATCAGAATGAGACAAGAACATAGCTCCAAATCCTTTTCCTATTTGGTTTGATTGAGGTTAGGAGGGACCAATCATACAATTCCATCCTTTTTTGTCTAGTTTTGTTATGTACATTAAGGATTATAATATTATGTTATAAATATAATTTAGCCATTGATTTTGTGTTTTTTTCTTGCAAGTATGTTTAATTAATAACCCCCTTTTAATTTAATTTTAGCCAGCTAGATTAAATTTTCCTACTTGGATGGTTGACTAGTAATCGATTGGGTCCACCCATAGAGGCTGTGTAGTAGAGACTTAGTAGTGGATTAAACAGATGTGTGGCAACCAAAAAATTCACCACATTGAACATCCACTTCCTCACATTTATCATGTGTCGCCTCCTCACTCCCTTCCATATATCCACTTACATTATGCATCCCTTCCTATTTACTCAATATAAATAGCATGCAATTCCAAGGCCTTAGATCATTCAATGCTCCAAAACCTCACACATCCCACTCAATTTCACAACTTTCTTACCTACATCTTATAGATTATTTTTTTCCTTAGGCACCAATATGTATTCGGCTCCACTATATATTTAGTAATGCATCAAGGAGGCTTAATTTCCTCAAAATAATTTGTAGTGTTAAATTATATTGTAAATATTACACTATTTTGTCATTAGTGTTGTCATTTATGTCAACCTATGTCAATATCTAGTGTGGTTATGATGAGAAGGTGTTTTTTGTGTTGAGAAGGTGTTATAGATGCAACATGGTCACTTGGTTTCCAAGTGCTTTTGAGAAAATTTGTATAAAGTGTATAAGGTGACAGGCATGTGTTCTATGTTGTACTCTGCATTTCTTCACGCTTGAATATGTACTTGTTCAATTTAGATGTGATGTTCAGAATTGTTTAGAGGTTTTATATCTAGAGTTTCAGGTTCTTGATCATGAGGCAGTAGAAGATCTGTTTGGCAGTGTGCTAGATTGTGAAGAAGGTTATCTAGGAGAAATGGAATTGCTTTGAATTTCTCCATATTGAAGTTTCTTGTCTTACAGATTTTGGAATATCATAATGATGCTTGTATCTATCTTCCCTTGGAAGGTTTGGTTTTTAGCTGCTCTGCAAGCTTGGTTCATGTGTTACGTCTTAGTGGCAGTTTGATTGGTTGCACAATATGATAGTATTCTCAGTTGCAAGTGTTTGTGGTAGTGTGTTTGAATATTATGTTGGTGTTGGAATACTCCAAGATGTTGTGTTGTGTTGACATGTGGTCCTCAATATTTCTTTGGAACTAGTGAAGTGTGTATGTGGTTGCTTGGTATTGTTAATGTCATTTTGGCCAAGCTAGTGTGTTAGTGCTACTTGTGGATGTGCTTTGTGGATTACAGAAGCTTAGTGTAGCGTTTCGATCTAGATTTGGGTCTTGGTTAACCATTAGTGTATTTTTCCTTCACTTCTTTCCACCGCGAAGGTGTTTAGTGATGACCTATTTGGTAGTTGCATATTTGAGGTGTATATGTTTCATTGAAGCCAACTTGGAGAAGATTATTTGAGGTTGCAGAGGATATATATGAAAGGTCAATTATTGGAGAAGTGTGTGGTGTGTAGTGTAATGTGAAATAATGTGTATGTGATCAAGTGTTGAGATCTGGGTATGAGCATGAATTCCTATGACTATCAAAAGTAGTGAGTAGAAGGTGTCTACATTTCAATATGCTTGAAGTTTTTGGAGATAGTGAGATGAAGGTTGTGGATGGTGTAGAGTTGTTTAGGTGTATTTTCCTCTTGCTCTGAGGTAGTGAACCTCCCTATAACAGTTTCTTTCTATTCTTTTTCTATCTAGGTAGTGAGCCCTTGGCAGTGAGCCCTTTTTTCTTTTAGACAATGAGTCCTTTGGGCAGTGATCCTTTTGTAATCAGTGTTTTATTCATATATATGTGAGTTAATCCTCACTATGGTTTTTCCTTGATTAGGGTTTTTCACATAAAATCTAGTGTTCTATTGTGTATGGTTTTTGATGTGTTGATGTGTTGATGTTTCATGTGTTTACACTCATGTGGATGCTTAATAAGGGTTTTAATATTTTAATGTACAACTAATTCACCCCCCTCTTAGTTATCTTGTGTTTCTAACAATCGATATTCGAGTAGAGTTTCCTTAGAAGAAGCTTAACCGCTTGAGGTAGATTTAGATGGTGCATAAGGATGGTGTCAAAGCTCCTATGTTTGATGGAAAAAATTATGCTTTCTGGAAAGCTAGGATGGAAGTCTTTCTTGTCTTATTAGGGTTTGGTGTATGGAATTTAGTTGAAGATGGATATACTATACCTGTCACTGCTCTGAAAAGTGAAGATGATATCAAGGATTATGAGAATAATGGAAAATAAAGGAATGTTATCTTGAGTAGGCTTTCCGATTCAGAACTTGTGAAGGTGATAAGCTACAAAACTACTAAAGAGGTCTAGGAGAAGTTAAAAAGTATTTATGAAGTAGATTCTAAGGTTAATCAAGAAAATATGTAGAATTTCAAAACTAAATTTGAAACCCTAAGGATGTCAGAAGATGAATATATTGCAGGTTACATGCTAAGGGTGGATGAAATTGTTAATGCCATCAATGGTCTTGGTGGAAAACTAGAGGAAAGTGAAGTTGTGAAAAAGGTATTGAGAATTCTTCCTAAATCTTATAGTGCTAAAGTTTCTTCTATTGAGGAAGCTTAGAATTTAAATCAATATACTAGAGATCAAATGTTCTATGCTTTAACAACTTTTTAATTAAGAGAGTTTGACCAAGATGCTACAAAGAAAGAAACTGCTTTTAAAGTCAAAAAGAAAGAGAGGAATGATGAATTTGATCTAGATGATTTTGATGAAGTGGAAGCAAATTCCGTAAGGAGATTGAAGAATGGAATTATTAAATGCAGAGGTAAGTTACCCTTCAAATGTTCCAATTGTGGAAAGATAGGTCATTATGCTTCAAAATGTCCAAGAAAATTTTCAAATGAAAAACATAAAGATCATAAAGGTAAATCTTTCAAGAAGAGTTATTATGTTAAAGAAGACAATGGTATATTTGATGATGAGGAATCAGACTATCCAGATGATGGAAGTGGTGAATACCTTTTCATGGTTTTGAATGTTGGAACTAATTCTACTAACCATGAAAGACGTGTGAAGGAAATTTTCTAGAAATAGATCACGGTATTGAATAAACTATGTTGACTGCCTTTCATGCAAAAGAGGAGAGAAACTATTGGATAATTGATAGTAGATTCAAATAATATGACAGTTGATAAGAGTAAGTTTGTTAAACTAGAAAAATATGATAGTGGTCTTGTTAAGTTTGGTGATGATACATCCGCTAAGATCTGTGGAAAAGGTACAATTAATTTTGATGGCAAGCATAAGATAGATGGTTTTCTTTATATCAAGGGCCTTTTGCATAATCTTCTCAGTATAGGACAAATTTGTAGCAAAGGATACAATCTAGTGTTTTAGGATATTGGTTGTGAAATTAGAAAAGGAATATCTGGAACTTTAGTTGCTACAGGAATGAGGACATAACAGAATGTTTATCAACTCAGATGTGCTAATGGTAAGTTCTTTATGACTCAAACCAATGAAAGTTCATTGTGGCATAGAAGAATGTTTCATATAAATTTTGATAGCCTAGTGAAGATCATCTCTACTCATGCTATGAGAGACATGCCAATAATTACAAAGCCTATCAATGCAATTTTCAAAGAGTGTCGGGTTGGAAAACAAACAAAGAAGAGGTTCAAATCTAAGGAATATTCTATTGAAAGACCTTTGGAGTTGGTGCATACAGACCCATATGGACCTACCAAAACAAGAAGCTCTCAAGGTGACAAGTATTTCATGTTGTTAATAGATGATTACTCTAGAATTACTTAGGTGAATTTTCTCAAAGAAAAACTAGAAGCTCTAGATTAGTTTAAAGCATTTAAATTTATGGTTGAGAATGAAATGGATCCAAAAAAATTGTTTGAGGTCTGACAGAGGTGGCGAGTTCACTTCCAATGAGTTTAATAATTTTTGTGAGGATCATGGGATAAAGAGGCATTTATCTACTCCTAGGACTCCAAAGTAGAATGGGGTTGTGGAAGGGAAGAATAGGACAGTTCAAGAGGTTGCAAGAACAATGTTGAAGGAAGAAAATCCACCGGATATCTACTAGAAAGAAGAAATTCATACCACAGTCTGCATTCTTAATACAGGTCAAGTAAGAGTGAACAGTTCAAATACCCCCTATGAGTTATGGTATGTAAAAACTCCTACTATGAAATATTTTAAAGTGTTTAGAAGTAAATGTTATGTCAGGAGAGATGAAGAGAACTTAGGAAATTTTGATGCAATATCAAATGAAGGAATCTTCCTTGGATATTCTACAAAGAGCAAGGCATACAAGTGTTACAATGAAAGGTTAAAGAAGATATTTGAAAGTGCAAGTGTCAAAGTGGATGAAGAATCACATAAAAACTTAGTGCTGATAGAAGGATATGAATTTGATGAACCCCCTTGTAGAGAAGAAGAAAAAGAATAAGAGAAAGAAAAGGATATGCTACTGGAAGAGGAAGAAGCTCCAAAAAAGAATCCTAAGACTCCTGAGTATGTGCAGAAAAATCATTCTGAGGATCAAATAATTGGAGACAAAAGTGGAGGTGTGCTGACAAGAAGAAAAGATTCTATGGTAGAGGAACAAGTAAACTTTTGTTTACTTTCTAAGATAAAAGCTAAAATAGTAACTGAGGCATGCAAGGATGAAAATTGGATCTGTTGGGTCTCAAAAATGTAGGTATGAACTATGAGAGGTTGCCAAGCTCTCACAACACTTTTGGTCAACGTACAAGGCCAATTGATGCAATTGAAACTTCTTCTCTTTAGGTTCTGCTAGACCAAGGTGGGTGAACCTATGTGAATGATGCAGATTGAAATGTACTTCCTAGTGAAACAATCTACCCACAATGGCAAATGGAAGTGGATAGACAAAATCACTATAACTACTCCTACTCCTACTACACAAAAGAAAGGATTTTGAATAAATTGTTTGATATGAAATTTTATCTCTGGGTTGTGGCGGATCAGTGCCTTCTATTCACATGGGCAATGGAGTCAAAAATAAAAATGATATGTGTTTCCTCTTATTGGCTTAACTCTAGTTGTTAGGCACTTTGAAAATTCTATGGCTGGCATAAAACTTCACTAAATCTATGACTTGCATAAACAGTGTTAGAATGTTTCTCTATCAGGTTCTACTTCGACAATCAAAAAGAAATCTTAAAACCATTGTGACTTATTAAAAGATTTTAATTCTGACTTGCAGACACCAGTTAATTAAATCACACAAAATGAGAGTGCATTCTGATAAATCAGAGATATACTTGATATGTTGACTTAAATGATTAAAATACTTCGAGTTGGAGACAACCAAAATAAAGAATATGAGTCTATACAACACAACAACTGAACACCAAAAGAATATCACCAATTAAAACATTTATCTCCATTAATTCTGTTTTAGGAAAGGCTTTGTACATTGTATGCATTCCCAATCCATTTTCTGGAAAATCTAACTCCTACTATCTAACTACTATCCTCTCTACCTACTATATCCTTTACAACTGATTTTTCAATACATTTTATACATTACATCTCAAGGGTCACAAACCCTCATTTTCTATTACAGCCGTTTGAAATTACATGACAGCAAACTAAAATATTTAATTGAATTGCATTTCGGAAAATTAAATATTTTTAACTATATCTCTGCCTGCTAATTTTTCCTTTAATACTTTATCACTCCATGCATTTCACTTTTACCACTGCTGTGAAATTTCCCATCTCCATAGCTTTTATTATGTTTACCGCTCTACCATGGTCAACCTATTGACCGGTCGCTGTATAGCAGTGACTTCTACAACTTCCTCCTTCCCTACCGCTCTACCGCTACCTGTCCTTCCACCACCCATGGCATCGCGGTGTCATTTTTGCTCCCCACGATTATCGCATACCTTTGACTTTGACCGCTCCCCTGACTATTCACCACACTACCGCAGTCACTGGCTTGATAGCGAGCAGTACCACGATAGCCACATTAACTACCCATTTTTTGTTTACTTTCTGTTCACCGCCTTACTGCGGTCTGCTTTAGAACCCCCTATGGTTGAGCGGTAACCTTTCACTGATGTCTCACCGGTTGTCGCACTATCCACCGCAATCACCACGGTCTATGTCTTTGCTACGCGCGGTATCGCGATAGCCGCTAATTGTCATCTTCGTTGCCAACTCACTGTCACCGTGGTCTCCATCCCAAATGGCCACGGTACCGCGGTAGCCACTCTGCACCGCCACCTTCGCTCATCGCCTCGCTACTTACCAATTATCTCACCACCACTGTGATACCGCGGTCAATGAATTGACCGCGCGCAGTGTGGCAATAAACATTCATGCCAGCCTACTATCCGTCACCGCCATACCGCGAGCCCATTGTGGGAGGCAGTGGTAAAGCGGTAAGACTATGAAAGGAAATTAGTATGACCGCAATGAAATAAATAGGTCAAGTTTGGATTTTTAAATGGCAGTAAAATGAATTTTTATGAAAGGATAGTGAAATATTAGGAATCAAATGGAAACATCATTTAGGATTTTAATGGAAATTTTTGGCTCTAACAGGATCAAAGTTGTGGAAGAAGAGTTGAGGTAGATTGAGAAGAATCGGACATGGAAACTAGTCCCAAGACCAAAAAACAAGAATGTGATAGGAACTAAATGGTTTTTCAAGAATAAGTTGAATGAGAATAGAGAAGTTATTAGAAATAAGGATAGGGTTGTGTGTAAAGGATACTCACAAGTGGAAGGAATAGATTTTGAAGAGACCTTTGCTTTGGCGGCAAGAATGGAAGATATTAGGATGGTTTTAGCTTTTGCAACACATAAATACTTCAAGGTATATCAGATGGATGTAAAGTTTTCATTTTGAATGGTGAGTTAGAAGAAGTATACATTGAACAACTGGAAGGATTTCAGTTATCTAAAGATGTTGATATGGTCTACAAGTTGAAAAAGGCATTGTGTGGACTTAAACAGGCTCCTAGAGCTTGGTATGCAAGATTGGGTAGGTACTTATTACATCAAGGATTCAAAAAGGGTGTCGCAAATATCAGTCTTTACTTCAAAGTTGAGAAAGATCAAATCCTTATTGTGGTTGTGTATGTTGATGACATAATCTTTGGAGGAAATGTGTAACAGGTTTGTAGAGGAGATGCAAAGTGAGTTTGAAATGTCAATGTTTGGGGAGATGACTTTCTTCCTTGGGCTACAAGTCAATCAATCAAAAAAAGGTATATTCATTACACAATAAAAATATGTTAAGGAAATGCTAAAGAAGTTTTGAATCGAGGACTCTAAACCAGTATGTACTCCCATGGTTACTGGTTGTAAATTAAGCAAAAATGATGAATCTCCTAAGATAGATCAGACCAAGTATAGATCCATGATTGATTAATTACTATATCTAATTGCAACTAGACTAGATATCATACATGTAGTATGTCTTGTGGCATGATTTCAAGAAGATCCTAGAGAATCACATGTGGTATGAATCAAAAGGATATTTAGATATTTGAAGAGAACTCCGAACTATGGTCTATGGTATTATAAAGATACCAAATTCTCTTTTAGTGCTTATACAGATGCAAATTAGGCAAGATGTGTGCATGACAAAAGAATTACAAGTGGAGGTGCTTTCTTTCTTGGAAATAGACAAGTTTCTTTGTTGAGTAAGAAGTAGGATTCAATGTCATTATCTATTGTAGAGGAAAAATATATTGCTACAACATCTTGTTGTACACAGGTGTTGTGGATGAAGTAGACATTGAAAGAAATCAGAGTATCATATGATGAACCTATCTTTATCTTATGTGATAATACAAGTGCTATCAACATTTCAAAAAATGTGGCAATGCTAGAAGAATGAGGAGTTTGTCATTGATATGTTTGTTGGCAAAATGAGCATAGTGTATGAGTATAAAGTTGTATAGTATGCAGTACAGTGTTGTCATTGATGTCAACATTGTGTTTTGGTATAAAGATTAGTGTGCAGACTAGTTTGTATAGTTTGAACATATTTTAAGATGGTTACCCAATAGAAATTTGCAAGAAGGTTTGATCTGGTAAAGATAGATGAAGTAAAAATTGGCTGTGTCAAAATAGTGTTTTCAAGGTACAAGACATCTGGTATTTTGGTTTGCATTAGTCCGCTGTGTAGATTCTTGCTCTATAGTTTTGGTGTAATTTTCTTGGATGTTAGAAGAGTATAAATCCATGGTTTCACAATGTTTCAATCTATGGTGTTGAAGTTATGAATGACAAAAGTTTCGATTTGGCAGTTACAGTGTTACCAATATAGTATCTTTTAGAGGATCTACATCTCTTCACAAATTGGTATCTAGCTTTGCATATTTGTGGAGATGTTGAAAGGTTTTAGTAGTGCTTATATTCCAAGTGGCATGAATTTTTGAGGTCCATGTGTTGTTTTGAGATTGAACAGTTGATGAATTTTGATGTCTGGTCATTACCAGTACTGACCTAATAAGCTTTGGATATTGTGGAGTTTTGAGAAGCTTTGATCCAATATTTGGGAGCTATTATAGGTCCATGATAACCTATTTAGACTTGTTATAAGTTTTGAATCATGGCACAAAGTGTGTATGTGTGTCTGTTGAGCCGACAAGGTATATTTTGTATAATACATCTAATTAGGTCGACCTAATTAATGTTGTAGGTGTTTGTGGATAAAGTGGATATATATATGTAAGATGTTTTTTGGTGTTTTGGAGATATTAATGTGATAATAAGTATTTATTAATGTGAATTGTGTGAGTGTAAGGAAAATACAGAGAAAAATACAGTGTTAGTGCAGATCAGTATGAAGTGTGTAAAGTCAATATATTGAGCCTTAATGGAGCTGTAATTCATGCATATGATAGATGCGATTGTAATAGTTAAAATCTTGGTTGTGTGCCACAAATCTCTTTTATCCTTTATTATTTTTGTGGGAAGTGAGTCCACTAGGATAGTGAGTCCACCTACAATGAGCAATTTTGTAATATCTTATAACCGGTTATAATATATAGTGAGCTAATCCTCATTGTGGTTTTTTCCTGTTTGAGTTTTCCACATAAAAATTTGGTGTTCATGTGGCAAGTGATATCAATGGTTGATTTCATTCTTTCCTTTATTATTGCAAGTTGAATATGCTATGTGGATTGAATGCTGAAATGTTTAAGTGGTTTTAGAGAATACTAATTCACCACCCCTCTTAGTATTCTGAGTGTTCAACAATTGGTATCAGAGATTGGTTCCTTGGAAGAAGATTAACTGCTTTGTCAAGGTCTTGGAGGTTGAACACATGGCTCTTAGAAGTTATCCTATTCCTTCATAAGAGATACCTATTGTTGGGTTTATAGAAGAAGAGTGCATAGTTGACATTAATGGAGAACTCAAAATAGCTCTTGAAGATCTAGAAAGGATTGAAGGTGAAAATAGAGATCTGAAAGAAAATATCAAGGAAGCAAATGAATGCATCATAAAATTGAGAGAGCAGATCAATAAATTCAAAGAACAACATAAGGAGGTCAATAATTAGTTGAAGCAAGCCAATGAACAATTACTAGTTTGAAAGTGCAAGTTGAAGAAGGAAAGAGAGTTGAAGAATGTCTGAATGCCAAAGTGAAAAGAAAATATGAGGAATGTTCAAAAATTGAAGAAGTTGTGAATCTAAGATTGGATCTAGAAAAGCAAAGAGTCATGAAGAAAAATTCAAAATGAGTTATATAAATCTTGTTGAAATGATTGTAAACCAAAAAGGATATAAAGACAAAGAAGGATTAGGGTTTGAGAAAGGTGAAAGTTCAAAGGCAGATCAGACACCAAGTGCTGAAAAGAAGAAAAATGAACAAAAAGAAGATTGAGGACAAGAATGAAAATGGAAAACAGGTTTGAAATCAAAGGAGAGACTTCAAAAGACCACCTATCAAACAACTGAATACACAAAGTTACCCATATTTTAATGGTTTTTGTTATTCTTGCAATAAATTTTGGACATAAGGCTATGGAATGTAGAAGCAGAATGAATCAGAATGTTCAATCTTTTATGTAGAAGTTGTGAAATCCAACTTCATAGACCCCGAATATCACCTGCATGCAAATAACCTATCACAGAAGAAGACAGGAGACAAAAACCAAGGGTGCTCTGAAAGCTCAAAATATATTAATCGGAGAGAGTAAAATACAATGAGATTAATCCTTAAGAAGGGATATCATGCAAAACCTAAAAGTAACCCTAATAGGTAGGCATTTAATAATTAACATAACTATTAAATGTCACATTATGCAAACTAAATTGAAATCTTAAGAAAGGAATAAAGGCAACTTAATTAACATAATTAAGTTAAAACCTTTACTCTAACACCCCACCTTAAGATGAGCACGAGTTCAGGTACAAACATGTGCAAGAAAGAAAAGGTAACTACAATGCATGAAAGGAAACATGGGTCCCGACAACTAGGCCTGATCAGGTACCCATTTACAAAAGCAATGCAAACTAAAGGAAACAGGGTAAAGGAGGAAAACCCAGCAGGAACAAAAGTCCTCCCCAAAATAGAATGCAAAAAAGGAATGCAATGCACTAATGAAAGAAGGATAGGAGGTGGATTACATGATACCCCCCATAGACAGCTTCTATCATATAAGTACATGTACAATGGTCTCCATAGGAGAGATAGAAAGAGACAAGAAGCCCCCCCCCCCCCATAATGAAGAAACTCCTGTTACAATGGTAGATGCCTGATGTAGAATCCAAAAGTATATCTTGAAGAGGAAAATGATATTCCTCCCCTTGGCAAGAAACGGATCCAAAGGACAATGATGAAGAAACCCTATGAAGGGTGATGAACCAATCTATCTTAGGATGCTTGCCATGATAGGATGTTGAAGAATCTTTATGTCTGAACTAAAACAAATGATGCCAAATCCAAACTGATGTGGAGAATCCTAAAATGCAACCTTTGAATGCACTGATAATGGTGGGCATACAGTGATAACCTGACTGTCAAGGTAGAGGAGATGTATGTCCTCATAAGAATCCTCCAAATCTACAATATAGGACTCAACAAACAAGAAAGATATGTCTACAACATAAGAGTCCAAAGTAGCTATGTCTGGAAGATGTATGATTCCCTGTTGCACTGAATCAGGAACAATAGGAGATGCTGATGAAGTCTCAGTCTGAAGAGTAGGAACTGTGAGACAAGCCTCTGATTCATCGGAACATGTAAGGGTGTCTAAATACTCAAGCTCCTCTAAAGTATCATCATCAAAGGGTGTATTCTCTCTCCAAGAAATGGGTAAGAGACAATCTGAAGTAGGATCCTCTGGGAATGGAGAGAGATTGGGGTTTCCATAGATCTCCCAAAGACGTGTCCAAAGTGGGTGAGGACAATCAATGTCCGATATAGCCAACACAGTTTCATGATCAACATTAGACAATATAAGTCCTACTATGTGATCTTTAATGATATCCCATGCTAATTTTCCCTCTGAAGTGGTTGGTTCGAGTATGAGATCATACAAATAAGACAAAATATTAAGCCACCTACAATGTGTAAGTATGCCCTTTGCCCATGACTCATAATTACTCCGTTCTAGAATTACAACTGAAAGGTGAGTAGAAAAACCCATGATAACTCTTCAAATGAAGAAAAATGAGAAATCTGACCTTACTGCATTTAGATCAAATTAATATAACCCATCCCACGCAAACAAAACCCATCTAGATGCTAGAAAGTCCAAGTAATGAGAAAAGTGTAAAAACACACAAATTTGAATAAAATAGACTACAGATTTGGAAAGATAACTTCAACACCTTTCCAACGCCTATTCGTTTGCGTAAAACGGAGCTCGGATGCAAAAGATATGCCTCCGGGAGTGCCAAAAACATGTTTTGACTTTGACTGGTAAGATATTCATCAAAAAAGAAAACTCAAAAAATAAAACCTACACCATTGGATAGTGACCGGAACCAGCTTTCCGACAATGTCTCGTTTTCCCGATTTTGACATCGTATGCCCAAGATATGACCATTTTACTAAAAAGTGCTCATTTAAGATTTAAACCAAATATTTTATTAATTTAAAGATTAAAAAATTAATAAAATATTCGGTTGTACCTTCATGGCATGAAAACCGAGGCAGCACGTAAATTGACAAAATACGGAAATCGAGCCAAATGGCACGAAAATTGAGGCGTTCGTACGGATTTTTTGACAACGTTTTTGGAAAACCCCAAAAACTCAAAAAAATCAATTTTCAGCAAACCCTATCATATTTTATATGAAAATAGGGGTTTTTGGGTCTTCTGAGCGCAATCGTGATGTATTTTTTGCACCAGCATGCACCATTTAAGAGATCAAGGTCGAAATCTCTAAAAAAAGGATGGAAAAATCCTCTGATTTGGCCAAAAAACTGCTGTAGTTTGAAACCTTTAAATCAAATCATGAATAGACAGCCACAGGTCTGGAGCTCTGATACCATGTAGAATTTGTGAAATCCAACTTCACAGACCCCAAAAATCACCTACATGCAAATAACCTGTCACAGAAGAAGACATGGAGACAAAAAGCAAAGGTGCTTTGAAAGCTCAAAATGTATTAATCAGAGAGAGTAAAATACAATGAGATCAATCCTTAAGAAAGGAGACCATGCAAAACCTAAAAGTAACCCTAATAGGTAGGCATTTAATAATTAATATAATTATTAAATGTCACATTATGCAAACTAAAGTGAAATCTTAAGAGAGGAATAAAGGCAACTTAATTAACATAATTAAGTTAAAACCTTTACTCTAACATTTTTCCGGTCAATGCTTTAAATGCAAAAGGTTTGATCATAAGGCTAGTGAATGCATAAGTCAAATGATGAATGACTATAACAATGGTATGAGGTTTCAATCTTTTAATGGCTATTGTTATGCATGCAATGGATTTGGGCATAAAGCTAATCAATGCATATCTATAACATGAATGAAAGCAATATTATTCAAAAGAATGTCGTATGTTACATTTGTAGTAGACCAGGACACATTTCCAAATTTTGCAAAAGAAAGAATATTAAGAAGAACAATTTGGTAAAGAAGAATGATCTAGTGAAATTTTTTGATCCAATAGAGATGAAGAAAGAGATGGACAAGATTTAGAGAAAGAAGGAAGAAAATGAGACTAAGCCTGAATCTATATCAGCATCTGGTGTAGATGTTTCCTCTGGAAACTAAGAAGAAAGTTTTGGCTTAGGGGGAGCATTAATAGAAAATTCTTTATCCACTACCAAAAAAGTTGGTGTTGATGCTTCAACATGTGGATATGAGGTGTGGTTCAACATGCTTGACCTATTGGAGAAAGAACCGGTGGAAAATATTGAGTTGCAAAAATTTATGGAGCATTTAAAGTTAACTGTGCACACAATTAGGGTTTTTACTAGCTTTATTAACTAAAGTATTCAATGTGGATTAGTTCAATTTAAAAAAGGGTTATAAGTGATTTCACTTAATCAAAAATCACTTGCAAACAAACATTCAAAGAGAGAAGAGAATACAAGGAGTGAATTAGAGTGATCGAAGTGATTAAGATTTTTTACAACCGAAACCCTAGCCAAAAGAAATTTAAAAGGTATTTACATTTTCCATTTGCCTCAGTTTTAGAAAGTGCTTTAAATTTGCTATAAAAATGTATACACCACAAGTTGTAGAGGTTACAGATCATTTGTGCCCTAAATTCAAAAGGCATCCCAACAAATCTTAGGTGGATAATTCGGATGGTGCATTTTCGCATATTCCATATGGTGTTTTGCACATGGAAGATGTTAGGGAATACATTCATATTAAGATGGAAGAATATAATCATACAAATTTGAGTGATGTATGGTACAAGGAACTTGTCGAAGATGATTTCGAGTTGAAATTAGAGTTTGAGGTTTTAGCGAAGAAGAAACTCGACTCCTAGAATAATTTTCTCATCTTTTGCTATGTATATGAATGGGTGAGATACACCCTAAGCCTTATTCGTGACAAGTACCTCTGGTCAGATATACCACATTTGATCAACACAAAGACTATTAGGGTTGTCACTGGATTATGCTCAATCGGACTAGCTTTGGTGCTCAAGTTAGTAAAAAATGAAATTATGGTGGATCGAATAGGTGAAAAGTATGATAGAAGGGAATTAAGAATACAGGACATCAATAACCCAGTAGTTAATTACACTTCAATGATGATAGGATACAAAATTTACTTCACCAATAGGGAAAATTCAATATCAGTGATCGCCATCAACACAACAAATGAGATGGTTGAGAAAGGTGAAGACTATGATCTATGTGAGCTATTAAGATTGCAGCTTCTAGAAAATATACAATAGACAAAGGACTCTAAGTATGCCTTAAAGTTTGGCACTTTGATTTTTCTTTATTGTTTTAATTTTTGAATGAGGTTCTCATTACAAGGAACAATGTGTGGCTAAAGTATAGACCTATAGCCCATCAGATTAGAGACCATTTGATGAGGTTGGGAGACTTAGATGCATATAAGAATTCTCTTTGGGGATTCTTTAAAAAAAATAAAGATAATATGTAGGAAAGAGAAAGGATACCAAAAAGTATGAGAGAAAAGTATAATAATTACATCACATTCTTAGTAACAAAAGATTGTTGCATCATATAGGTTGTTGAGCCTAGGACCATTTGTATCCTAGAGATGGGATATGATATTATAGAGAATGAAATCACCGACTCGGTAGACTTCATGTTGAGCAATCCAAAAGAGACCTTTGATGAGAGATATGGTACATATAAGGAGAAATACATGGAGGTGCACATGGATCAAAGGAAAATTTTGATAAAGAAGACCATTGAGAAGATGACTACAACATTTTTAAAGGAAATGGGCCTCACAAAAGAACAAGTTAAGAAGGGAAAAGCCATATCTAGATCACCGAGAGGTTCATCAAGTGTTAGAAGATCCAGTAGAATAGCTACCACTCCTTTGGTTGTCCCAAATTCCTTCGAGACTAAGTCTGTTGTAGGAGAGAAAAGGAAAGAGTCTACAATTTCTCTGGTAAAGGAGAAAGTATCTCTGGTTAAACAATAGAAAGTGACTAAGAGGAAAAGGCTGCTCCGACACCACATCAAACTGGCCCTACAAAGAGAAGGGTAAAAAATATACAAGGGAAAAGTACATGGGTGTGAGTGTGGAAGATGAAGAAGAAGAAGGACCACAGTTGGCCCAAAAGAGGAAATCTAAAGCTTCACAAGGTGAAGCAAGTACAAAGAAACATAAGATTGACATTGTAGACACCGACGGTGAGGCTGAGGTTGAAAAAGAAAAACAAGGCTACAAGATACAAATGAGGGAGAAGAAGCCTGAGAATGGCAAGGAGAAGAAGTCACTAGATGACAAAAAGAAGAAGAAGAAGAAGACTCTGATAAGGGCACATAGCCCTATGAAACTTGATGTTTTTTTTAATGGGATTATGAAGCATGAGATGTTAGGAGAAAATACTGCTCTGTACACAATTGTAGATGAGGTAGATAAGGCTACCATTGAAGAAGCTATCGTAAAGTATATTATTACTTTTAAAGTTAATATGAAGAATATTGAGAAGCAATTTCCTGAAGAATTAAGGAATGTATTGTATGTAAGAAGACAAGAGGCAATCGATGAGGAAGCAAAGTTGAGGTCCTTTTCTTTAGAGAAGATTAGTGCACCTCTATTAGATAAAAATAAAGCCACATTGGTTCAAGTGTATAATAGGGAGTTCCAAACTAAGCAAAGGGTAACCACCCTCATGAGTAGAGATCAAAATAATCTTGAGAGGCTCTAGAGTGAGTATATAAAGAAGATTCTCGATTTGGAAAAAAGGTTAGGAATGACCTCGGACACAGAAGAACAAATGCATGATGACATGTCAGTTCTAGAAGTGAGTACTACAAAAGAAGCACAATATGGTGATGCTCAACATGAGGATGGGACTGAATAAGAACATGTACAAAAGGATGTTGATGAAAGTCTTCTAGAAGTGGAAGAAAAGGTTATAGAGGAAGGTGTTACCAATATATAGGGCACTATAGATGGAGATGTTACTAATAATGCTCCTCTAGTAGCAAAAAACACCACTACAAAGGTAAAATATATAGAGGCACAAAAGGATGATACACCCACGAGAAATAACACACCTCCTCTAGTATCTAAGGAAAAGGTAGAGGATGTTCAAGGCCACCCAGAGATAAACATGCCTTTGTATAATAAGGATCAGTTTATTGATGAAGAGGAAAAGGATGAAGATGAGCCTATCAATACAAAAAAAGGATGATGTGCAAAATTTTAAGGATTCGTCAAATATAGAGGATAAGAAGGATGTGGAAATATTGGTTAATATTGGTGACAAAGAAAAGGCTTTGAAGGAAAATGTTGCAGAAGATAAAGAAAAGTTGGTTGGAGAATCTTTTGGTTCCTCTGGAGATCCTTTGAAAAGTTTGTTAAGTATGCAACTACATTTTTAACTGGTAGTTTCCACCCAATTATTGCAACTTCCAATGCAATAGGGGCATGAAGACATGGAAAAAATTTCTCCACTACATGAGCTTAAATTGGGTGATGGTTTTCATGATTCTATCCAAAAAGAAATTTTAGAGACACATCAAAAGAATATAGAAATGGTTGATGAGGCAGTAAAGATTTTACGGGAGAGAATACCTAGAATAAGTATTGATAACTCTCTATTCAGCATGGGGAATATAAATTTTTTACTTGATTCCTTCAAAGAGTATTCTAGTGGGTTAAAGGAGAAATTGGAGAAGGAGATGGACAAAAATATAAATGAGAAGAGATTACTAGACATAATTGAGAAGTGTTCCTCTGCACACAACAAACTTCAAGATAATCTCAAGAGTGTATAAGATTTCTTGGCAGAAGCCAAAATATTATTTCAATTCTACATGAAATGGCCAAGCTCTACAAAGAGCATAAAAGATGAGATGGACTCAATTGAGTCCCAAATAGACAGCCTCTGGTGCCTATGATCTAGCACAAGATTTGGATGCAAGCACAAGGTCTACAATAGAAAATCTACATGAGCAGTTCTTCCAACTATAAGTTCAAAAGGAGAAGATTATAATGTAGCTTGATCATCTCAGGGATTTGGTAAACACTATTTTTTTTTACCTACATTCAATGCCTTGATGAGTGTAGATAAATCTTCTAAGTTAAATCCAGTACCCAACACTCTGAATGACAGTGAAGAAATTCTTATGGAATTTGAAACTTAGAGAAGAACGCTTGGCCTAGACAAGAAGAGTTGGGAAGAAGGAATGGAAAACACACCTCGAGAAGCTTTAGTTGTCAAACACTTCTTTTGAATGATTGTACTTTTTTATGCATTTCAGTTTGTTGGTTTAGATTTCAGTGTATATATGTAGATGTCATAGGAAAAAATTTCTAATGTAAAATTATGTTAGATAACACACTTAGGGGGAGTCGATAAAGTTTTCAATCTATTACTCGCTTGTACATATGTACATATCAGTCAGGGGGAGTTCTGGTATATGAGAAAAACATAAGTATGTGCCCTTTCCCTTGATGTCAAAGGGGTGTTGGGATATGATGTTGTACAACATTGCATAATTTGATATATTATAATGTTGTAATTAAATAATTATTTAGTTGTGATGCACCTAGGTGTTGTGGTTAATCACGCTGGGTAATTATTTGGGGGACCACTTTATGTTGTATTATAATATTGTATTATTATTTAATGTGTGGGAGACATGTGATAATAATTTAATATTGGGGAAATATTTAAAAATTAAAAACTTAGTACCCAATATTAAATAAGGTATTAGTGGTTTTGTGGTACATAGTTTTATCTTACCACTTGGTTGTATTTGTGTGAGCCTGAGTCTATAAAAGCAAGCACATTTTTAGTGGTTAAGGTTGGCTGGGTAAGTTGGTTGTCATTATTGGGACATTGTTGCACTATTTTTTCATTAGTTTTGTCATTTATGTCAACCTATGTCAACCTCTAATTTGGTTATGATGAGAATTTGTTTGTGGTGTTGAGCAGGTGTTGCAAATGCAGCATGGTCACTTAGCTTCCAAGTGCTTTTGAGAAAATGTGTATACATAGTATACAAGGTGATAGGTGTGTGTTATGTGTTGTGATCCAAATTTCTTCATGCTTGAAGATGTGCTTGTGCGGTTTGGATATGATGTTCAAAAGTGTTCAAAGGTGGTATATCAAGAGTTTAAAGTTCTAGATTGTGCGACAGTAGAAGATGTGTTTGACAGTGTGTTAGATTGTGAAGAAGGTTGTTTGGGAGAAATGGAATTGCTCCTCATTTCTCTGCATTGAATTTTATTTTCTTATGGATTTAGGAATATGCTAATGATGCTTATATCTATCTTCCCTTGGAAGGTTTTCTTTTCATCTACTTCGCAACCTTGGTTCATGTGTTGTGTCTCAGTGGTAGTTTGACTGGTTGCACAAGATGATAATATTCTTAGTTGAAAATGTTTATGGCAATGTGTTTGAATATTTTGTTGGTGTTGGAACATTCCATGATATTGTGTGATGTTGACATATTGTCCATAAGATGGTTTTGGACCTGGTGAAGTGTGTATGTGGTTGCTTGGTAGTGTTAATGTCATTTTGGCTAACTTGGAATTTTAGCATTACTTATGGATGTGCTTCATGGATTGTGGAAGCTTGGTGTAGCGTGTTAGTGTAGATTTGGGTCTTGGTTAACCCTTGGTGTGGTTTTCCTTCACTTCTTTCCACCACAGAGGTGTTTGGTGCCGACCTACTTGGTTGTTGCACGTTTGAGGTGCATACAATTCATTGAAGTCGACTTAGAGAATATTGATTGAGATTGCGGAGGATATATATGCAAGGTTAATTATTGGAGAAGTGTGTAGTTTGTAGTGTGATCTGAAATGATGTATATATGATCAAGTGTTGAGATTTGACTATGAGCATGAATTCATATGACTACCAAAATAAATTAGCAGAAGGTTTCTATATTTAAGTATGCCTTAAGTTGCTAGAGGCAGTGACCTGAAGGTTGTGGATGTGTAGAGTTGTTGTGGTGGATTATCCTATTGCTTTGAGGCAGTGAACCTCCTTGTAAATTCTTTCTATTATTTTTCTATTCAGACAATGAGCCCTTGGTAGTGATCCCTTCATTCTTTTGGACAGTGAGTCATTTGGGTAGTGAGCCTTTTATAATCGGTGTTGTTATTCATATATATGTGAATTAATCCTCATTGTGGTTTTTCCCTGATTAGGGATTTCCACATAAAATATGGTTTTCTACTGTGTATGTTTGTTGATGTGTTGATATTTCATGTGTTTACATTCATGCAAATGCTTAATAAGTGTTTAAAAATTAATAAGGGTTTGAAGGTTTTAATGTATAATTGATTCACCCCCCTCTCAGTCGTCCTATATGTCTAAAAAAAATGTCCTCAATTCAATTTGAAAAGTATGTTGCAACATAGTTGAACACCAAAGTCCTCTATGAAAACCAAGTTTCTTCAATTCTACAACCTCAAACCATCATACAATTTATTTTCCTATATTATTTAAATATTGTTGCTAGTGTTATGCACATGCCTATATGATGTAAATGTTGTTGTCAGTGTTATGCGCATGCCTATATGATGTAAATTTTGTTAAATGGATGTGCTCATTGGTTTGGTTGAATAATATTTTGGGTTGAATGACCTATATGATGTAAATTTTATTGGTAGTGGACTTTAAATGTGTATATAGTGTAAATTTTGTTAATTAGACTAGTTCTTTTATTGTTTTGATTGCTTGTTTGGGTTGAAGTCTTTAATTATACTCCCATTTTTTGGGATGGTCAGATCATCTTACATGAATAAAAATTGTTATATGTTTGGATTGCATGTTTCATAAGCCTCAGACCTTCAAGTTTGTTGGTAGCAACTAAGCATGTGTTAAGTGATGTGTGCTAAGACAAGTAAATGGGAAGGGACACACAATGCATGTCGATGGTTGAGAGTTAAAGAATATATATACAAATACAATACAAATTATTAAAAACATTTATATTACATAATATTATGAGGGAGCAAGGATTTTAAGGAAAAATGAGCGATGAAGACTGAAAAAAGTAGGTGACTTGGGTGGGCAAGCCTAGGGCAATATTAAGGAGGATAGATGCTTGAAGGGGGAATTCATAGTTGAAAGGTGGGTAGATGGAACAAATCACACTCTGTAGTGGGTGTTCAAAGGTTGATGATGGGTGGATAGATTTCACCCAAAGTATAGAACCATCGAGCTTCATAGCAAGGGGCGCCATGGTCGAGGCTTGATTCATGGACAAAGGAGGTGGGAAGGCAAAAAAGTGCTCCCATGGATGTGACCTCGTGGATGGTTTCCCGATAAAGAAGAAGTGGCAATGGATTAGTGGAAAACAATTCACAATTCAAGATACAACAGTCGGGGTGCTTTGAATTGGAATAGTTATGTCAGAAGATGACATGGGTGGTTTTGGGCAAAAAGAAGCACAAGGGCAAACACTTTTTCCAATTGGTGAGACAAGACAGTCGGGAGCAAGGAGCGCATGAGTAGGCCCTCGAAAGGGAAGGAGAAGGTGATCAAAGATGAAGGACCATCACATCAATATATGGATTTGATTAGTAAGTCACCCAACCCTAGTTGGTTGAAACATTATGCCATTGTAGATAAGGATTAAATAAGAAAATCAGTAGTAGACTAAAAGAAAGGGGGGTTTTCCTCAAATGGGGGGGCACCTGGTGTGACTTAGAGGATATAGATAGGTGGTGTTGTGAGATATGGGGTAATCGAGTTTAGAATAGGGTACTATAAAATGAATTATTCATGGTATAATTCCCTTCCAAGTCAGAAAAAAGGAATGCTTTGAGCAGTGGCCCACACTACCTGGACAATGTTGGGGTGCATTTGATAAACTGGTACCCCAATTTTGACCCTTGGAATCATAGAATCAAGGAAGGGAAGGTGTGGTTCCACCTATGCAACCTTCTGGTTGAAGCTTAGGCTCTCTCATCTCGTTAGAGAAAATGTCGAATATAGGTTCTTGGGAACTTACATCAGAATTTGTCTAGGACTAACTCTGCACCAAGCTCCACCCCAGGAAATAGACATATGTGTAGAAAGTGGGTCTTGGAAACACAAATTGGAAATGGAGGATCAAATGAAACTATGTCTCATATGTAATTCCCAAGATCATGGTAGATTAGAGTGCAACACAATGGTGAAAGTTAACAAAGCAAATGGGTATGAGTGGGTGCCTGGCTTGGGAGGCTCCATAAACGATGCCCTGGGTCAAAGCTCTGCCTACTCCCTGAGATTTGGGAGTTTGAGGGTCTAATAGCCAATACAAGGGGGAGGGAGTAGGGAAAAATTTAAGAAACCCCCCCCTCGGCGAAGGTGTAAAATCCTGGCGAATCTTGTATACTTCCCGAAAAAAATATAAATTTTATTGAAGAATTTTTTCGTTTTTCAAGAAAAAAAAAATCCCAATTGGAAAATCTTTTATAATCCCTAGAAGTCTATGGGAAATCATGGCGAATTGCAATTTTTTTTAAATGAATAAAATATTTTTCATTGGCGATTAAAACCGTTTTTCAAATCAGAAATTTTTTTCCATTGGCGAATTAATCTTGTTTTCAAAACAGAAAAAAATAAATAAAATTGTTGGCGATTAAAACCTTTTTTTCAAAGCAAAAAATATATTTTCATTGGTGAATTAAACAAAATATCAAACTAATAAAATTATTCAGTGGCAAAATAAATGGATATGCCAATAAAAAATCATAGGGACCATTGAATGTTTGATGGACGATTGTAGTTGCATTTCGGAAGTAAATCTCTAAAGCATTAGACTTGCAAATTGAAACCTTTGAAATAACACTAGAACCGTTAGATTTCTAGAAATCAATGGTTGAGATTTTATTACCGTACAAATGGTTATAGAGTTTTGTTTCTCAGCGATGGGGCGACCTCGGCGGGATGCACAACTTTCGAAGTGTCAACTCATTTAATGAATTGTACGATGCCATTAAAGGATGTCTTCTCAAATGATTTCAAACACCAACTTGAGGTTTAATGTAATCTTTAGTAGTAGATTGGCACTTTTTTCTTGTCAAATAAATGGTCACTTCCTATTGGTGAAGTTAAGTGAGCCTACATACGAGGAAAGGTGGAAGTATTTTCAACTCCAGATTCAGAGTTTCCTCAAAATGGTACTTCCTGGCGATATCAGGGAATGGGAAGATGAACCTATGCCCGTCATGCAACCAAATTTGAATTGGAGTGAAGAAGAGCAACTCAACATCATTTCCCAGCTACGTTCAATGGTGTGGAAAGAGAACATCAACAATGTCGAGTACAACAAGGTGATTTTCATTTTAGAAGAAGAAGAAGAAGAATGCGCTAAATTTCATAATTTAGTTATGGAAATGCAGTTAGAACTGTACACAGTCCTGAAACCTCCAGTGGTTTAACAAAATGCATGAATCTTTTGTGACACGTAATGATAAGGGGGGGTAGTTTCAACTTTTGAGCACTTTTTGATTGTATAGGGTGTGGGGTGACAGGTTTGTGAATCCACATTTTTGGCATTACAGAGATAAAATAATATATTTCTAAATCTATGTATTTATTAATGCTTCCTTTTAATTATGAATGAATTATGTTTCTTCATGATTATTCTTCAATGTTTATCTATTAGGTCAGAATGCGTATATTTTCATCTCTGAGACTCTGTGTTTGGATTAATTCATTTGTTAAAAGAGAAACTATCGCTTTTCTTTACTTATTTTTTGCATGTGATCACTGATTGTGAGACAAATGGACTTTGTGTCATTTGTTTTAAAATATCTTGCATCTACTTTCATGGCTAAAGTGAAAAATTTGTACACCAACAAGCAAAAAGAGTTGCATTCCGGAAGTAAATCTCTGAAGCACTAGACTTGCAAATTGAAACCTCTAGAATAACACTAGAACCATTAGAAGTAGATATGTGGTGAGATCAAGGCTCATCGCTCTTCACTCATTTTGTCTTTTCAATGCCTCGACATTGTACATTTCATTTAATTGAAATTCTCAATCTTTTTGAAGAAAGTGTGGTTGTCGTACTGCTAATGTTGGCAGTGGCGGCGATTAATGCCAAATGTGATATGAACATCCGAAGCAATTACTTGGACAGCTCATAGCTGTAATTAAACAAGATTTGTAATGATTTCATATCGTTTGAGTGGCACTGGTGATTTTGACAACTTGTCAGCTTGAAGTACAATTGGCATGTAGCCAGACGTCAATCAAATTAAACATTTTAATTGTATAGGAATCACGATTATCATTATACCCAGGTTGGTAGCAACACTGGTGGCCCATAAATAGGGATAGTGAATAGTGGATAGTTTCATAAGGGTTTTCATTTTCTAGGGTTAATAAGGATTCACAAAGAAGATGCAATATTATTGGGGATATTGTAAATTCTCCTACCTACAGTTATGTAGTTACAGAGTAATCAGTAAAAGATGAATTTCCTTCAAGTTCAAAATGGGTGGAATTGGAAAGAAGTTGATTTGGTTAACCTGACTTCTCAGACAAGTTTTGAACCAGGATGAGGAGCTCTGATGGAGGTAAGTTCTATACCAGTGCAGGGAAGTTACGTGCAAAAGATGGGAGCAGATTTGCTACTCCTCTTGTATCTTCACAACTCCCTATTCCCCAGCATGGTTGGCCAGGAAAGCCCCATGCATTTATTTTCAAAGAGACATTGTATTACATCTTCTACATGACTCTAGTTCTCAAAGGGGATAATTACATTTTGTATCTTCACAACTCCCATTTCCCTAGAATAATTAGAACCCCCTTTCCCCCAACGTTTATTTTTAGTGCCACATTTGTATTACGTTGTCACGAAGCAGAAGCTTGGAATCATGCATTTATTTTTAGAGTTACATTTGTATTAAGTTGTCACCAACAAAAGCTTAGAAATTGGAATCAATTTGTAATCCATTGTCGCGAGCAACAACTTGGAATAAATTATTAAATCGTGTCTATGTAAAGTGACACACTGACATATGCTATTTATACAAAATAGGAGCTTGCCTGCTCTACAACTACTCGTCTTTAAAAAGATATGTAATAATGTGACATTGAAATTTAGTTGTAATAAAATAAATGGTTGTGTTGTGTTATTCTTCGTTATTCATTTACACTTACAGTAAAGAGTTATTTTCTGAGTTCAGAACTTAAGTGTCTATTAATATATTCAAATCAATTTTTTTTCCTTTGAGAAATTAAGTAATATACTTTATGCAATATGCACTTGATAATTCATGGTTATATTGAGCCATCGGGGGAGTGCAATCATTCGTTCCATCGATGTTTATGTGTTACAGCGATGTGCTTACTTTTTTTGACTCTATCTATATATCGGGGAGAGCACCTTATGCGTCAGCTCGATAGAGTATTGTTACACCAATACTAGGTTGTGAGCTATTTTCTTCAGGCCATCAGCAGAGCTGTGATGCGAGTTTCGTTGATAAAGCATTGTTAGGCCGATGCCGATGGTATTGAATTTTGTTAGGAATGGGGGAAGGACTAAAAGTACGAGATTTCAAATTTGTTTATGGATGCAATGTAGGCTATAATATGGATCTTGTCACACAAATTTTTACAATTTTCATTGATCATAAAATCAAAGTGTGGTATATTTTTGTGGTATATCTATTTAAGAAATAAATGCATGCAGATTTAAAAGTAAAACATAAAGCAATACAAATGAAAAAATAAAGTTGCCATCAAATTGACAAAACAATTATAAACACTAAATGTTGTCGTTATTGATTTCTAATTTTTCATTGACCTTCTCCCCTAGTTTTCCATATCATTATTCATTTTTTAAGTCCTTTACAACGTTAAGTTACCGACCCCTTGGCCTTGATGTCAATCCTTGTGCACAAAATTTTAAAACAACTTTAAAACACATGTGTCATGTTTATTGTTTTAAGTTAATATCATAAATTACTCAAGTTTCAACCATTGGATGAACATTTGATGTATGGTTGTAGTTGCATTCCATAATGAAATGCAAAGAGCTATAGGTTTGCGAACTTAAATCTCCAGAAACCATTAGATTTAGAAAGATCAACGATTAAGAATTTTCAACTTGTAGACCTAAGACATTTCATTCACTTTAATGTTCCAATTTCGAGAAAAAAAAATCATTTAAAGCACTTTGTACTGCTAAGTGTCAACTGTCAAGTGATTTTTTTAAAGTGAGAGGGTCAGCACACGAGGAGATTTTTTAAAGTCCTTTGCAACGTTAAGTTACCGGCCCCTTGGCCTTGATGCCAATCCTAGCGCACAAAAGTTTAAAACAACTTTAAAACACATGTGTCATGTTTATTTTTTTAAGTTAATATCATAAATTACTCAAGTTTCAACCGTTGGATGAATATTTGATGTATGGTTGTAGTTGCATTCTGTAATGAAATGCACAGAGCGACAGGCTTGCAAAATTAATCCTCCAGAATCACCTTATAACTATTAGATTTAGAAAGATCAACGGTTAACAATTTGCAACTTGTAGACCTAAGACATTTCATTCACTTTAATGTTCCAATTTCGAGAAAATAAAAAGCATTTAAAGCACTTTGTACTACTAAGTGTCAAGTGATTTTTTTTTAAGTGAGAGGGTCAGCACACGGGGAGATTTCAATCTTCACTCTTCAAATTGTTCATTGCAGTGCACCACCCTATTTTGGATTCCACAGTTCCACTTCCAACAAAACCATTCCAGTTTCCACAATTGTCAGCATTAATCTTTTCAAGATTCAAGACTCAGAATCCAGGTAGGTGAAAGAATTCATGCGGCTACATTTCATCGTTTGACATTTCTTAAAATCTTATTTTGTCAAACTTTGAAGTTTGGGTTTAGAGACTTAAGAATTAAGAAAAATTAAGGACTAATAGGTATTAGGCAATTCAAATTTCACAACTTCACATTGTATAAGCATGTCTACCACCAGTACCACTAGAGCAATGTCTGATAAAAAAATACATTATGCAGAATTGCTTAAAACCCCAGGTTTCACTGATGGGTACCATGATATTTATGATTCTAAAATCTATGGTAGGCGTACCTCAGAACTTAGATTTTCATCTTAGAATAAGGCTGCAAAGAAAATGCAAGTTAATAGTATCAGTGCACCGTGGGTAACTAGATTAGGGTGCATGATGTTACATGAGGTTTTCCCTTGCCTAGAATTTATCATGGTCTATGCCCAAAATTATGATGATAACAAAAGAGAAATTGTTAATAAAGATAGCAAAGAAGAATTGTTATCCATTGATGTAGAAGAACTTGGAAAAGTGTTGGGGTTTACAACTGAAGAATTTGGAGACGTCCACATTGACATAGAAAAGCTTGCTAGTGATTATGAAGCAATGGAAGAAAGGGAGAAAAATGTTTTCTTAAATAAAATAGTTCAAGATAGAAACAAATTGAAAGGTGATCATAAGCCTCCTTATGATTTGGATATTTTTAAACCATGGGTTCAGGATATTATTTCCAAGCTATAATTTTGCCTCAATCTAGATAGCAATTTGGAAGTGGGTGCAAGCCTCCTTGAAATGGTATTTAATATCCATTATGGTGTTCAATATGTCAAATATAATTTTATTCAACACATTTTAGAATCCATGCATAAACCATTTTTAATGATTAAAGCAGGTTCCACAAAGACATTTAGGTTCACAACCTACTTTTGCTATCTTTTTCTATTCAAATTTAGAGGAATGTTTCAGACCAACAAGCTTCAGATTCGGCCCTATAGTAATGTTGAAGAAAAGAAAATAGCTTCAGTATATGAATGGACCGCTGAGATAAGGATGCATGATTCTTGAAGGAACTACAATCATTTTGTAGACTACTTTTTGGCTCCATTGCATCAAGCAATTAAAAATACTCCAATGCCTAGATTGCCTATGTCATGTAGAAACTACATTCAACTAGGAAAAGAAATACAATTGGCTGATTGGTACTTAATGGAAGAATATACTGTGCTAAGATTTTATGGATCGAGATTATAGCCATACAAACTTCCAATACATGTGACATAAAGGGTTTTTGCATTGGAATATGTAAGGTAGATGCAGAGTGCTGATGAACTACACTTTCTTAGTTAGCAAAAGAAAACCTTATTTCCTTCTTTACCTTTTTCATGTGGAGGGTTCACATTTGAGAGAAAATCATTTAGTGTGGCACATAATCTTTTGAATTTTTTTTATTTTGATGCTATCTGTCACTGGCAATATGATCCATGTGACATCATAAAATCAATGATTGTGTCCAATAAGAATGTTGCAAGTAGAATTCAACATCAAAGTAAACCCTTGCTTGAAAACTTGAGAAACAAGGATTCTTGGGATGAGGTCAAAATAGCAATGGAGAAAAGTGCTACTGAGAATAGTATTTCTTTTGAACAATTGTTGGCAGAAATTATGGCATTACACCGAAAGACAATCAGGACATACAATAATTTTTATGAAAAAAGTGATAAACCATCTAGTAGAGTAAAAATTCCAGGTTCTCTAGAGAAGGAAGTTACAGATAAAAATTGGTCACGATAAAAAATTACTACCTTTTGGTCTATGAGGAAGGAGCTAGGTGATCCAAGAGCTCTTGCAGAGTATGGAGATAATGAAGACTATAAAGAGTTTAACAAATTGTGGAATATAGAGCATCCTGATAAACATGGAAACAAAGAAAGTGATGATGAATCTAATGATGATAGCGAAGAAGTAGAACAAATCCATGTCAATTACAAACCTGGTTTAAGTGAGGCCACAAAAGAAGCATATACTTCAAGAGCAACCATAGTTGAAAAAATGGGTTATGAAGGTGGTCCTTTGGGGTCCCAAAGACAAGGCCCTTGGATAGTAATAGATGTTGAGCATAGAAAACCAGTTGATAAATATGGCCTTGGGCTTGGAGGTGAAAAATTAGACCAAGGGCATACAAGTCAATTTGTTAGAGCTTCAAATCCTTATCCTCATGGTCAGATACAATCACAACTAGGACATGCCCATGGTGGAGAGCTTAGTGCAACTGGCACTGCCATTGGTGGCAATGGTATGGGTAGTAGTACTAGTAGTGGTCAACATGTGCTACAAAAACAAATTGCACACAAGAGAAAAACAATACAAGATACCATGGAAACACCAGGTGATCAAGGCAAACAAAAGAGGCAAAATATTTTGACAGGTCCAAGTCACACTATCAGTGGATCCACCACAAAGGAGTTATTTCTAGGCACTCCCCCACTACCAGTTAGTGTGGCTATGACATCATTAGCAACTACAAGCACTCCTATTCCTTCATCATTCAAGCATTCCATTGTTCCTGCATCCCCAGGTTATGATTTCATTGAAGAGTTTAAAAATAAATCAGACTTGTATAAAAAAGAAAAGAAGCAATTGATGGAGAGTGTGTCTGCTATAACTTTAGAGCCTGCAACAACTATGGTATTACCCACATTTAACACAAATAAATAAATCATGGAGTACACAATTATTGTTCCCACAATTCAAAACAAACCAACAAATTAGATGGATCGATTTGAATACCAGGTGACCAATTTTCAATTGGATTTTTTTGGCCTAAAAAATACTGACAAAATTAATGTATCAAAGAAGAACAATGAATTGGTGTACACATCATTGCTAAAGCAAGATAGAGAGAAGAAAAGGTTGCAGACCCAAATAGAAAAGTTATAGGAAAACCTAGAAAATGAGAAAGCAAAGAGGAAAGCAGCAGATAACAAGAGCAATGAATTAGAAAAAATAAAAATAAAAATTGCCTCTACATCAACAACCAAAGAGGATAAACCAAATGAGAGAGAAGTGAATGACCTGAAGCGAAGGCTAGATGAGATCAACAAAAAATATGATGAGGAAAATCCACTTCAGAAAAATTAAGACTAAGCATTGCGAATGGAAATGCACAGTGGGAACAAAAATTGGAGAAACAGAGAAAAACAAATAAAAGATTGGAGACAGAGCTGATGGAAGCAAAAGAAGAAATTAACTCTTGTCAAAATAAGTTATCTGCATTTTATAGAGATACAATGAGGCATATGAAATAAAAGATCTGGGATGAAATAATGCAGAGGTTTGATCATTTGTGTGACATGTTTCAATTGATTGATGCTATCAGACAACATTATAAGAAGCTCAACAAATATTTAGTGGACAACAAAAATATGTTGGAATTAGAAAAATCTGCAAATCAAGTTCTACAAACAGTCTACAAAGCCAGTGGCAATGATTTGAAATCAAAAGGGATTACTAATCAGATTGATACCTCAATGAAGTTGTCATCTATCATTGAAAAGTGTTCGAGAATGCGTGGAACAAAGGAATATTTGAATTTGGTTGCAGACAAGATGAAGGTGGTGGATGAAAAGGTAAGGAACTTCATAGAGCTTGGTTTTCTAGAGGCTTTTGACACAAATGACCGATTCATTGGAAAGGATGATTTCAAAAAGAAGATGGAGGGTGCAAGGAAGATTGATTTGGACCAGTTTCCTCATAACCCAGATGTGGTGAACTATTTGGATTCCATCAAAACACTGATAACCTTGAATGCAAAATTGACTAAAGAATTCAAGACAAGTTCCACTTCCAATTACAATCATGAAATGTTAACAAAAATTCAAGTCAAACAACATCAGTTAGAACAAATGGAAATTCCACCACCTGAAGAGTGGAAGTTGCTAGAAAAGGTGATATAGTGACTTGATTTTTAATATTGAATCTTTGATAATATGAGTTTCAAAGTTCCAACTCAGCTTTGTGCAGAGTTGTCTTTGGGAATTGGCAAGATTTTGCACTGCTAATGCCTATATCTACTCCTTCATGTGAAAATCAATAAAAAATCTCAAATTCAGACTTCAGTAATGTGATGATGTTCAATTATCTGTATTATTTATTTTATCATTTGAAGAAAAAGTTTGTGGTTTCAAATACGAGATACACATTAATGATTAAATGATTGTCGATGTTTATTGTTGTATATGCTACTAATACTATTGTTAAAATATTATTAAGCATTAAGTTGAGTGATGAATCACTAAGTACATGTTCAAGTTTTACTTTTAACACAATTAAAATATGAACTATAAGGTGATGAACTGTTAGCTCATTATATTTACTTCTTGGTAGAGCTTCCAAGTTACGGATGTTGAACTGTTAGCTCATTATATTTACTTCTTGGTAGAGCTTATTAGTTATGGATAATGAACTGTTATCTTCTGTTATGTTGGGACTAAAAATCCTGATCAGTATCCACCAACTTACACCTCACCCACATCCCATATACTGCAAAAATACACTACATTTGATTTTATGATTAGCACAAATTACAGATATTTGTGTGACCAGATCCATTTTGTGGCCCACATTACTACTTGATCATATCCATAAATAAATCTAAAACCCCATGGTCACAACCCCTATTCTTGAAGAATTCAAATTCAATGTACTGACAAATTAAATATACTTCCACACACTCAATTTGAATAACATAAACAACCACTTTGGAGACAGCCAAATAAGTTAATAACATATAATCATATGAATCCACAACAATTGAACACTCGAAAGAAAATCAGTAATTATGTGTAACCTTCTCCATTGTATTGATCTTCAAATGATATGCATTATAACAATAGTTTATGATATGAGATGGATGGGCGAATTGGTGCAATCTATTATCTATCTTCTTACTATTTTCTACTCTAAAGACTAATTAAAAATGATGTGATGATCTCCTATTCGGGTCTTGATCTCTCTTATATATGAGAGGCAACAAGCTACAAACCCATTACAAAAATTCACGATGTTTGACAACTAAACATAACTCAAATAAAACAATGTCGCAGGTGAATGCACCAATCCATTAATCTCCAAGCAGAAGCCTATGACCACCTAAGATCTATTCAAAGCTTCTACTTCATGATAGGGTGCTCATCATGCTATCAGTTGGTTTTCTTACTCTGAATCTGATGGTTGTCCCGTTGCATCTGACACATCTACAGTTTGGCTAATAAACATATTGACTACAAAGAGGTGATGGATGTAATTTTGTTCAACATACGTGTCCATGTTAGAGATGCCTGATTCATATCATATTCCATAGACATAATTTTTTTGAGTTGCTTATGAGTGTTTTGTAAAACCATATCCTCATCATTTATTTCTTGCAACACAGTAGTTAGAAGCCCAACAAGCTCTTCCTTCCAATCATCATATTCTCATGGATTTCCAATGCCATTATGAAGTGTCAAAACTGAATCAAAGCAGTTGAAATCTTCCCTAAGCCTATTATGATATCCATTATGTGATTCTGCCAGCTTGTTATATGTCAGCAATATTTGTCCTTTCATGATATTCTTATCTAGGAGCTCCTTTTTTTTCTCCATCATTCTAGGCTGAAATCGTTCATTCTCCACCAATGCAATGCGTTTCTGTTTGAATAGTTTCCAATATTCATCAACACACTTCATCATTTTTTTGAATCTTTCTTTTATCATTTCAGATATAGTGTTATATTTGATGGTTTTCACTTCTTTCTCCAATTATTTGCATTTCCCTCGGGATTTCAGATGTCAATTATTCCAATAGGCTACATCAACCAATGCATCAAGCACTCTCTTATCATTTTCAAGCCATGGGGAGTACAACTCTAATGTGGATGAGGAAGATGTTTTTGCTCTCTAATTTTTTGGCTCCTTCTTCTGTTTGTCATTTACCTTAATCTGTGCTTTGGTAAATTTTGCCACATTTATGTTCAATTCTGCTGTCTCCATAGGGTTGGTATCCCCTACTCGTTGAACCAAGAGATGTCCAAACACTTGGTTTGGATTACTAATTATAGCAGGTCTTTTATCATGGGGATATAGTGACCAAATAAGCAAGGTGACTTCGTCTGGGTTGTACCCAGATCCTGAATACATTTTGTCACTTGCTTCTTCGGTTAAGTTCATTGTCTTATCCCCTCTTTTTCTAAAGCTATCAAATACAATTGAAGAGCTAATATCCCACCCTGGCAAGAGCAACACTCCAGCTTCTTGAAGTAATTCCCTTCCTCTTTTAGGAGTGATGGACTCCATTTCCTTATCTACCTCCCTTTTCAATTCCTCCAGAGTGGTTGCCTCCTATTCAGGAGTGATATCATGTATCTTTCGTCTCATTTTTCTGCCTTTATATTCATAAACAGATGGTTTAAATTCATAAGATTTAACAAATCACAATAAAAAATAAACTATTGTCCAGCCCTGACCCTCACATCATCAGATAATTCATTTGATGCCTCAAATCTTACAATATTCTTCTCTTGAGGGGGCTTGTATTGTGCAATCACAGGAGCACTTATTTGTTTGACTTGCTCAGCCTCTTCATCACTCTCCTCTTCTTCACTTATATCAGTATCTACAGAAAAACATACCTCAGGAGTAGGTTGTGAAGGTATGTAATCCAAGGGCTCTATGTCTTCATCTTGTACTCCTAAATAGGTTGCATGAGGTGCATCAAAAACAACTGGGGGAACATCCTTTACCAGTTCATTGACATGAGCGATGAGTTGCTCAATTCTTGTTAAAGGATCATGTATCTCACCAAATGCCTTTGAATAAGATGGGACATTTTTTCTCTTCCATTCCTCTACAAGCATAATCTTGTTATAGGCAGCCATTCTTTCCTTGGTGGAAGCCTCATCATGGTTTCTTATCACATCTTCGATTGAGAACAAATGTTTATACCCTGATAGCCCCTGCGATAATCTCACCTTGTGAATAAACCCTTCTGCATCAAATGGTTTCCTTACATCACCTAGAGGTAGGTTGTACTATACTAATTTACCATCAATTTCCCCATATCCTTTATTGGCAACCACTATAAAGTCTCCAAAACATAAGGTGTTGGGCATAATTGATTGTTTGCTATGTCCTTTGAGGTGTTTGGCATTAGATTTTGCCAATTGCCTCACAATTTCTAAATAAGCAATTCGGTCAAGAACTACTCGTGGCATCAAGTGTGGAGATCCTTTGAACCCATAAACTCTTATCACTGTACAATCAGGGAAAGCATACCAGTCTCCCCAGTTATGATTCACATTATTTCTCGGGTCATTTTCCTTTGGTCTTAGAAATCTTTGTACTTCTGGGAATAGGTTATAATTGCACGGATATCCGAGCAACTTCATCAATGGTTTTACAAAAAAATCTTCAAAATAAAGGTAATGAGACCTACCAAATTGGTTGTCCCACAATGAAGTCCACATTTGTACAGGTTTCAAATCTCCATTTTCATTTGTATCTTTTATCCTTAATTCTTCACTCTAGACCCCTCTAACTTGTCCCTCGTACAAAATAAAATGCATAAGCAAAGAATAGTGTTCAAAATTAATATTATCACTATTATTTTTAATCTTTTCAAGCCCTCGATGTAGGGTTTTGGCCAAGTAGCTAGCATAATCAAATGGCCTGGCATCCTTGCTTTGTCTGTCTGTAGCTAAGACCATTGGGGCAATCAACATGAGAGGTGGAACCTCTACTCCCAAAACCTGACCAGCTAAATAATAGGTGTATCGAAAATACTCTTCAAACAAATCTTCATGGAAAGGAGGGTTTTCACTGGTAGAGAACCTCCTGAGTTGGCCTCCTTCATCCTTGGGCCTATGCAAAGGTAATTTCCATCTCTTATAGTTGGTACCCATGTGGCGATACTCTGTCAAGAGATCTTTGAACATGAATGATAAATTCAGTGAACACTCTAACTGAAATACATTAGAAATGAGATCCCTAGAAACAACAAGCATGTCACCCCCGCCATGTGACTGAATAGTTCTTTTCTTGGGGTCATATTTGATAGCAAGAGCTTTAATTAGCTCTGCATTCACAAACACTTTGGGCACCACAAGTCTTCCCAAGTTCAACCTCCATGGATTGTAGACTGGTTGAAACCTAAATTGTTTTCTATAATGGTACATGAAGAGGTCGTACCCTCGTTGCAGTGTCCAAATATCTCCTAAGCCCTTATGTTTGTCCCATAGTCAATCCATTGAAGGATTCATTTGAGCACTCCTCTTGGGTCTCGGCCCCAACACAGGGCATTGATTTATTAGGTCTTCATTTAGGAGTCTCTTAGGCTTTTTAATGTTTAGTTGGTCCAAAGTCTTAGTCTTTTCAGTTTTCTATTTTTTAGCTTTGGGTTTGTCTGTACTCTCTTCCATTATTTAAATCCTAAGCTTTTGATGAAAATAGCTTCTCAGTTGGCTCTGAAGTACTTATGTGAGTCTCGCTAAGTCGCCTCCATAGTCCAGTGATCTTTGATGCGTTAGAACTTCAAGTTTTTCCTTTCTGCTTATGCCCTAAGCGAAATCTTCTAGGATTTTGTAACAACTATGCGATCAACTTGTGATATAATTCACTTCAATTCTGGTTCATAAATGCACCATCCGTGGACCGTCTTTCAGTCTTGTCATCGTAGAAGAATATTTATTTCAAATATCTTGAAATCGACAATGCCTCGAGATGTCACATTAGTCTTTCACCGATAGCCACCCTCTCCACCGATGGACAAATTTCCTTTGTTCTATTAGTAGGATGCTAGATAATGTTTCCCCGATGCACCCTAGTTCCCTTGATATACTTTATGCATTTGATAATTCATGGTTACTTTTGTTGACAACTTGAATCTATCGGTATATCAGGGAGAGCACCTTAGGAGTCAGCCCGATAGAGTATTGTTACACCGATACTAGGTTGTGAGCTATTTTCATCAGGCCATCGGTGTGGCTATGATGGGGGTTCTGCCGATGAAGCATTGTTAGGCCAATGGTATTGAATTTTGTTAGGAATGGGGGAAGCACTACATCACTACAGAATTTCAAATTTGTTTATGGATGCAATGTAGGCTATAATATGGACCTTGTGACCTTGTCACACAAATTTCTACAATTTGCATTGTTCATAAAATCAAAGTGTGGTATATTTTTGTGACTATTGATATGTGGAAGATAAGTGAGGTGGACTCGGTGGAGGCTAGTTTCTTTGTAAAGAAAAAATAAATTTCCTTTTAAGAGATCAAATTTAAAACTTAATATCACAATTTCATGGATGATGGAATACAATATAAAATATCATCAACTATAGTTTGGCATATGATTCGTGCAGTGCAATATAAAATAAAATATCATGAAGTGTAATGATTCATAATTTATTTGAATACAATATAAAATATCATCAACTACAGTTTGGAATATGATTCATGCAGTGCAATATAAAATAAGATATCATGAACTGCAATGATTCACAATTTCAATGTTCATTCAATACAATATAAAATATCATCAACTATAGTTTGGACTTTGGAAAAATGGAAACTGATTCATGAAGTGCAGTAAAAATACCTAAAACCTGCTAATTCTCTTCCATTTCCCAAACGGAGTCAGGGTCCTCAAACTGATGCTCATCTTGAGATAAAGTAAAAGAGTCATCTTGATTTTGAGTCTTCTCTTCACTCTCTTCGACTTGTGTCTCAAATTCAACATTCATTGTGTGATTTGTGTCAATTTCAATATCATTGTCATTTGTCCCAATCCCACTGTCACTGCCAGTGCCACCAATACTAGCACTTGGAATTGGAGTGCATATGTTGCACAACCTGGTCCCTCTTCTTTCATATGTGGACCTCCAGATTATGAGTGCCCTTTGAAAAGGATTTTTTTTGACATTATATGCAGTTCCTTTCATCCTCAAGCAATTTTCCAAATTATTGTCTAGTTTGTTTCTTAACTTTGATTTCAAAAACCCCAATGTACTGAAAACTCTCTCATCCTCCACCGACCCCAATATCATTGTTTAACATAAATCAACAAGTTTGAAATATTTTGATATCGAACCACACAATATTTCACTCTAACCTAAGCTTGTCCAAACCTTTTTTATTGATCCCGATTCAAAGGCCTTCTCCTTTCCCATGGATTTATACTGGTCCCTCATAGCTGTTGCAAAACTCCTACATTGTCTAAGCTTATTTTCATTTAAAATTCCTTCTATTGTCTGCTCATTATATGTTACCTTTTTCAAAAACTGTTCGATCAAGATTTTTACTTGATCATGAAAATATTTTGGGTTATCTCGATTTACCCAAAATTGAGGATACACAATACCCATGGCTTCAAGTATTTCATGTCAAGGGAATCTTTCACGACTCTTTGAGGAAAGAGATTTTTTAATTTCCTTCAAATTATCACTAACAAATTTAACAATGTCGTTAAAATCTTCCTCGTTAACAACTACTTCTCTACTAGAGCACCTAGTTGTCTTACAATGGTACATTGGTATCTCATATCCATGTACACAGATACATAAGTGGCCGCTTGCATTAATCTGTAAATTTTTATCAGAATTATTCAAATCAGTAATTTTCTGCCACATGAAATAATTTATGCCTTCTTGTGTTAGATTCTAGATATAGATGATCGAGGGCCAAGCATGTAAATTTACATAGATTGGCATATTCATAAATATACATAGTTTTGTATTGGGCTTTCTTCACAAGATTGTTCATCTCATCCAGCATGGGGAGAAGACTAGCTAAAGTCAAGAGTGTCTCTATATTGCTTAACCTATGTAAGAGGTCAGGAGCTTTGTCTACTGTGTTGTGATGCTCGTACATCACTCCAATCAAGGATTGATATTCTGAAAGAACTCATTGCGTTGGTCCATGCAGGGAGATCCATCTGGTATTGACATCCTTGAGAAGCTTGTTTCCTGGTGTTATTCCCTCCATAAAATGTTGAAATTCAAGGAAACGTTTGGGACTTCAACAGAAGTATGTGTGGATCTCGTGAACTAGATTTTCAACTTTTGATACTGTAGGAAACTTGCTTACAATTTTCAATGCTAAATTCATTTTGTGGGCCATGCAGTGAATTCCAAGCATGTACGGTGCACAAGTAGTTTATAACTTTGTGCAAACACCTCTCCTTTGACCTTGCATCACTACAGCTCCATCAGCTCCTACACACACCAACTTTTTGGCAATTTTCAACTCATCCATACCTACAATTTCATTCAAAGATTTCTTAACTAGTTCAAATAGATTTTGCGATGTTGAACTGTCCTTCATTTTATGAACACAAAGAAGATGAGCTTGGCAAACATTTTGTTATACATTATACAAATGCATACAGATCCAAGAAGTATTGTCTACCACAATAACTTCATCTAAAGATAATGCAATGAAATTTGACTCTTTTACTTTCTCCTCTAAATCTTCCTTTTCCACTGCAGCAAGACAATTCGCCCATTCCCATCCAGCGTTTACTAACCAATGTGAGAACGGAAAGTGGGGAACACTCAAATAAGATAATAAATCAAAATATTTTGGGTAGTCTGTCATAGGACGCCCTCTAGAAAAAATATGAAAAACAACACTCATCTGAACATTTTTTGATAGATTTGTTGTTGCCATGGCTTTTCCAAAATGAGCCTCAAGTGTACCTTGACATTTATCAAGCTTCGACATTCTATGGTTATTCTCTTCATAATCCACGACATACTTAACATGAAGACATTCTTCCTTTGATTTCCATTGTACGACTGATTGTTCCTTTCTGTCTATGATTTGTTTTTCGTAAACTTTACCGATATGCTTTTCTATAGTGTCAAGCTTTAGCTACAATGTCTTGTCTCTTCCACATTTCCAATTCCAAATCGAACATTTGACCTTTGTTTCCCTTTCAATATCATTTTCGTTTGCTACCCCCATTGGTACAATGAATGGGTAATTCGACAACCAACCAAGTTGAAAATTCCTTGTCATTTCCCACTCGTGCCCCAATTTTGATTTGCCATTTCTTTTCTTGCTACCAACATCATCCTCATCCAATTCAATTCTCATTCTGGCTAACCAGGGTATCCCTTGGAACATCTTCTATGGTATTTCCATTCTCATTTGATACATTTTGATTTAACTCAATGACAATCTCACCTTGACCTTCCTGTGGCGGTGAGGTATTGTGAATGCCTTCTTCAATAATATTTGGTGGAAGAGTTGATGATGTAGCTCCACCTTGATCTAATGGATCAGAAGCTTTGCCAATGCCAAAGTAAGATTGTATGGTACCTCCACGTTTTGGGCATTTTGATGGCCTCCTAGTCTCTTCATTACCTTGAGGAATCTTACCCTTGTTGCTCGACATATTGATCTCTCACTTCGAATAAAAGCTGGAAAAAAATGTCTTCTTGTTTAAGGACAGACTGACAGAGAATATAGATCCCATTCCCTACTCAAAATCATCTTTAAGACTGAAGCAAGAATGGAAAACATATAAAGAAATCTTATTATTATAACTAATAACTAATAATAGTATGAAGAAATGATCACTCACCTTTAAGTCTACATTTTCAGCTTTCACTGACTTCTGAATCGAGAAGTAGAACCTCAGAACTGAACAAAATGTGTAAGAATAAATATCAATCCATATTTGGTGAATTCCGCAAGATTTTTAAATGGTATGTTAAAAATTTGGCGAATCTCGCGTGCTTATACAACGATACTTTGTAATTTTCAAGGTGAAATATGTCATCAAATGTAATTATTTTTAAATGTTATTGGCAAAATAGGTCCTCATAAGCAACTATTTATAAATTTTAATTGGTGAAATGGGTCTTCACAAGCAACTATTTGTAAATTTTAATTGGTGAAATGGGTCCTCATATAATGTTGTTTTAATAGTATTAGTGAATATGTAGGTGTTTTATGACATGCTCCCGGGATTCCAGGTGAAAATATTAATCGGTCCATTGGAAACACGTAGTCTGTTATGGCGAATTTATTGCCTAAACATGCCTCAAAAAAAATAGTTGGCGAATGGACATGCATTGGACCGATAGTTCATAAAATCCGAGCGATTTGGACACCCTGTTGGGTATGGTAAATTCATCAATTTCGACTTGCCCGATTTCTAGAATTCGCCAATTGGCGAAGCTTCGCCACTAAAGTTTTCCCTGGGAGGGAGTATAAAAAAAACAAAAAGAAACTCACAAACAATTTTGAGGACCGGTTCACCAATCTAACAATCGAGGAGATGTGTGGAATGAGGATGACTTGTGAATAGATGGAACAAGTTCCCCCCATCAAGGAAGTTGAAGGGACTTTGGTTGACTCACAGGAAGTAGGGGAGGTATAGACTGGTATTGTAAATGGAGAAGTGGGGGATGGGTTGATCACAACTAGTGGGGAGGAAGGTGTGAAAGAAACAGTGAGTGAATTGAAAAATTTTGAACAAATTGCCCCACAAATATAAGTGGAAGAGAGTGAGGTGGGACTGGAATTTGAAGAGGAGGAATTGGGAGAAGCAAAGGAAGGGAAGTTGGTTGAAGAAATAATGTTGGAGCAAACTCAGTCAAAACTAAAAAAACAAACATCAAGAAAAATGGCAAAAGGGGAACGAAAACAAATAAGGAAAAATTAGAAATAGTAGCTAATGCAGTTGGGAAAATGAAGCTAAGGTCAAGAAAGGCTGTCATCCTTCCCCAAGGGAAATGAGGGCCATAACGTGGAATGTTAGGGGCATCAATGCCCCCAAAAATGGTGTTTGGTCAAATTCCAAATCGACCAAGCTAGGGTAGATATTTTCTTATTGCAAGAGAAAAAATTGAGCGACAAAAGTGACAAAAGGTTAAGTATTTGGAGGTAGTGAAAGGGCCACTTTGTTGGTGTCGAAGGGGCCTTAGGAGGATTAGGCATCATTTTGAATCCATTAAAAAATATTAGGGGAGGTTGTAGTGGAGAATGGGAACTAAACAGTGTTAAGATGTAGATTATTGCAAAGGAATGAGCAATTCTTTGTCATAAATGTGTATGGGATGATATCTACAATTGATAAGAGGAACTTGTGGTAGAAGATCTCTAATGGAATTGTTAATTTCAGGGGTGAAAATGGAATCATTGTAGGGGACTTTAATGCAACCTTGAACAATGAAGAAAAGAGAGGAGGCATTGGTCATATCACTAATTTCCAAAAAGAATATTACAACTTCATTGATAGTAACCAGCTAATGGACATGGAAGCCAAGAATGGGGTGTACACATGGTCAAATATGAGGAAAGGATTCACCAACATAGCAGAGAGGTTGGCCTATTTTTTTCTCTTTGGGGAGTGGGAGAGGCAACTAGATTTTCATGAGGTTACAACATTTCCTTTCATAGGATCAGACCACTTCTAGGTGCAGTTATCTCTTAAACCAGATGAACCCCCAAAAGGGAACCTATTCAAGTTCAAAAATATGTAGCTAAGAGATGAAAAATTATTGAACCTAATAGCAAGCTATTAGAGTGAGATAAGAGTAGGAAACCACCCCAATATATACAAGATCAACAAGAAATTAATCTATGTGAAAACAAAATTGAAAGACTGGAATAAAACACACTTCAAGAACATCTTCCAAGAAAAATAAAGGGTCGAGCAAGATCTAATAGAATTAAATGATCATATCATCAAGAATGGGATGGGGTCAGAAGAATATGAAATTGAAAAGGCTCTAAAAGAAGAACTAGTTGAAATCCTAAAAAGAGAAGAATGTTTATGGAGACAAAAATCTAGAGAGACCTAGCTCAAGGAGGGGAAAAAGAACACAAAGTTCTTTCATAGGGTAGTTGTAGTGAATAGAAGTAGGAAAAAAATCATATAGATAAAAAGGGAGGATAGTGTGATGGCACAGTCCTTGGAGGAGGTCAATGATGAAGCAGTAAGGTTCTTTGATGTAATCTTAAATAGAGAGGCTTTGGAGCAAGGAATGTGAGGGAAATGCTCCTCAACTCCATACTTAACATAATCAGTGCAAAGTAGAATGAGGTCCTTTTTCAAAGGATCAAAAAGGAAGAAGTTAGGGCAGTTACCTTCCAACTCAACCTAGACAAGGCACTGGGTCCAAATGGATTCCCGGCTGGCTTCTTTCAAAAATTATGGGATATAGTTGGGGATGACTTGACTTCGGCTGTTGAGGAATCAAGGAGGAAGATGACAATGTTGGGATCGCTCAATCACACTTTTCTAGCCTTTATCCCCAAGAAGAAGGATCCACAAGCTATGAGTGATTTCAGACTAATTGCCCTATCCAACACAACTTACAAGGTTGTCACCAAGATCATAGCTAATAGACTCAAGGGAGTGCTAAAAGGAATTATCTTAGAGGAGTAGAGTGGATTCGCCCCTGGGAGATCAATAGTAGAAGGCATCATCATACTGCATGAGACCATACATTGTGCAAGGAAGGCAAGGGAAGCTTGCATGATCCTCAAACTTGACATCCTAAAAGCTTACGATTTGGTGGATAGGAAGTTCTTGGTGGAAGTATTGAAGAAGTTTGGCTTTGATACGGATTGGTGATTGGGCCAATAGTTGCATCTTGATGGAAAAATTCTCAATCCTGGTACAAATGGTGTTGCACATGGTTTCTTTGCCTCATCGAGGGGCCTAAGGTAGGGAGACCCACTATCCCCCTTTATTTTCATCATTATGGTTGAGGCTCTAGATAGAGGTATCAATTCCTTAAGGAGAGAAGGAAAGTGGCAGGGGGTCTCGGTGGCCAACGGGTTGGATACAATCACTCATCAACAATTTTTTGATGACACCATTCTATTAATGATATAAAATTTCCACAATCCAAATTGTATATTTCTCAAAATATTTCTGGATTTGATTGTGTACAATTTTTTGCATCAATGTTTCGGATCACACTTTGTGATCCATCATCAGGATGAAAGCAGAGAGCAAAGGAGAAAAATAGATAGTTGCATATCAAGAACAACTTTAAAATACCAGTGAAGGGAGAGAAGGCTACACACAAGCCAAGAAGATAAGACAATTAAAATTTGAATAAAAGAAAGAAAATTGAATACCAAACTATCAATAAAAGAATAAGAAATAAAAAGAAAGATCAAATTTAAAATAAATGAAACAAGGATAACCTTAAAAATATAAAAATGAACCTTAAATTTATAATTATATATGAAACCTTATAAATATAAATGAATATGAGACATGGAAATAATTATAAATATAAGATAAAACAAAGAAATAAATAAAAAATAATTAAAGCATAGTTTCAAATATATGATTAACAATATCGTTAAAAAGGTCGCAAACCTCTAAATATTAATATAATAATAAGACACTAAAATAAATAAAAACATTAAATATGATTAACAGTATCAATAAAAAGGTTTCAAATCTCTAAATATCAATATAAGACACTAAAACAAAGAAAAACATAAAATATAAGAAACAAAGGTAACCTTATAAATATCAATAGAAACCTTATAAACATGAAACCAAAAAAAGGTTTCTAATCTCTAAATATCAATATAAGAATAAGACACTAAATCAAAGACAAACATTAAATATAAGAGACTAAGGTAACCTTATAAATATCAAAATAAACCTTATAAATATGAAACTTAAAAAAGAAAAGATAAATGAAAACTTGTAAATGAAAATAAAAATGGGACAAATGAATAAAAATAGAAATAAGTTAAACACGGATAAACTAAAATAAAGGAAATTAAAAAGAAACTTAGTTTCAAAAAAAACAAAAGAAGTAATTACAAATATATATATAAATTGTTGCAAGAATGAAGAAAGGATTGAAGGTGTTGTCATTGATGTCAACTGGTCAACTGGTTATCTACTAGTTGTTATTGGTTGTATATGTTGAAGATATTGAGAAAATTGTATAAAATAAATTTTGCAGGTATCCAGTTGTTGATTTGGTATTTGCTCCTATGTTTGTGCGGTTCAGATATACTAGTTATGGTTGTTGAAGGTTGCTATATCCAGATTTTTGGCTATTAGTCCGTTGAGAAGTTCAAGTTGTGTTCACCAGTTGTGAACTATGTTTTTTTGTGTGTTCTGGTTGAGGTCTAGGAGAAATGTTGTTGGTCTGGATTTCTTTTTGATGAAGTCTTTTGACTTGCGGTTCTAGAGTTAAGATGTTTTGGTTGCATTAAAGATATTTTTGGTTTTTGGAAGTTTCGAGCTTAATTGTTTTATGTGTTTTACACTGGTTTGGTCGACATTGTGTCAAGCACTATCTTCGAAGTTAATGAAGCGTGTTGGATCTATTTTGGGTCCCGATGAAGCGCGTGTGTTTGGGTCACCCTCATTCTAATTCCACCCTAGGATGTTTGACACCGACCTAATTTGAATTTGAAATTGGATGGCCGACTTTGGATCTTTTTCAAGGTTGGAGATAGTATAAATATAGGATGAGCTAGTAATGAAAAATGTACAAGAGGAAAGTGTTATGCCTTGCATAACCACCCCATTTTTTTGGGTCAAAATGGGTCCCCCTTTGTTTCTTTTGTCCTTGGTGTTCTTGTTTAGGTCTTAGGATTTGTTTCTTTTTCTCCTAAGTTCTACTTTTCCTTTGTTTTTCGGGTTTAGGTTTTGGATTGACACTCATACTTGGTACTTTCCAAAGTTAAAGTTCTTGTTTGTGTTCTGATCCTGATCCCCACGCTTTGCCTTATGTTTTCTTTGTGTGTCAGATTCGGGTTTCAGATCAGAACTGTCACCTTGCACCCTCTAAAGTGTAAGTGTAAGTTCCTGTTTCGATCCCGATTTATGTGTTTCTTCCTTGTGTGTTTTTGCTTGTGTCAGAATCGAACATCAAAATGGAACCGAAACCAAGAACTTTCAAAATTTATTGTTCTTGTTTCCATCCCAATCCCGACTTCCGACTCTCTTTGTATTTTTCATAATCAGATTTTAGAATGAAACTTGAACTAAGAACTTTTTTCAAAGTTCTTGTTTCATGTCTCATCCTGATTTTGATTCCCGCTTTGTCTTTGTTTGTTTGTCGGGTTTCGGACTTTGGAGCTTCATTTGAACTTTGCACTTATTGAAAGTTTGGTTTTGTCTCAAGTCCCGATCCTAACTCCCGCTTACCTATGTCCTTGCAACTACGCATTAATGACTCCTGCCCCAATCCTGAGGTCTGATCAACTCGCATTAATGTCTAACCGTTCGCACATGCAACAATTTTTTTTTTTCGATCCTCGATTTCCATCCATTATAGATTGTTTAGTTTGACGAAGTGAACCAGAGTGACGACGAGAGTTAGGGTTTGAGGAGGCACTTCAATTTCTCACAGTGTTGTTAGATTCTTAGTTGCGTTTGGAGGTAGGGTTTTTTTGCCCTACATTTTCCTTTGTCCTTGGTTTGCCTGTGTTCGCTTTTGCTTGTTGTTTCACATTTTCTTTTGGGTTTCTTCTTTTCTTTTCTTGTTCGTTTGTTCTTTCTTGTTTATTCTTTTTGGTTGCCCTTGTTTCATTTTGGGTTTTGCACATTTGGGTTTTCCCTCGCATTTTAGTTTTATTTTTCTATTCATGGGATTTTTCATCCCGTCGTGCCCTAGTTTTCTAGGGTTTTTTCGTACTTTCGGGTCGAGAGTGTGTTTGCATTGATAAATTTTAAATTTTGACCGTTATAGGTCAAAATCTTGGAACCTCTAGGTGAGATTCACAGTTTCCCCCAATGTGCTGCAATTGCAAGAGAGCTTGCTTAGATCAAAATAAAGGTGTTGGATATTGATAAAAAGATGGTTAGCCTTTCAAATTTAGCTCTAAGGTTATGACAGATTAACAACTACCCTCTGCTTATTGCAAGACAAAGAATTTGAGAAGGCGAGCAACAATGATAACAGTCACAAGGAACTATTCAAGTTCCTCGTTGATGATTGGGGTCAACTATTTAGTTAAGTTGGTTGTCTAGTGTCTCCTGCTTGCTATTTTTGTTTATTTTTGATGTTTTGTTAAAGCACTATTATTGTACTTCTTATGGTATTTGGACTTGGTTTTCAGCCTCTAGTATTTTTGTAATTGGGTCAACACCCTAGTTTCTACTACTTTATCTATAAAAAACAATTAATCAACCTTATTAAAAAATAATGGTATTGATCATAAAATAAGCTTTTAATATTATGCCTATAACCAATTTACATATTCTATATAATTTTGTTAAAATTCTCTAATATAATAACTCAATCATGAATATATATTTTTTAAGTGTGGTTTGATTCATATTGTGATGCTTTTGTAAATTTGAATTGAGCATTTTCTTTGCATAATAAATGTATTAATGTCAATTTAAAAGTTAAAGCAATCACTCATTTACTACCTAATTAAATCTTTGAAAATTATTTGATATTTATGCATGTGTGTTGTGTTAATGGCGTTTTATCCTATTTTATGTCCCTCCTATTCTAGAGAATCTTAGAAATAACATAGTCGATTCTATTTATATGAAAAAATTACATGATAAAGTCCAAATAAATTTTATAAATTAAAGCGTTTGACAAATACTTGTGCAATATATAAAATTTATAGCTCATTGACAAAATATTTGGATCGTAGGGGAATTGTTTAGGCTTTAAAACTTTGGAACACTTGACCTCTATTTGATGCCTCAACATTTGACAATATGACGCAAACTACTAGAATTTGAACTTGATGGATATATGTATCCCATGCTTATAATAGTTATTAAAGCTTTGGCCATTTTCTCTTATTTGGGACATGGTCACAATATTTAGATTCCCCTCATTAAGAGAGCCCCTATTATCCTATTGATTTATATGCAAGGTCATTCTTGGTACTAATTTTTATATCTTTTCCTCATAGGAAAATAGATGAAGAGACTATTAGAAAATAATCTACTTTGCAGGGTCCTTAAAAATAGGTAAAAATATAAATCAAGGAAATGATCTTCAACCATGGGTTGTGTACAATCATGACTCAATTAGGAAGTAAAACTTCCCTTTGATGGGGAAATTCAATTTTGGCATGGAAAAAATTCAATAAGCTTTGTGAGTGCCCATGGTGGATATTATCTCTTTTGACCAAAATACACCCAACTTAATTAATAGAAATAGTGGAGAGGGTGACAACCACAAGAATCAAATTAAGAATCTAAATGTATCTAAATGTACTTCGTGTTTCCTTGATCTATAATACTTACCAAAACTATTTTAGAAAAGATACTGCATTAAAAATTTGGGCCACTCTTCATAATAACATACTAAAAATTTGGGCCTCTTCATAATAGCATACTAAAAAATATGCTGCATACATGTGTGTGTAACATCTATTGAGGTAAAATTTAGAATGGAGCAGAGCGGACTTGGGCGCCAAAACACGGGTTTGAATTTTGAAGGCGACATTGAGGGCGAGGATATAGATCCAAACGATGATGAGGGGGATTTGGTAGTTGTTGAAGCTATGCTTTCCCCTCTAATACGCTTGGTGCAGTGGAGGGTGGATTTAGTGGTCTGGAGAGTGCCTTTGTGGCCTTTTCTGAAGATGGTTGTTGCTATTGTGTTTGTTGGGTCTGTATTTTTGTAGAGCCCTGTTTCTTCTATCAGTAATGAGGAATGTGTTCCTCTTTCCATTGTGTTTATCGCTGCTTTAGTGCAAAGGTTTTTCTTGGCATTTGTGGGTGCTAAAGATGGCTCAAGCTTCCCTTTGTGGTGCGGGAAGAATGGGAATGGGCGTGGTGATGCAGGGTTGTATTATGCTTTCGTTGGTGAAGTCTTTGTGGTTGTCGATGATGCTGGTTCAATGTTGGGTCATGCTCTCCGCTGCTTGTTGGCCCCTTCGGGGTCTCTGTTGGTTGTGGTTCAGGTGGGGGTGTTGTTTGTGGTATGAGATGATGGGGAGGCAAGTTATTGCCTTCCTATTCTGTTTGGCTAGAGTTTGATGTGTTGGGTGGTGGTGTCACTTTGGTGGTGGTTGTGGGCGGTTCTACTGAGTTTACCATTTCTTTGCAGCTACTCCTTATGAGTGATGACTTTGGTCATTGGATTTTTTCCCCTCCTTTGGGGTTCTTATATTGGTTTGTGGCTCTTCTTCAGGTGGGTGCCTCTTCTTTGGGCACCTGTGTTGGCTATTAGTGTGCCATGGTTTTGGGCCTTTTTGGTTCCACTTTGTCGCATTCTGGTGTTGTTGGCTTGGCCTCTGGGTCCAGGTCTTTTCATGCAATGTTTGTGTTGCTGTGTGCTAAAGTTTTGCTCGACGGGGATGAAGGTGGTGTTCACAGCCTCATGTTTCCTCTTTTGTGTGGGTTCCCTGCTGGTGGTTGGGGACAGTTCGTTGGCCTTCTACCTTTTGTGGGTTTTGGTTGGGGTAGGGTGCTTTTGTTGGTGTGCTCTGCTCTGTGTGTGGAAGCTTTTGGGACCCATTGTTAACCTATGATTCTTCCCCTTTCGTGGGGTTTGGTGGGGACTTGTGGTCTCCTAAGGTAGTGCTATAGTTGAAGCTTGTTGGTTTCTTTGTGGTGTGTGCCTTGGGCTTTGTCTAGTTGGCTCAGATGGGTGGTTTCTTTAAGTTGTTGGATGGGTTGCTTTTTTCTTCTTGTATCATGTTTCTGGTGCCTGTTATGCCAGCAGATGTAATTTCTTTCCTTTCTACTGTCACTGGTTTTTGCCATGTTTTACAGCTGGCTTCTTTTGAGGTGGAGTCTGCTTCTATTAAGGGGGAGCCCTCTCCTTTTGATGTGGAGATGGTGGTTGTTAAGATGGTGAAGAGATCTTTCCTCTCTTACAAGTTCCTATTGAGGTGGAGCTTGTATGTGTAGGTGAGTGGTGGCTCTAGTTTGGATGGTTTTCATTTTATATGCTCCTATAGAGTGGAGCTCTTTCCTTTTGAGGTAGAGCTTGGGTTGGTATACTAGGTGGGTTGGTGTTGTAAGTTGGCTGATGCTTCTCATTGTTTAGCTTGGTTATCTATCTTCGGTTTGCCTTATTGCTCTCTTTTTGTGGCTGGGAGATTGGTGAGCAGTTGATCTGCTATGGTTCGGTTGCTACAAAATTTTGCTCCAATAATGGTGAAGCCCTCCCCTATTGAGGTGGATCTGGAGGTTGATGAAATGGTAGAAAGTGCTTCTCTCATTTTCTAGTTCTAGAGTGTGCTTGCTTTGGAGGGAGGTTTATTTGGTAGTTTTGGTGCCCACTTCTCCGTCTCCTATAGAGGGGAGCCCCATCCTTTTGTGGTGGTTTCAAGGTTAGTTCTTGATTGGTTGGTGCATTTTCAAGAACGTTTCGTTGCAAAAATTGGTGTTTCTTACCCCTCTTTTTGTGGGAACCTATTAAGATTAGTTTTGAGCAGAAGTTCTACCATTATCCAGCTACTATAGGTGGTTTGTGGCCTGGTTGTTTCAGGCAAGTCTTTAGGGCTTATTGTGTTGTGGGTTGTTTCTTGGCTCAAAGCCTTGTTGATTCTCTATCCTTGACTTAGGACTGTTGTTTTCCCTAAGTGTTCTATTGCTCCTGGTTTTGGTGCCACGATTGGGTTGTTTATTTATCTTTGACTTAGGACTGTTGTTGGTTTTGAGTGTTCTATCATGCCTGGTTATCTGGTGACCATGTGTTGTTGGTGTTTCTACTGTGTACTGCGGTGTTTCTGCTAGTGCTATTTTTTTGTTTTGTTGGCAAAGTTTGAGACTTGTTGTTTGGAAGTGTCCTTTTCTTAGCTCTGTAAAAGGTTCTTGGTCCTTTCAAAACCTTTCTTACCTTATCAAAAATATACTAAAACATAAAGATCTTGAAAATGATTCAAGCTTTAATAATTCATAATAATTATTACATTATTTTAGGATAGATTTTTTTGGACTTTGTGTTCTATTAAAATTAATCTTTATTTATTATATGCTATATATGGAAAAATGGATCCTATTGCATTGATTTTGAATCACATTCATTTTGTATTTACATTATGAATGGATTGACATACAAGTTATCTACACCTAAATTGATGATAAGCTTGTTTGGACATCATAACAAGTAAAAATATTTACAATATTCTCTAAATAAAACAATAATCATGTTTATTCATTTTAAATCAATCTATTATTAGTAGTTTCTCTTGAAAATACTATATTGACACTCAATTAGTTAGAAGTCATTAATTTTTCCTACTCAAGAAATATTTATCTTTTCTAAAGTAGAGTGCAAGATTTATAAATTTTATTAACAAGAGTTTGAAATATTCAACTATGCTACTCAATAATTCTTGTTTAAATTTACTTTACTATATGTTTATAATTGATTTATATTTTTAAAAATGAATAAACTACAATTCTTTTGAACACATATCTTTTTTTTAATAAAAGGGGGTAAATTTTTTATTAATATCAAGAAATTAATAGTACATAAGAATCAGGGAACCAGTAGGCTCCCAAGAAAAGAAAACACCAGGACACCCAACCAAGACCAAAACTTCCACCCACACATCCACAATCACCTTAGCCATCCAAATCATCAGCAATGACCCTCTCTAATTCATGACAATAATCAGGGGATAACTGCCCCCAACCCTGAATCTTCTAATCATCATCATGCTCTGAAGCCCACTTGGCCAAACAATCAACAACCCTATTCCATTTATGTGAAATGTGGGAAAAAGACACCACCTCCATCATAGAGCACATCTATAAAATCTATCGAACAACCAAAGCTAGCTGCCAACTAACATCAGTCACCTTTTTCTCATTCAACAAATTGATAATAACCTAAGTCAGATTCACAAATAATATTACGCTAACCCAAAGCACAAGCACACTCAATAGCCCAGAGAATCGCCAACCCCTCCATAAATTTGTTAGAATGCTATCCTTTATGAATAGAGAAAAAGAAAATAATCGAGCTAGAACAGTCTCTACCAACTCCACCAATACCAACAGGCCTAGGATTACCCCTAGAGGAACCATCGATATTGATCTTCAAGATATCCACTGGAGGAAGCAACCATCTTCCAACCCTTTGACCTTATTTTTAGCCTGCCTACCTCTTCTGACACAAGCAGAGGCAAAATTCAATCCTTGTAAGCCCAATCTATCCACAATCTCATCATCCCTCCTTTCCAAAGGATACACTACTTCACATTTAGCTTCCATCGTCTCCTGGATCATACCAACAATTCTGTGCCAAACCTGTTGGACCATCAACCTATCCCCACGAAAATCCTATGATTGCTTTCTAGCCAAATTTGCCAAAGGATGAAGGTAGGACCAATGCACCAAAAATTCTGGAGGAAAGAGGCCAGAGTAGGAGGTCTTCCCATATTGCTCTAGAACTCAATAAGGGAAGAAATATGAATGCAAGGATGTTTCCAAACACCCCACCATAAATGCCAAAGTAGTATAGAAAGAGAACAACAGAAAAACAAGTGGGAAGAATCCTCCTCATTGCATCCACACAGAACACAAAAAAAGGGGCCCTGGAATCCTTGCTTCTGAAGATTATCCCAAGTCAAACATTTATTCCAAGCTAGAGTCCACACAAAGCAATTACACTTTGTCCAAGAAAAATTATTCCACATATGTTTCCACCAAGGAACCTCCACCCCACCAAACTTACGAGCCAACAACTCCTGATACCCACCAGCCACAGTGAAAGCACCCTTAGGATCTGGGCTCCAAGCAAGAATATCCTTATCCCTAAGGGAGTTGCATTGTCTTCTAGCCAGAATATTTTGAAGCTCAGCATAGTCCTCTTCTAAACCAACTATAGGCCAATCACAAGGAGCCTTCCACCTAGTCACCTCCATCTGCCCACAGGGATAAGAAGTCTTAAAATTAATTACCCTTGACTAGCGAGCATCCAAGAAGCACTGACACAGATTCAACAAATTAAGATACTAGCACAAAATGGGGGAAAAACCATCCCAAGAATCAAACCAAAAGAGAGCCTCAGTCCCCCTATTACATATTCAGAACAAGCCCTCCTTGATCAATGCAACCCCTTTCTTAAGCGTTCCCCAAATCACTCAACCTTTCCCCACCAGAGGATACCGGGGAATCTCCTCCTTCGGAACCCCCCAAAGGTACTTTTGGGAGATAATCTTGGCCCAGATATGATCCTTCTCCAAACACCACCTCCAATAAAGCTTTACAGCCAACACCAACCCAGACAAAGTCGATTCCCACAATCCAAGACCCCCAAACTGCTGCAAACTACACACAATATCCCACTTCACAAGGCTCTGCTTAGTAGAAGACAAGCTGCTCACCCATAAGAATTGTCTAGCCAAAGAATCCAAATCCTTAACAAACCTAGTTGGAGCCACCTGGAGCATACATCTATAGATGGGAAGAGCCTGCACCACAGATTTAAGCAGCTAAACTCGCCCAACGAAGGACAACCATCTATGAATCCAATGATTAACCTTCACATGAAACTTATCAAGAATATTCTTCCAAGACTCCCTAGGAAAAATACCATAAGAGATAGGAATGCCAAGATAAATTAAAGGGAGAGAACCAATCTGAAACCTCAAGATACGAACAAACGTCTACTGAATAAGTTGTGAAGTATTGAAGAAGAAAATGAAAGATTTATCTTCATTAATTATTTGCTCAGAAGCAACAAGATAAATATCCAAAGCCTTGTGCAAATTCATGGCTTCTCTAACCTTAGCCATACCCATCAAAGTAGTATCATCCATAGATTACAAGTGAGACGGAGGAGGCAAACCGTTTCCCCACACCCATCCCTGAATAAGACCCAAATCCACATTACGCTTCACCACTCTCCCTAACCCTTCAACAAGGAGAATAAACAAATAAGAAGAGAGAGGATCCCCCTAATGAAGGCCTCTAGAAGCACCAAAAAGAGAAGAGGGCTCACCATTTATCAACACCAAGAAGGAAGTAGAAGTAACACAACACATAACCCACTGGAGGTCAACAAAACCAAAGACAATAAGGATTTTATGCAAGAAGGACCACTTAACTCTATCATAGGCCTTTGCCATATCTAACTTGATGAACATAGCCTTTTCTTTAGAGGACGCTATAAAATGAATAGTTTTAGTAGCAATGACCACCCCATCCAAAATTTGCCGATCCACCACAAAACCACTTTGTTCCTTAGAGATAAGCCATCTAAGCCATCGCTTCAGCCTTTGAACAATCAACTTGGAAATGATTTTATAAACCACATTACAAAGGGAAATAGGTCGGAATTGACTCAGCCAAACTGCCCCCTCACATTTGGGAATGAGAGCAAGAAGGTAGAGTTTAAAGCCCACAACATCTGCTTATTCCTCTGAGACTTATGAACCACTTCCAATAAATCCAACTTAATGATATCCCAAAATTCTTGAAAGAACTCAATTGGAAAGCCATCATGGCTTAGGGCTTTCCCTTTCTTCATTTGTAAAACAGTAACCTCCAATTCGTCTAGCGAAATGTAGCCTAAAAGATGCTCATTCATCTCCCCAGCAACCAAAGAGGGGATACAAGATAATACATAGTTTTCTTCCGCCAAAAAATCTTGAGAATCCTCTCTAAATAAGGAAGCAAAGAACTGTGATGCTTCTTTAGATATTTCATGCGAGGAAGATAAATGCTCATCCCTATCATTCACATGAATAGGAATAGAATTACCATGTCTCCTGGCTTTCACCGAGTTGAAGAAGAATGCAGTGTTTTTGTCCCCCCTCTTGTAACCATTCAACATGAGCCTTTTGTTTCCAAAACATTTCCTCGCACAACTCACACTCTTCCAAATCTTTCAAATCCCTTGCCTCCTCCCTAAGTAAATCCTCTAAAAGACCAAACTACCTTATCTCCCAGGTAATAACATCCAAGTCAGCTTGGGAAGAAATATTAGCATGACAAATATTTCCAAAACATTGCCTATTCCATTGTTTGAGCTGATACTTCACATATTGTAGCATTTTGGAAAAGAAATACATAGCAATGCCATGAGCGAGTCTACCCATCCGCCACCATTCAACCACATACTCCTGCAAAGAAGGATCTCTTAACCACATAAGTTGGAACTTGAAAGAGGGGGACTGAGCAACACGAGCTGAAGTAGCAGATAATTTAATAGGCCAATGATCCGAGCCCCTCCAGTCCAAAATCTCAGAACAAGTAGACCACAATCCACCAATCCAAAAATAGGAGACCAAGAAACAATCAAGCCTTTCTACAATACAATTCTCCCCCATCCTCCTATTGTTCCAAGTGAACTGACCATTACGGGGCTTGATGTCAACAAGGTTCAAGGTAGAGATGTTATCATGGAGTAGAAAAGCAAAGGGCTCCAACCTTGCAATACCACCCATCTTCTCATCCAACTCAATAATGGCATTGAAATCACTAGAAATAATCCAAAGGAAAAAAGGAGCAAGGCTCTAAATAAAATTGATATGAGACCACAAGAGCTACTTACTAGGAAAATCAGTAGGCACATAGATGCTTGACAAAAGAATAGTTTCCCCTGTCTCTAGACTTGAAGCAATCGCATAGATGGAAGACTTAGAGGACATCCACCAAAGAGGACGAATCTTCAATGGGTTCTACAAGCAAGCAACACCCCCAACATTACCATAAGCCCCAATACACTTGAAATCACCTCGCCCCCATAGCTTTGGCAACAAACCAACCATACTCTCAACATACAAGTCTCCTGTAAAAAAAGAACATCAGGAGAATGGATTCTCACCAATTCATGAACAAATTTTTGTTGAGGGCCACTATTCAAGCCCCTTACATTCTAGGAAAGGATGATCATTTCAAAGGGTTAGAAAAATGAGAGTCCAGAGTCTTAACAGATCCTGACTCCACCAAAGTCTCCCCCATCATCTTGATTTTCTCTAAGTCCTTTCTCCCAACCTTGGAAGACTTCTCAACAACCCCTTTTCTTTGGTCTTTCCGAAGAAAGCCCAACAAAGGATAAACCTTGTTGCCTTTTACCGGATCATACCCCACTTTCACCAATGGATTTGAAATCTCTCCCTCCCCCATCTTCACATACGTAGGAGTCTCAGACCTCCCAAGAGCTACCAAACTAAGATCTGTATTCATTTGCAAAGCACCGACCTCTTGTGAAATTTGGGTGTTATCAGGAATAATGCCCTCTTGAACCACATCCAAAACACCTTGATCCATTATCATCATACCCAGATTCACCTATTGTTGATTGAGATCATAAAGAACCTCAAATCTGTTAAAGGTATCACCTTCCTGTCGCTCCTTAAAAATCCTCTTTTGACCATGGTTCTTATTACGAGCCTTAATAGGAATAAAACCCTTTGCACCTGCAGCCTCACCAGGAATGGGATCCTTGCCTTTGTCAACCTTAGGGGGGTTGCGAGGAGGTTGAGTATTCTGAGATTCAAAAGGTTTAGACCTCAGACATCTTCTCTACAGATGACCATATTCATGACATAGGCAGCAACGAAAAGGTAATGTCTCATAATCTAGTTGTTGCACCCAAGAATATGAACCTGCATGAATTTCCAAGGAATCTGGAAGAGGGTTACTTAAATCGATCTCAACACAAATACGAGAAAATATCATTACCTTTCTATCCTGATTTTGCTGAGAAGGACCCATTGGTTTCCTCAACAACAAAACAACCATATGCAGGATGTCATTGCACCAACATTCAATTGGAAATCTAGGGAGACACACCCACACCGGAACCCAATTCGGGAGTTCCTCTGAAGGATTAAAACCTGCGTGCCATGGTTTAATGAATAAACCAATTTGATTGTGGAAATAAAGTCCACCCTCAAAAACCCTATTACGATCAGCCATGCAGTTGAAAACCACCATGAAATAACTATTCGCCAATAACATTGCTTCTATTTCATGCTCCGAAGACTAGGTTTGTTGAGCCCATGATTACAAAAGCTAGAGATGAATCCTCATTCCCATGAATTTGCAAATCAAAGCATGTTTCGAGAAATACTCAATATCCACAATTGATTTTGGTTGAATTACCAACACCGACCTATCTTTGGTTCATTCCAGATAGTCATTGAGTTTTCAGAATTTGAGGACCTCCAGCCGGAGAAAATCCTCCATTCCTTGAATCATTTGAAAATAGATTGTGATAAAAAACCCTCGTTGAAAGAGTTGGAGAAGTCGCCCCAAATGCAACACAAAAATCCATAGGAGATTTAATCCCCAAAGCTTCCCCCGGGGCCATTGCCAAGAGAAAAATGATACCCCTGATACCTCCGCAAACTAATTAAAACAATCTAGAACCGAGAAGCAAAAATAAAAGCATCAAGAAATAGCCACAAAGCCCGAATGGAAGCAAGCGCCAAACATCCAAACATAGATAAGCAAACCCCAACAAACACCAGACCCCGCACACCATATAAGACCCACCCCACACACGCTAAAAACACCCCACAGGCTAAACAAAAGCTGGCATCAACATGCAAAAAGAGGTGACCACATGCAGGCCGCAACCCTACTGGTTGCAGGCCTGTACAACAACAACCCAAACGCCCACCGTCGCCATCCTCTTCCCTTTGAACACATATCTTGACCCCTTCTTGTCTATTTAACAATTAGTAATTAATATATTATACATATTAAGAAAGTAATTTTATAATCTCATCCTATACAATATAGAATCTCTCAACTTTTGAATATGTCTATATTAATTATAAAGAAGAATTATAAAATTATGTTCAATCTTTTTAATATCACATAATCACTATTTACTCATTAAAATAATTTAAATTTATTTTCTCTCTTTTTCTATACAATAAAATTAGAATATACTAATTATCACCATATTATTAGGTACTACATTTAACACATTCCTAAATAAAAAATAATTGAACAAGGGCATGAGTATGCAAAACTTCACCATTACAAAATATATAAATTTTGAATTTTAAAATGAAAATACACAAAATAAAAAGTATTCTAATGTCAACTTGTAAAGTATTGGACCTCGCTATTAGCATCATTTATGAGGATCGAGACCAGAAGTCAGAGATTTGATGGTGACGCTAGAGAGCTTTGTCTCCCGAGCTTTGTGAGAGTTGCTTCTGAGATTAAACTGAAAGCATGACTCAATTAGGAAGTAAAACTTTCCTTTGATGGGGAAATTCAATTTTGGCATGGAAAAAAATCAATAAGCTTTGTGAGTGCTCATGGTGGATATTATCTCTTTTGACCAAAATACACCCAACTTAATTAATAGAAATAGTGGAGAGGGTGACAACCACAAGAATCAAATTAAGAATCTAAATGTACTTCATGTTTCCTTGATCTATAATACTTACCAAAACTACTTTAGAAAAGATACTGCATTAAAAATCCGGGCCACTGTTCATAATAACATACTAAAACATAAAGAACTTGAAAATGATTCAAGCTTTAACAATTCATAGTAATTATTACATAATTTTATGATATAATTTTTTGGACTTTGTGTTCTATTAAAATGAATCTTTGTTTATTATATGTTATATATAGAAAACTCGATCCTATTGCATTGAATTTGAATCACATTCATTTTGCATTTACATTATGAATAGATTGATCTACAAGTTAGACACCTAAATTGAAGATACAGTTGTTTGGACATCATAACAAGTAAAAGTATTCACAATATTCTCTAAATAAAACAATAATCATGTTTATTCATTTTAAATCAATCTACTATTAGTAATTGCTCTTGACAATACTATAGTGACAGTTAGTTAGAAGTCATTATTTTTCCTACTTAAGGAATATTTATCTTTTCTAAAGTAGAGTGCAAGATTTATAAATTTTATTAACAATAGTTTGAAATATTCAACTATGCCACTCAATAATTCTTGTTTAAATTTACTTTATTATATGTTTATAATTGATTTATTTATAAACATATTTTTAAAATGGATAAACTACAATTATTTTGAACACATATCTTGACTCCTTGTATATTTAAAATTTAGTAATTAATATATTGTACGAGAGAAATTTTATAATCTCATCCTATACAATATAGAACCTCTTAACTTTTAAATATGCCTATATCAATTATAAAGAAGAATTATAAAATTATGTTCAATCTTTTCAATATCCCATAATCACTATTTACTCATTAAAATAATTTAAATTTATTTTCTCTCTTTTTCTATACAAAAAAATTAGAATATACCATTTTTTTTTTGGTGATTCAGAGTCTCCCTGTGACCCAGTCTAATGTCCAACCACCTTGCCTTGTCTTACTTTTTGTCAAGTTGGGGCTTAGGAAGGGGCGAGCTAAGGCGAGACTAATCCCATGGGATGCACACAATCACTTGCAAACCACGTGCATCGAACAAACCTAGATCTCAGAGTTGAACCCGAAACCAATAAAAACAAACCCACCAATTCCGCTGCCCGATTACCAATTATCACCAAATTATTAGTACATTCAACATATTCCTAAATAAAAAAATAATTGAACAAGGACATGGGTATGCAAAAATTCACAATTACAAAATATATAAATTTTGAATTTAATACACAAGTAAAAAGTTTATTAATGTCAACTCGTAAAGTATTGGATCCCGCTATGAACAACATTTATGAGGATTGAAACCAGAAGTCAGAGATTTGATGGCGACGCTATAGAGCTTTGTCTCGCAAGCTTTGTGAGAGTTGCTTCTGACATTAAATGAACAGCCTTCTAGTGTAGATCACAACCATTTTTTTTCCAGTGTTGAGCTCATTGTTTCATATTTCAAGGCATTTAAGAAAATGTTAGTGCATGTTTTTTTTCTTCATATTCCGCTAGATCATACTGAGATGTAAATTATGTCGAAGAATTTTAGTTACTCTTATTGATCGGCTAGACATGCATTTCCAACAATCTTAAGCTTTATTTTGTCTGCATTGGTTTCTAAACCCTAGTTTGCTAGATGTCGTGAACTAGAGTCGGAAATGCGGATTTCTTTTACAGGGGATTTTTATATATTGTATGTACGTGGGTGCAGAGGTTGAGAGAAGTGCAATCCAATAGAGAATGTGGAAGCTGAAGATCGCGGAGGGGGAAAGCCCCTGGTTGATTACTCTGAATAATCACGTAGGAAGACAAGTGTGGGAGTTTGATGAAAATGCAGGTACACCCGAGGACCTCCTCGAAGTCGAAAATGCCCGTGCACATTTCTACAACAATCGATTCGTTCAGCGTCACAGTGCAGATATTCTCATGCGATTGCAGGTAGTTTCAACTCATCTCGGTTTGTAAATATTTTTCAAGATTTTCATAGGCGATTGCTGAGGCAGGTTCTCTTCCCTCTTACATCTCTTTGTAATAGAAGTCAATTGGTTCCTGCCTATGAGGTATTGAAAGTTATTGGCATTCAAATTCCAGTAGGAGCAAATATCAGTGTTTTCAATAGAAAGGAAGCTCAGGCAAAACTACTCAAGTTTCTGCAATATGCATGTACATGCAAACTCGAATAACCATGAATCTGTAACATGCATTGAAAACATCGAAGGGCCAGGAGACTAGACGTCTTGTGCTTTTTTATGTAACCAGGGGCTAAATCCAAGCATCCAACATAAGTACTCCAAACTATAATTAATACAACTATAGCTTTCCCATGCGCATAGGGGGCCAAATACAAGCACTTTTCATCTGTATAAAACCACAAGATGAAATCTCTGCGTAGCTACCACATGACCAGGAATAAATCCTATATACCAAACAGGAGATCCAGATACACCATGTGACCAACTCCATAATTTTGTATCTTGAGCTTCCACAGCCCAAATTTGATGTTTTCAAACCTATCCATCTCCATCCTTAATGTGCTTATTATCTTAAACCTGGAGTAAGATCACATACGTAGAGCTCCCACTCAAACTTGGGTTAATGGCAAAAGCATCTTTTCCTTAAGCTATAACTGAGCTCTAATACCAAATGAAAAGAAGCTTGGGTTAAAACTACACAACTTCCTACTTAACCCTAAGAGAGGAGGAATACTAAATAGGAGCAGATCTTAATGATATCAAGTTTCCACAATCCATAATGTTAAATGCTAAGTGATTTCTGGATTCGATTGTGTGTGAATTTTTTGCATCAAACAATTTCAATAAAGAATAACAAACATGCAAGCTTCCTGCAACAATGTGCAACACACTAAAGAATACATAATGCAGTAGATACCCTTGGAAAATCCCTTCGAAAAAAAAACCTGACAACAGAGGAACACTCAATGTATTATCAGTAAACACCAACACCATGGTTACAATACAATCTTAGAGTATCACTCAGTCCCAATCACCAAATACGTTTGGAGAAAATCCATTTGCTTAACTCCCTGCATAATACAAGTGCTACGATATCTCCCTCCCAAGCATCTCATTTATAGACCAAGCCCAAAACTAGAATCCATAAATGTTCCAAAACTATTGACAAGTTAGGCACCCAAATTAGAGCAAAAATTTAAAAGTATGTACATAAATTTTTGAGATTTGATAAAATTTACATGCATTGGTAGTAAATTTTGTGATTTTCCTCAAAATTCATCTAAAATATTTATGTTTTGCATTTTTTGAACTACAAACATTCACCTTCCATCTCTAATTTTGAAAAAAATGCATTTAAAAAGTTTTCTGGCAATTATTTCAGAATTATCTAAGAACTCAATCCTTGAAGAAAATTGAATTTCAATATTTAAAATGTCCATGGGAGAAGTTTTTCTATTCAAATTATTGTCTGCATCCCTCCACTTGTACATCCTAAACATTTTAAGTTGTTTATGTGGTCTTTGAGAAGATGCTGACTAATAAATATATTTGATCTTTGTTGTTATTGTTTTCTTTTTAATATAGCTAAGAACCAACGTAACAAAAGATAGCTCCTTAAAAGCACACCTTAATTTCTTTTTTATGAGCATGGCCTGCTTTTGGAGGCAATCTTCAGAAAGAGCCATTTGAAGTGTGCATCCACCCCCTATGAGATCTTCTTGCAACCTTCTACACCTTTCAACCCTTGTCTTGGTTCTCTCCCATATATTCTCATAATCTTGTGAGATGCAAACATAGCCTTATGCAATCAAGAGATCATAGACCCTTTAGAACACTTGCCAAAATTCAAAGGCCAAATGTTAAACAAGATATTGTTGTAGGAGTCTTTTAAATGAGAAACATTCAGTTTGTATAGGCCTTTAAATGCAGGAGAAAGCTTGGAGTGAAGGCAATGAGTAAAACTCCATCTCAATGGGGGTGATGGTCAGATAAGGTGAAGGGAATCATCCTAATTACATTTTTGTCCAACATGGGGGAAATTCCAATAACGGGTTTATCAACAAGAAATCTATACAATCTTATTATCTTTAAAACACCCTTTTTGAAAATTTGACCATGTATACCATATACCTTTGCTGTCTTGTTTGCATCTAGCTAAGGGATCGACCAGATTCCTTCTCCCTTTGAATTTAGACCAAGAAAAACCTTTATTACCTTTCCAATCAAATTTGCAACCCCCATGCTTCTCCTCTCTATTTTCCACCATATTGAAGTCACCAGCAACAACCAAAGGGATATCCTTTAGGTTATTAGCCATCCAATTTTACAGGTCTACTTTTTCTTTATAGTCATTTTCTAATATCTTGTTAATTTAAAAAAAAAAATATAACAAACCCTAGCCCAAAATCATAAGAGTATGCATGATTAAACATAAATATGAAATTGACCAAGAAATTGCAGTTTAATAGTTTATTGTGTAATCAGATACAATTTTTAGAATATAATTCAGAAATACCGAATTTATCTTCTGCAGCAGCTACTAATTTATCTCTAAGTTTGCAGCGATCTAATTCTTAATGAAATGCATCCAAATCTGCCTGATATATGCCCTTAGAATGCCACAACCTGTTGCTAGGTGAAAGGATATTTTAATTCAAACTGTAATTAATCAACTTTGGACAAAGCTGATCTCCATGTGAAATCACTCTAAGGAATTGTGGGTTTTCTTCCTCCAATTCTAGACCTAGAGGGTTTCGTTCTCTGGTTAATTGAACTTTAGTTCCATGCTCCACAAGGAGTAAAAATCAGATAATAAATGTTTTCTCAATAATGCCTCCTTTTTGTTTGGCCTTTCTTAAATAGCGTTTTTCTTTAATAGACATAACTCTTCACATGACCTTTGATATTATTGAAAATAAATAATTTCATTTGGTAAGATTGCTTAACCCCTTTTTGGAATTGATGAGTTTTAAACTTGAATTACTGCCCAAAAGGTGCTGTGGTCACTAAACAGCAATAACTATTTGAATTAACCAGCGATCAAGTTGAAATATGATTAAACAAACTCAACCCAACCTGACTTGCTATCACAAATGGTCTCCTAAAGTGCTGCAGCTGTCTTGGGATTGCCAAAGCTCTTCATTAGATTAACTAAAATAATCATAATGCAGCAGTAACTTTTAACTATGCTCAGCTTCAAACATATATTAAGCGGCCTCCTTTTTTAATATCTTTTTTCTAAACCAACAACAAATAGCAAAAGGTAGCAGTTAATGTAATCAAATTAATATCTTTCAAAAGAGATACAGTTACTTGGAATATCCATGCAATTCTATAATTACCAACTGAAAATTAATCAATCTACACCTATTACTTCTTTTTCCTTTATGCTATTCTCAATCACTGATTTCACCTTGCGTTTTTCCCTACGGATATTCAATAATTTTCTGAATATTTAATCTTCAAATTGGATTTGATGAAGCCCAATCGTAATCTTGGAATGGAATTACTAAATCGATTTGGACGGTTTAGTCTAGACTCTAGGTTTAGTTTCAATAGGGGACATTACACATTTGGAGCATACTCTAAACAAATACCAAAGCTCTTATCATGCATGGCCATCTCAATCTATACCACTTTGCTACATCATGAAACACCAAAAACTTAAAACATTGGGAGCCAATTGTGGATTCATGAGCAAACACCTTCTTTCCCAATGGGAGTCCTCAAACTATGAGACCAAAGATATTGAATATAGGTGGACTGAACAATGGTCCCATCAACAACCTAAAAGAAATGCTTAGTGTAGAAAGCTAGTTTGGGGTTGAAAGAATTCTAAGAGGTGGTCCAAGTATTGTAGAAGTATTGATGGAAAATTTCCTCTATAATGGATTTGGGAACCTCTTTCCTAGGAAGAAGGTGAATAGGAGCACATAAGGAGTATCTGAAATGAGGTGGTGGGTTTAAAGAATTCCCAATAGATTGAAAGAGTAGATGAATCTTGGTGAACCAAAAATGTGACATTCAGGGGGACCCAAAGAGGCAATCTCCTTCAAAGAATAGAGTACTAAAAAGGATATCTCCCATGGGACAAAGCAGAACCACCAATGGATCTCAACTTGTGAATAAATCAAGTGAGCCTACAGATACCCTTAACGTGAGGAGGTTGGGCCGCAAATTTGGTTTGAACAGTAAACTAAGGAATTTGTAACAACCCACATTAATTTTTTTCTTATTTTTGCAATATAAAAAATTCATATGCAATGTCTTCAACACTTTTTGATCACCAAGATATCGGAGTGGGCAAGGTGAGAGCATACAGTGCTTCCCATAGTTGAAAAACTCGCCAAATTGAAAAACACGACTTAGCAAAAACTAGGCAAAAAATTCGGCAACTTAAAAAATTACTTAAATTTCATTAAAAACACATTTTTTTGCAAAATTCAATGATAAGATGCATCCAATGAGTCAATAAATGAGGACATAAAAGAAACAAGTTGAGTCTAGTTGTATTTGATTGATTTGAAAGCAAATTGGGTATAAAATGGCATCCTCATGTGGAATGCGTTGATACTGATAGTCTATAATAAAATGAAAATAGCAAATTGTTTTTGTAAAATTGAAAGTAAATACAACATTAATATACTTTACAAATTTACATCTTCCTCTTCCCATGTCTAGTGAAAACTAGGGGAGAGGTAGAACTCGACGATATTATAGATGAAGACTTGTAGGCAAACTTGGAAACTTGGACTTGGAGAGTACCTAGAAAATCAAATAAATTCAATGGGAGTTTGTGATCAATGCCCCCAATGGGGTCAAGGGGCAGTGCCCCTTGTGGGGGTCTGGGGGCAACGCCACAAAACACACAAACCTTTTTGGTGTACATCATTTTGCATTAACAATAAAACCCAAATTAAGACCATCAAAGCCACACAAACCTTTATGGAACACATCATTTTAGCGGCCGTGGGAGACTTTCTTCTGAGCAGGCGAGTTTTTCTGTCAGACTCGCCAAGTTTTTTGCATTTATTCGGCGAGTTTTGATGTCGAGGAAATCACTGAAAAACTCGGGAAGCAGAAAAACTTGTGAGTTTTTTGCAACTTGCTGAGTTTTCTGCGAGTTTTTCAACTATGGTGCTTCCAGTTCCAACTGTATAGCTATTCCTAATGAATGTAATTACAGACTGACCAGAATATGTAGGCAGCAGAGCTAGCGTAATCAACACCTCTTCAGCGGACTGCGTAATCCAATGCAAGCCACTAGTAGAATGTCTAAGATTGGCTCAGACCAAAATGGTCGATAATGCCAGCTTGCTCAGTGCCAAAATGGGATGAATGATAATGCTATGATAACTGGCAGTAAACCATCCAATTTTTACATTATGAAATGCATGCAAAGATAACCCTTTGGCTGTATAACCATCTGAGGTTTACAAAATTGTTATGAAATGCATTAAAATAAACATAAATATGAATTCAACTACTGTAACACATATATTTATTATTCTGATCAGATTTATAACACTGCTGCAACTACACAGATTAGTCCAAAATCACTATCAGATCATGAATATCATGCTGCTCACCAACTGTAGATAGGAGATAAGCTGAAATGTACATGACCCAGCTGAAAAAGATTGCCCAAACATATTTCAAACTCAACTACAACTCTGCAATCTGCCTCTGTTACTGATTAACACTATAAATCAGGACTGGACAGCAAGGATAACACTTTGAAATTCATTACCAGCATGCCCAGCACTCCTCCCAACACATATGAGCTGGTAAACCACACCGAGGTCACTCCAAACTGAACCAAATCATACTAAATGATGTCATATTCTTTAATCTCAGAATTTTTTGATTTAAACCAGACCGTAGCATGCAACTACAACAGAGTACAAACTCATTAAAACTTACAATATTCACCAATGCCCACCTTGTTTAGAATTTGTATCAACAAATAACCTTTAGTCGCCCATAAACAAGGTATTTTGTGCGCACAAACAAGAGTGATTCAGTTCCACACTCATACTCTTCTCCCACATGGTACAACCCTCCTCTAGGGTGCACGGCCCCTTCATCTATCTATAATATCTATTGGAAAGTGTTTGGCCTGCAGTCACAATATGGGGATAACAAATACAGCAGGTTAAATTCCCTTTGCTGGTCAAAACATGTAATTAGCAGCAGTACAGCCTCCTGGGAAAAGTACTGCCAACATGGAATTGTACAACCTGCTCCAAAAATCTCCTCAATCACTCCACAAAACTCACACAAACAGCATCAATAACATTTGCAAACCAAAACTCCTCAAAAGACATCAACTATCTCCATTTTTCTCAAACATTCAGAAAGAAGTCAACTTGCAGCACAAATGTGATCTCAGGGTGAAATTACCAAATGCAGCTAGGAGGGTTTTTTTCCCTGAAACTGTTATTTCTAGAGGGTTTTCATCCTCAAGGAATAGGAAAATAACTCAGGTCTCACTCAGAGCAAATAGCAAATAAGAAATTGGTAACCCTTTTCTGTTCACAACTACTCCTTTTATAAGCTTTTGGGTGAATAAAATATTATTATCCCCTTTTTGCTCCATATTCCTCTTTAATTTATAAAAAACATTTTTAAACGTGCAAATGCTCACCTTTTTTTTCCCCTTGAGCCTAGATGACCTTTGTGCACAACATAAAGTCACTTTTTGAATAATTAAATGTAAGTTGTCAATATAAAATATTAAAAGTAACCTTTTGACAACTTAGCTTAATTATTAAAATTATTTTCCCTTTTTCCAATGTCAATTAGTTTACGGGAAACTTTGGAAAATAATCTAATGGCCAAATTATTGTTCACGTACAAGAAGGGGACATTAAAAAATCATCCATCGAAGCAAAAAACTAAGATATTGTAAAGGAATTGAAACCTAGAAAGAGCATCCTTGGTGGTGTTGAAGACTATGACCTTAGTTTTATTAAGGTTGATTAGAAGCTGGTCAAGGTCACAAAACTCAAAAAATGCAAGTTTTCTTTGTAAGTTGTCAACAAAATGAGAGAGAACGACACCATAAACAAATAGTACAATAATAATTATAACATGGTGAAGCAAACAATCATCATTTGCATGGGTTTGTTGTCTAAGAAAATCCTCAAGCTCATCAATGTAGATACCAAAGATAGTTGGTGGGAGAGGACAACGTTGCTTAACTCCAATGACACTTTGGAAAAAGTTAGAGAGACTGAAATGAGTTTGGAAACACCCAGTGCTTGTCTCGTAATGCCATGTGATGGTAGTATTGAGAGTATTAAAAAAAACCAATGTCTTGCAACTTCTCCATGCAATTGGCCTCTATTCTCTTAGGATTCTTATAGTATTTGAGTATATAGAAGGGTTGTTGGGGATTTTGACCTTTGTTGTAGACAATTGATAGATTGGGATGACGGAAACTTAAAATTATATGTTCAATTAACAACTAATAGTACCTGTAAGATCTATCTAATAACATGTATGGAAATAAATGGAATAGTATGCATCCACAAGATTACACAAGACACATAAGGTTTATGTGGGAAACCCTTTTGGGAGAAAACCCACCACCAAAAGACGTTCACAGTTTTATTATTCACAATTAGAATAAATTAAATACAACAAGGTCTATGGGAACCTTTTACAGAGTCTCAATGTATAACATACCCCTCTTTTATAGTCACTCTAATTGTTACACATTGACAATGTACAATATGTCTTCAAATGTATTCGTAATTGTGAGTAACCTTGGAACATTCCAACAAACTTGAATACATACATATATCCAACCGTCCAATTGTTCATCTGACTTGTGATATACAAGGAATCATATAACTATAATATGACCATACATGACATCAACATACTGCATAAACCTCCAAACATGATGCCTCCACATGGATAATAACCTTGTATTATCTGCTGCTGTCGCATACGATGAATCAATAGCTACAAACTTTACGTTGTCAGTACATATACATGCCACTAGTATAACCACCACTACCAACTCCTCGCTTGTGGTAGCTTACATCAAAATAACATTATTTTTGACTGCTTGCAGTATCTAGTGCCATCTTCCAAGACATTATCTTGCCCTCAAATTTTGCGGCATGTTCACTAGTTTTACCACATGTGGTCTTGCATCACTGATCATGCTCCAGCAAGTACTTAAATCATATGCAGTTGTGAGTTTTTTTTCCAAACACTTTGTGGTTGCTGTCACGATATCACTGCATGTGATACAACACATGATGGACTGCAACACTTGCAACATCATCGTCATATGTCAAACATTATGCTTACTGTACTGCAATATTTGATAACTCAGCGCATTTCACCACAATGAAGACTATAGATAAACTCTTGCTACAAGGACTCCTTGCAGGTGAATATCACCTAAGTCCCAACAAGGGTTACATGGAAACGTGTCCCATCTCCCAACTTGTATCCCCATCCATCTAGCGGCTTTGATATTGTGGGATGATAGAGGACATCCCCTAGCTATCCATTGTCACTTGGGGAATTGGGGATGCATCCTCATGGGCCTAATATCCTTGGATGTCCTGCTATCTTCAGGATAGATGGGGATGTCTGAGATGCCCTTCAATTGTCTTGTGGACAGTCAGGTGTTGCCTTAGTGGTCTGAAATTTTTTTAACCCAAAAAATCTACTGTACAAAGAACAAACATATGATTGCTTTCAACTGTTGAAAGAAATTGTAATAGTTTGGCATGACCACACACAGCTATAGAATGGAAGTGTACAACTGTTGAATGACTGCATACAACTGTAGAATGAAAGTGTAATGGCAACATACATTTCTTACTTTTTTTGTCAATGGGAGATTGTGTGACTGCATGCAACCATGGAAAGAAAGTTTACAGTTATTGAATGACTGCATACAAGAATGGAATGAAAATGTACTCCTGTTAAATGACATCATACAGTTGTTACCCTTTTCATGAATGGGCAATTCTATGACTGTATAATGCTGTACAATAGCAGACACATATAAAACAAGAGTAGAAGGGTGTAGAGTGAACAAAAGAGTGATGGCATGCAGTTGTAAAGTGAAATCAAGCATATGTCAAATGGGAGCATATAGTTGTAAGAAATGTATGGTGGTCATTACACTTTCATTTATGATTTTGTATTCTTTGGGCCATTTGTCATAATTAAAACATTGAAGAATGATTTCAGAAATTTCTATGTTTTATTGCTGCTATACTTGAATCAATGAACATGTTGCATTGAATATTGAATTTCATATATTATATGAATTCTAAACTTCAAATTCGAAATTAGTAAAACTTGAGTTTCCATCCACATATATATATAGATTGCTGTCCTTTGCTGTCTCCAAAAATGTGCCCTTGAACTGTCATCCCCAAAATGTGTCTTGCTGTCCCCTGCTGTCCCCATCCTCAAAATGCCTTGGAACATAGACGTACTATATAGTGTTTGATAAGAGTACGAGTCTATTTAAATTTATATTGGCTAAGTTGCCAAATTGGTAGGATTACATGCTGATTTCAGGTACGGAGTGTCTTGGAATCGGATTTGCAACAGAATCTTCTATGGATTTGTCTAGGGTTTGGCATTTTTGAGGTTGAAATGTTTCTACCAAAAAGCTTTCAAACCCTTGCAATTCCGAATGTGAGGTGGTGCTTCCATTATGATTCTAATTTCTAGGTATCAAGCAGATTTTTGTTGACTTTTTTCTTGCAAAAAACCCTTAATAATGATGCTTCATTCATTTCATTGCTTTTATACGTCGGTTTAACTTGTTTTAGGCAACATCACAGTGGGAAAAGGCATGTGAATACAATTTGACATATGCAAGTACCTAATTGAATAGAGATGCAAATTCATATTGTTTGTTTGCTACTCAAATGACAAATACCCTGTGCTGCTTGGGCAACATAGCAAGGTCGAACCAAGGTGTTACTATGTAATTGAAAGTTTCAAATCAGCATCCATACTTTATACAGGTTTTAAACTTTTAACCATTGTAAAATTTTCTTTTTACTAGTTAAAATAAAAATTCTTTGACTCTGTGATTTTCCTATAGACTATAGTTGATAAGTATATTGATCACAAAACTGAAAACTGAAAGATTTAAAATAAAATCAAACTATATAGATCAAGGTTAATATTAAAATTTAAAATTGTAAATTGAACTATAGGATGAATCATGAACTGTGAACTTGAAGTCAAAACTAACATCTAAGACTCTAAACTAGTCCTGATAGTTCAATTTTATAATTTATTTCTTTAGATCAGAACTATAGAATGAAACAAAAATTAAAACCAAACTATAGGATGAAATAAAATCTAAAAACTTGAAAGTTTGAATCATAGAATTTAGAGTCATAGATTAGAATATATTGTTTGATTTTCATTTGTTTCAATTTTAGAACATATTTTTCAAAATCAATGTTTTTAATTTTTCAAACTGGTTGTTGTAGGTCTGCTACACATAGGGATTATCATTACATTGTTTTGATGGCAGCTGGTTTTAGCTCAATCAGTGAATTCTCCTTCAAAACTGACTTAATTTCACCTTTGTGGATGCATTTAGAAATGGTATAGTAGATTCTAGGTGGCGGGACATATGTTTGGATATGTAATGGGTGTGGTCAGTGGTATACACGTTCATACAGCTAGGTGAAAGCCCATTTGTATGCCATTCCTATATTGGGAAGTAAAGCTTGTCTAGGAAAGAATGGTGCATCTGTGTCATCTCATAAAATAGCAAAATATATTAAAGAATAGGAGGAAGCAGGTGCAGGAGTTGTCAATTAAATATGGCATCCTTTGAGGAGAGGAAGGGGCTCATGGAGGTCACCTGCTTCATCTTGTACTTATTGTGTCATCCTTGATGTAATAGAGAGCCACCCGTTTTTAGGTAAGAATGAAGAAAAGCCTACTAATATAAAGGGAGCAAAGGGATCTTTAGAGAGGGCATTCAAAAATCATGCTAGAGAGATTGCTGATCAAATCGTTGCAAGATGCCTTTATGCAAATAATTCGTCCCTAATTGTTGTTTGATAATCATATTGGTTAGATATGATGAGAAACGTAAATAAAGCTCTAAAAGGGTACACGGGTTTAGGTTATGAGGAGGCAACACCTTATTGTCAAAGGAAATAAAACATATAGAATCTTCATTGGCTCCCATTAGGGCCTCATGGAAAGGAATAGGGGTGCCCATTTTCGATGGATGGAAGGATGCAAGAAATATGTTGCCAATTAATGTGATTGCATTGTGCCCTAAAGGGGCAATGTTTTTGAAAGTTGCAGATTGTGAGGGGTAGGTGAAGGATGCACAATTTATTGCTATGTTATATAATGCATTTAGGAAGTGGATCCTCAAAATGTTATCCAAGTCATAATAGTCAATGCAAAGAATTGCAAAGTGGCTGGTATGTTGGTTGAGACACAATTCCCGCATATAATTTGGACACCTTGTGCTGTCCACTCACTCAACCTCATTCTATAATTTTTTTATAGGAAAATAGATTGGATCAAACAAGTCTATGTTGAGGCCGAATAGATCCAAATGGTTATCACAAGTCACCACATATCTTAGGCCATTTTTAGGTCATTCTCAAGATTAGAGCTGTTGAAGGTAATTGAAACAATGCAATTTGAAAATTTTATGTTTTACTTAAGTAATTTAAAAACATAAATCCAAGTACGCTTTCGTGTTTGTTTTTAATTTTTAATTTTTAAATAGGTTGTTGAAACTTGAGACTACTTATGAATGTGTGTGAGGTGCTTTTTGGCATGGTCATCAGCCAATCTTGGTCCAAATGGAGGCAATCCAACAATGAGAGGGCATCAAATGTAAAGTAAATGATCCTAGATGACACTAGGTGGGATTGTGGGGAATATCTTCTTAGTTTCACTGAGGCTATCATGAGTATGATCCACTTTACTGACATGGATAAGCTATGTTTGGGAAAGGTTTATAATGTCATTGATTCAATGATTGAGAAAATGAAGTCCATTATAAATGCAAAAGAGTAAGATCTTGAAGAAACTTTCTTCAAAGAAGTGTAGTCTATTTGTGTTGAGTGTTGGAACAACTACCTCATTCTATCATTTTACCTTTGTGTTGACTTCCAAATATTACAAGAGATCCTTGCTATGTTGACAAGGGTGTCACAATACTGTGATGTAAAAGTTAGCGAAGGGTATAGGAAAGCACTTACTAAACTCTTTTGTGATCTTGATATAGAGGATGCAATTGCGAGTGAGGTTGCTGATTTTGTAGCTTCCAAAGTTCAAACTGTTTTTGCTCTTCATGATAAGTATAGGAAGGATGCTCACTCTTTGTGGTACGTCAATGACCATAAATTACCACACCTCCATATTCTTGCAATCAAAATTTTATTGTACTTGAGAGTTTATTAATTTTTACCAACTTTCTAAATTTGATTTTTTTTTTTCATTTAAAAAATTACTATTTTCAAATTTTAAGTTTAAATTACAATATCTTAAAATAATAACTCTAATGAGATCTCACTTTGCTTCAATAGGTTGCTAGTTCTTCATATAAACGGAATTGGAGGACGTACACCCTTTTCCATTTAGTTTTCGTGCAACCAATTGGCATCAAGTAAAGTAGAGAAGCTAGTTTACGTGCATTCTAACTTGCACTTTCTTACTCACAAAGATGATGAGTACAAGGAAGGGGCAACAAAGTTGTGTAATGTAGATCTAGAGCGAATTGACTTGGATCTTTCTTTTGTTGTACAATCTTTAGTTTTTGATGAATCAAGTAGCCAACATACTTTAAGTCCAAGTGGCATTGGGGTTCCATGTGGTTCTCTTAATCTACTTGCATCATCTAATGTTAATGATGATGAAAATCTTGGTCGTAGTGATAACCCCTATAATGCCGATTACTAATTTTATTATTATTTTAATATTTAACGACAATTATTTATCATGAGTATGACATTCAAGTTCCACAAATTGATATTTGATTAGTATATTTGTATTTCATTTTAAAATTTGCAATGGTTTTATTTAACATATGCATGATATATGGTATTCTAAACTTTTTTCTGTTTTTAGGCTGTATAGAGATGATTTTTATATGTTTTTTGTATAGACATACCCAAAATGCACTTGACCCCCCATATCGTACCCAATTTTGATTTGGTAACTTACTATATTGGAAATAGCTCCTCCTTGTGATTGGCCTCAATTTTTTTATGAGCCTTATCATATTTGAATATATAGTATTTGATATATCCAACACCATTTGTTGCATGGTCTTAGAATGCTCCTTACCAATTGAAGGTTTGTTTCCACCTATTATGAGTTAAACTAGCCACTAATGACCATGCTCTCCGAGGTGATAGGGTTTCCTTCTAGTTTTTTTCTTACCAGGAATGGAGGGAGAGGATCACTTTATTTTGATTGCTTTGTTTTCTATAAGCTCTAATGGAGATATCATTGATCCTAGGAGCTTGAGAGATTTTCTAACCATGTTGTATATTAATCACAATTGGTAATGGGTGGTGCTTGGACCTTTACCTCTCGGGAGACTATCCTTACAGGTGACTCCTACGACTACTAGATTGATTATCTCGTTTCAACCTATTCCAGTTTTTGGAAGTGTCAAGTAACCTTTGGATGCTTAATTTTCACGCACAAATGGAGATAAGTTAGTGAGACAATGCCCCCTCCTTACTAGGTATTTGCCATTACTCCTCACTGGTCCTCATATTCTTACATTAGTTGTGGTTCGTTAGTTACCATCTAGCGTTGAGGTCCATGTAGTTCATCTCAACCATGGTTGAGGCTATGGATGAGGTTGGCATCCCCAATTTTATCTCTACTTCTAGAGGTTCATTGGTCATGGACGTTAGGAGGTTTTATTCTAGGATTGTCTAGTGTGGGCCTCTTAGCGAATTTATTCTCCTATGGACATCATCAAATCTTTTATTGGCTCTTTGTGATATAAAGGTAAAGGTGATGTTAGTTTTCGAGGGCAATGCCAAGTGAAATTAGTGTTTGCGACCTCTCTTGTGGAAAGCTCATGATGGGCTTGTGTTACTCATTTACCCAATGTATTGTCCAACAAGGTGTACCTACCTTACTTCACATTGGATTAGAACTAGGGCCTCGCCTATGGAATATTCACTCCATCATCAAAGCCACTTAGGCTGTACTCGTGATTCCTCTATGCATGATGAGTTTGATGGTTATTTTCTGGTGGACTTCTAGACAAATTAGAGCCATTTTTAATAGCCGTTGTTGGTCTCCAAGGTTCATTGGGAGACCTTCCTTTGGCATGGTTATTTCTACTTGGATTACGACTTCCTTTTTTTGACTCGTTTAGTGCTTGACCATTCGGGGCTCACCCTCTCTAGTTATGCTGTTTCATCATTTTAGTGATAATTTCTTTTTTAGGTCTTGGAGTTTGTATGGCACCTATCTTTCCTTCTTTCTTTCTTGATTGAGTTTCCAAATGTCTATTTACCTTAAAATTTGTTTTCATTATGTGGTGTTTGTATTGATGTTTATGATCGAGCAATTCATAATGCCAAGGTTTGAATTAAAGAATTTCTTCTATTGTAGCACGTCTTTACTGCAAGATTGTAATCGCCTTGTCTTCTAATGAGTTCATTTGAGCTTGGCATTCTCTTGTTTCACAGGCCTAAAACTACTATATTCAATTTTTTTCTTTCTTCAATTGATGGATAATTTTTCTGTATCTGGATGTCAGCTTCCTGGTTCAATAAATGGAAATGCATTTCAGAAATTTGGTAATGACAACTTGATTCGATCTCCACTTTCTGTGGAGTCGATGATTTGAAAAAAAATGTTATCTTTGGGAAAGCCCCTGCAATATGCACATCCTATAATTTGAATATGTTGCTTTTTTTCTGTTGCAGTTTGCTAGAGAGTCTCCACTGCCCCTTCTCCCACCTCAAGTGAAAATAGAAAACACCAATGACATCACTGGGGTGGCAATACAGACTACGCTGGTTCGGGCCATACGTTTTTATGCGACTATTCAAGCACATGATGGGCACTGGCCTGGTGATTATGGTGGTCCTATGTTCCTTATGCCAGGTCTGGTGAGTAGCTTTATGGCATGCTCGTTAATTGTTTGATTTTCATCAGGTACATCAATCTACATGCTTTTGCACCTACTTCAATTGCTTCATATCTTTATACTTTAGCATATAAAAAGGAGAACTGCACTAATTTTGAGCTAATAGTTACCTCAAAATAGAAGTTTCTTAAAATTGCACATATTGTTAGTTACCAAGCTATTAGCTAAGGCAGTGGTGATTCTTACAACACCGTTTTGTGAGAATATGAGAGTATCTATTAGCTTTACAACTGGACTTGCACGACAATCATCAATGCTTATGATGACTCATGTTTTGTTCATCTTTACATGCTTGCACTAACACAGACAATCAATTGCAGTATGGTATTGAGGTTTTCTGATGATGAATTTTGTTACTGTCCTTTTTGTTTGCTTTTCTATAAATTGGTTGCCCATTTCAAGTACTTTTGTTTTGTATATGTTTCAAAAAATTGAATTTTGCCATTATATGTGCAGGTTATTGTCTTGTATGTAACAGGAGCACTAAATGCTGTTTTATCGGAAGCACATAAAAAAGAAATGTGTCGTTACTTGTACAATCATCAGGCATATATGCTCCTCACAATCTGCAAAGGCATTCTTTCATTTTCTTAGTTTGAGTGTTAAGCTTGAGCAAGCAACACCATTAACTTGACATCTTTGTGCATTGTAAAGAAGATTGAATACTTATCTTGCCCATATATAATGCTGTGCCAATTCTTTGTGTGTCTTATACTCCATTATAATTATCAAGGTTTTGTACCATAGCAAATTAAGAAAACAGAATTTCCCTTGTGGGTAGAAATAGTGTAATTTATTGTATACTTGTTTTGTAGAATGAAGATGGTGGATGGGGATTACACATTGAAGGTCACAGCACGATGTTTGGGACAGTTCTAAACTATGTGACTTTAAGAATTCTTGGCCAAGGGCCTGATGGAGGTGACAAAGGAGCAATGGAAAAAGGGCGTGCATGGATTTTGGACCATGGTGGTGCTACTGCAATACCTTCATGGGGAAAAATGTGGCTTTCTGTATGTAATTAGTTTAACTGTTCAGAGTTGTACTAGTTTAAAGATTTCCAAATACAGAGAAGACTAACCCAATTATCTATGAACATAGGTGCTTGGAGTATTTGATTGGTCTGGAAACAATCCATTGCCTCCAGAGTTATGGCTTCTTCCTTATTTTCTTCCGCTTCATCCAGGTTGCTAGTTCAGTATTGATCTTATAGCAAATGTATTGAGCCAATAAATATTAGCTATTATTGAACTGCTTTCCTTTTCTACCTTTACAACTGTGAATTATTTTTTTAGTTTTCAGACAAATTAGAAAATAATAATATATAATGCAAATGGCTAAGAGGATATTTGATAGGTTTAGTACAAAATAAAACAATATGGAAGATGGATCTCTAGTGTTTCCTTAAATAAAGCTGACCTTATATGTCTCCATTTTCAAATTTATAAATGCAATCTCAAAAAGTTCAACCCAATCATGACACCTTTGACAGTAGTGTGGAATGTGCTGATCTTAATTCCAACTATCAGATGCTTGGAGAAAGCAGGGATCCTTCCAGTTCTTGCTCATCATGCATTAAGAAATTGAAATGGAAAATGTTGGTATTACTTTGGGAAATAATTCACTTGTAGAAGAGGCAATGTGCTTTGCTCATTCTTGCATTTTGTATACTTGATGGAGAAATGCTCCTTCTCTTCCTAAAAAGAACAAAACACACATATGAAATGGTTGTGACATGAAAGAATTAGATTTACATTTTAAGGCATTCAAACAATTGGATGCCGAAAGGACTTCATTGGTTTCTCCCTTTTGAAAAACACATAGCTTAATGCCCTGTTTTTTAAAATGTAGATGTGAAAGTTTTTTTTTTCTTAGATAATTTATGGAGGGTTTCTATTGGGGCCCTTGCCCATGCAAAAACTCAAAAACACATAGAACAAGATAGCAACACAAAGGGATGGAGCTCAATGATATGTAAAATCCCAAGCCACACGCCTAAGACATTAACAAACAAATTATGGACCAACAATTTTTTTTAAAACAAAGTGGCATTAAGCAAACCGCTCGACTTTGATACGTGCACAAGATGTCATAACAATATATGATGACATACTTGACATGCACCCTGATGCACAAGCATGTTAACACAAGTAGAAGACTTAAAAACACCAAGAGTTTGAACACCAAGGTTGGCACTGAAAATGAGACATGGGGAGACTCAAGATTCCCAAAACCATTGGAACATCCTCCAAATTTGTCTACTCAACCATTCCCCAAATTCCATTGGGATACAACACACAAAAAAGCCACTGACAAGGCCTAGCCTTTTTATTTGAGGTCTCCCAAAAGTCTTGCCTCAGCGAATTGATATCAGGATGTCCACAAGTTTGATACCAACAACTAGTGTCAGACTTCTCCCAAGTCTAACATGCCCAAGAGAAATAACATTGGATTCCTCCTGAATTTGAACCCCTATGGAGCGGTATTAGACTCTTCTTGAGTCCGATCCCCTGTGGATTGGGTATCAAACTTCTCTCAAGTCTGATGCCTTGACATAAGAGAGTAAAAATGCTAAGACACAAGAACTTTTGGTATTGGACTTCTCACAAGTTCAATACCTCAACAAAGGATCACTAAAAATTTAAAAACTCTAAGGCACATAAGGACCTTGGTATTGGACTTTTCACAAGTTCGATGCTACGACACAAGGCACAAAAAACGCTCAAGGCATAGGAAACTAGTAGGGTCAACTTTCACACTCAACGAGGCCTGACTTTCTTGATTTACGAGCTGTTACAAAAAGGTTTAGGGGAAATGTTCAAAGGATTGTGGACACTACAATGGGCACACTGGGGCCTCCCAAAGGACTTGGATCCCAAGAAACACAACCCAAGGCTACACTCACCCCCTAACTCAAGTAAGAGACTACCAACAAAACAAGAGAAGATTGCTACAAAAATCCAAGCTTGTTCAACCCAATGTTGAGATAGACTCCAGTGACAATGGGGAGATTCATTGATTAAAACACTACAGTAAGATTCTTCCAAAACATGATTATAACATAGCATATTTTAGTCCAAACATATCTAGTGAAACAATTTGGGCAATTTTGGCTAGAAATTGCTTGAATTAACAAAAGAACAGATTACAATATATTGAAGAAGTAAATTACTGTAGACATTAAAATGTCTAACTACCTCAACTACTAACTACTGTAGATATAATTGACCATTATACAAAGGAAGAATGTAATATTCTAACACCCTCCCTTAATGGTCAATCGTCTAACTAACCTACATAAAACAATTTGCAGGTCGTTTGGTCACAAATTTTTCAGAACACTTTGCTGCTACAGAGACCCTCCCTGGATCTGCAGAATGTGAATGACCAAGAGAACCAAAAAACGTCTAGAAAAAACAGAGAAGGTTGCCCCCTTCTTTAGAATGCTCTATAACAAGAGACAAGAGCCTGCCACTGACTCTGCCACTGAGATGAGTCTGCCACCAACCCTCCTAGAATTTGCAAAATTGTTGACTAGAAGTCATCACAAAATGTCCAACCTGACGTTGGGTAACAAAGCTGTCCCTCCTTGAAACCAGTGACACATCGAGAACAATTGCCACGATTTTGAGGATAAATCGGCAAATTGTCGAAACTTTTGCAGATGAGCACAACGCCCCAAAACAGACTGCAAGAAGACAGATGTGCAGATGTTCGCTCGAACAACTCGAAGTGCGACCAATATAGATTGCAACCAACCACGATTTTTGAAGAAAAAATCGCCAAACCCAAGATTACAAATCATCGTTTTTTTTTGGAAAAAATGGTAAAAACCAAATACCAGAGAGCCCTCCCGAACAATAGAAACCCTAACTAGGGTATCCAGAAAAAACTCTTAATTTTTGAGGAGAAAATTATAAACCCTCCTGAAATTTTTTAAGGGAAAAAATTATGAAAACCCATACAGATTTTTTGAAGGGAAAAAATTTGAAAACCCATCTGATTTTTGTTTTTTAAGGGAAAAATATTTAAAAACCGAAAGACGAAATTTTTTTTTATAAGGGAAAAAATATTTAAAAAAAATCCATAAAGATAATTTTTTAAGGTCTAAAAATTATAAAACCCCCATAAATAATTTTTAAGGAAAAAATTATTAAAACCCATTACGTCTTCAAAAATTTCACAAAACGCGTCCAATTGCAGGGATAGATGGCGCCTAGAAGGTAGAAGAGATGTGCGACAATGAACATTTAAAAATGCGTCAAAAACCAGGTGAGAATCACGGCTTCATGTTACAAAAAAAAACCCATCCTTAGAGGCAAAATCGCACCCACAAATCACATAGAAAATGCATCCAAAACGTGGCCCAGAAGAAGGTAAATCGTGCCAGGTAAAACGCGCCAGGTGCAGCCAGAAAACACGACCACAAGGTCATCAAAAAACGCGACCAGAAGAAGATCGTGTGTCCAAGAAAAAAAAGAACGCGGATTTCTACAAAAACGACGCCCAGAACACACGCAAACCCTAGCACGAGCAACAAATGAATCGCGCGACTAGAAGGGTTTTGAAAAACACGAGTTAAGCAAATGAGAACTCTAGCACGATTTTTAGTAGAATCTTCCCACGATTTTTTTCAGAACAAGGGTCGAAATTTTCAGTGAATAAATACTCATGAAAATCTCAATCAAAACCCTCGAATTTTCCTTTTAGCAGAAGCACAAAATTCTTCAAGAAAGAAAAAAATTCCGAATTTTCAGAAGAGAGGCACTAAGAAAAAATCCCTTGAATTGATTAGAAAATAATTTCAAAACAGAAAAAATTCAAGTAGCCTGCTTTGATACCATGAAACAATTTTGGCTAGAAATTGCTTGAATTAACAGAAGAATAGATTACAATATATTGAAGAAGTAAATTACTGTAGACAATAAAATGTCTAACTACCTCAACTACTAACTACTGTAGATATAATGGACCATTATACAAAGGAAGAATATAATATTCTAACATCTAGATGTTAAGGTTTTGGGCTGCAACCATGCCAGCATCCTCCCAAGATAAGGTGTGTGGAAAATACCAAACGGTTATAATGTGCCAATTCCATTAAAGGGTTTCATTTTAAACATAGACAAGGCATAACCCACATCTCCAATTATATATAGGTACAACTATGCAATAATTACAAAGGTTGCATGAACCCTATTTGCCAAGGTTACAAACAACAATTAATCCAAGTTCACATCATATTAAATAGTTGGAGACTACTTCCCAGCATAGAAGATTCACACTCCATTGCATAATCAATAAAATATTTTTTCTCACAATTACATGAGAGGAGTCAAATACCCCTATATATATATTTGCATAATTTAAAAAAATGAGAAAATTGAGGCAAGGAGTAGAGAAATCCCACTTGCACACTACTTGAAGCTCCTTCAACCAATGCCTCCAAGATCTCTGATTTCCCCAACAATGGTTTTATGCCACCCAACCATGTGGTACCCTTATGTCCACCCCATCATGCTAGGAGTTAGGCAAAAGCACAACACTCACACAAAACAAGGGAGTATGTCTCACAAACAACCAATAAACAAGAATATCCATTTTATCATAAACATGGAACAAGTGAGGCATTCATCATCATAGAAAACACATGGCAAAACTATGATAGCATTCAAACGTCTACATGATTCAAATATGGTAAACATCAATTGCATGCAAGCCAACTATAAAACATATTGCATGGACATGAACACGTGTGGACATGGTCTCATCCAATCTCAAGCATGACATAGAGACTGGTCTCACGTCAAACACCAACTTCAACGACATTAAGAATGAGGATTCTAGAGAAGGCAAGGAGTGTCATCACAAGAGCATGAAGGGACGACTTTGCAGGCTCGAGTACATATGCTTGTTGTTGTGTGAAGAGAGTACCCTAGCAACATCCACCACCCTACTCGGGTGTGGCATGCCCTTGATTGGTCATACTGAGCCTATGCAAGCACTCCAAGTATGCCACTGCTATTTATCTTGGTTTATTTTAGTGCACCATGTTTTCTTTAATTTTCACTTATTTAATAACTCCATGCCTGTTGTAGTCTCAAAGTCACTTCCAAACTTGGGATGATGTCTAGAGCCACTCCTTCCTAGCCCCATACCTCAAATCCTAGGCTCATCATGTTAAGGCACTAATGGGCATGGCACAGGTTTCAATGCACAATTTGGGGTAAACATGAAATGTGATTTCATAAATTTCTAAATCGAAAATTATGAAGGAGACTGCTTGTCTCACATTAAAATTCATTCAAAATCATTTCCATAGTTCAAAATTTTCAATTCATGTATGACAGAAAAACCAGAAATTTACCTTCAACATCCATTAACTAGAGTTTAGTTTTTTTTACCGTTTCTATTGCTAGAAAGTTCAGAAAACAAAAGATACCCTTTTAATTCAAATAGGAATAACCATAGTTGGAAAACTTTCACTTAGCAAAAATCGACAGACCTAAATTTTTTTGACTCGACAAAAAACTTGATAACTTAAAAAAATTGCTTAAATTACTTTAGAAACATTTTTTTTTTGCAAAACTCATTGACACGTGTTTTCTATTAAATTTGATTGATTTGAATGCAAATTGAGTACAAAATCACATCCTCATGCGGAAGCCTGATGACTGATAGCCTGATACAATAGATAGCTGACAAAATGAAAATAGTAAATTGAAAAACTAAAAGTAAATACAACATTTTACATATTCCTCTTCCCTAATCTACTGAAAACCAAGGGAGAGGTAGAGGTCCTAGTCCTTGGAGTTTGTTGTGGCTCCTCGCTGGCATGGGAGGTAGTGGCTTGACTCCTCAACCTCATCAATGTCTTCTAACCCTACATCTCCAATCACACCTAGTCCCACTTCCTCCAATGCTTGTCTCTCAAAATCCAAAATCTCATCCTCGATAAATAATGGAAGTTGCTCATCCTGCCCTGTTTAGTCGCTATAAGGATTTATCTCATCCAAATCAATGGGATCCTTTGATTTGTTCTCTACTCTTCTTGTGCGTACTCGAAAGTTGTATTGCACAAAGACAAGGCCATTGAGGCGTTTTTGGGCTAATTTGTTCCTCTTCTTTGTGTGGATGGTCTCGAACAAGCTCCAGTTGCGCTCACAACTGGATGCACTACAAAGTTGGCATAGAATGCAGAGGGCAAGTCTTTGGAGATTTGGAGTATTTGCACCCCAATTTGTCTACCAAGACTCTACAAAATAAAATATTCAACGGTTAGAAAGAATAGTCAAAACATATTTTATCAAATTATCAATAGTTGTAAATTTAAAATTTGTAACTTGTAAGATGCATGTCAAATAAACATTCCAAATTTTATACTTGGTGTCTGAGTGGTTCTTGCTCGGATAGATAGCTCCAAAGAAAATAGTCTACCTCTTCCAGTCTATAATTTTACAATTCTTTGATAATGAGGTCTCTCGCCTCAAACTGGATGTCATCCTTTGAATGCATGTGGCGAGGTCCTCCATAACTGAAGAGCACACAGGAAATATTGAGAGGGAGGTTGGCGGGGGCGGGTGATTCAGTAAAGTTAAATTTTTTTAAACCATACAAACCATTAAATCAGAAATCAGAATCAGCACATTTAGAGCAACATAAACACCGTGAAAAGATGAACATTCTTTTGGGTAAAAACCACGGCAAAATATTGCTTTTATTTCATCAAAGGGCACCAACCCTGATTACATTTAGCGAGCACCAACCCACCAAGAGCACAACTCTCCTTCGAAGCACCAACTCCGAAAACACCGAAGCACCAACTCCAGTGGCTGAAGCACCAAACCCAAACTTCGAAAACTAACCAAACGCTGGAAATCTGCCCCTTAACAACAGTATACTTCCTTCACACCAACTGAGATACAAACAGTTCTACTTTCAAATCTGCACCATACTAAGAACAGTGATGTACACTTTATCATGACATTAAAAGAGACATACATTCACTGATTTTAAAACACACTTAAAACATATCTGCACACAGTCTTGGCTCTTTCAAATTGACATTTTATAGCATGCAGAACCAGCCATTTCTCAATATCTAATTTCTTGATACAGAAAGCAATCTGCACAATAACTTGACTCATACACAGTCTTAATCAGCCTCCTCACATACACAATCACTGCAAACTCCAATAGATTATACTGATGTCACCGTACAGACAAAAAAAACAGATTATTAAATCCCCTAAACAGTTAATAATCTGGACTTGTAATCTCCTCAAAATGTAACACAGCCAGCCAAACACACACATAATATCTCTGAGCAGCGCATAGCTCATACTAATGCTAGCAAATAAGACAGCTCAATTCAATACTTCTCAGCTCAAAAATGCACAGTCCGCATATATCCTTCTGGCAACGATATCATTCCAGATGCAGCATGATAAAGCGGTTTGATATTTCTCACAATGCATTCTTTTCACACACAGACATCACTCCAAACATCAGAAGACAAGTATTTTGTATAGAGCACAAAAAAAATGATGGCAATCCATTGAAGACCCGACTCACAAGAAGTTATATTTATCTGAATTCGGCTCCTATAGATGTCGCAGACACACACACACAGCCCGTTCTTAAGATTTTATTAAAAACCATGACTAACACTCATCAGCAGCGCCAAAGAAAAGGACAGGTATATATGACTACGATTCTTCCTATTGAAGCCGTCCCGCCTAAAAATGAAGGTTGATCAATTCAACCACGTCTTCATACACACACGTTTGATTATCACATACGATGATGAAAATGGCAAAGGCAAAAATTAAATTTCACCACCAGAAGAATGCGATATATTAGCTGCCACAGGAGAATCAAAGACTAACTGAAGGCGTTTTTCTTTTTGAGACTGTCACTAATATGAAGGCAGAGTAATAGTCGACACAATAATAGAAGAGCCGCCCATATAAAAATATTCCTGTTGCAAAACAGCTAGAAATGAGCGGACACAAAATATCCGCAAACAATAGGGAAAGTATCAAATTTGCAAAAATTATCTGACGGCCTTATTCTCTGTATCGATTACAGTTTTCTGAGCCGCCACATACTAAGTCTACCAAGGAATGAGTGCGAATTCAAGCACTGGGTAACACGTCTTCATAAAAATAGTCACACAATACAAATGCCATGAAGTCGCTGCATAATAAAATCAGTCTCTTATAATAGAAGTCCGCTAAGGAATAGACAGGTTTACAGAATACTAGGCGACTTCAAATAAAGGCTCCACGAAGGCCTCTCCACACGCTGCCAGAAGAAATAATGACGACTCCCTGCATTTGAAACCGATGCAATAAAAAGAAGCCGTCCAATGAAATAATTGCACTTCTTCACATCTCAAATAATTCGAGCCACATGTAAAAGATATTCACCGTAATTTAAAGGAAAGCCGTCTGTCATAATAAAAGCGATTCTCATAAAATATGATTTGATATGCTTCTTTCAAGCACCGCCTCTTTTAAGAAATATTACTCCTTATTAAATCGACCACACAATCTGTCTTGGCATATGAATCATCATTGACTAGGCTGACATGTCAATTTGCTGACAAAGTAGACAAACAAGAAGCTTAACCAAACAACCAAGTAGCTGAAGCAGACACGTAGGCAGCTCAAGTAGACACCCAAGCAGCTCAAGCAAGCAGCTAGGCAGCTCAAGCAGCTCAAGAGAGCAGCCAGGCAGCTCAAGAACACAAGCAACTAGCTCAAGCAGCTCACACCTTCATCAATGACAAAATATTCCAACAATAACCTCTCCATTAGGATCTGAGAAGGTTTCTGAATAGAAAAAACAAAGGTTGAGCAAGTACCCTATAATGTCCCCAATTTCCGAGTAGTTACCACGAAGTTAATTTAATTAATTAAATATTAATTTGTCTTGAAATAATATTTTGGATGATTATATTTAATTAATTAATTTATTGTTAAAGTGACTTGAATAAATGGTGGAGCTCAAATATTTAATAAAAGTTTATTTACAATTGCAAAATATTTAATAATGCGGTGAAGTATAAAAGGGAAAGAGGAAATGAATTATTCATCTTGGAGAAATTATTATTGGGAACATTTTGGAGAGCATAGCTGGTGGATTGGACGAAAACCCAATTCATTTGTGGGTGGATTCATTTCAGAGTTCACAACTAGGCTTATTTACGAAATTTGTGAAGTCCTCTATGATGAAAAATTTCGGAGAATAGTTCATTTCAGTGGTTAAAGGTCTTTAGGGAGGCTGGTTTGATAAATTATACTGGATCTTTTGCAGAATAATTCTAGAATTAAACATTGTAGTTGTTCAGAGTGTAAGAAATAAAATGTTATTAAATCTGCCAATGGTGTCTTACAAGAATGCATTTTGAAAGAGTTGAATAGCTGGGAGGTGGACTTACAAGTGTGGCGCCTGTTTAACTATTTTAGCCACTATTGCTAAGTGCAATGAATACTCTAAGCGCAATGAATATGATTATTCGTTTATTTCCTTTAAGCGTTTTAATCGGTGTATAAAGAAGGGGTGAATCCTACAGACTACAACCGCTGCCATCCAAGTGTATGGTATTGCAACAAATTTAAAAGGTTGCGGCAAAGATTAAGAGGTATTGGAGTGTGAAGACTTGGTCGCCCATTTAGACTAAGCCTCTGTCACCTCACACCAAACCATATCTTTGTAAAAGTGAATGTGGGCGGGTTGATGCATCATTGGTGCTGTCAAGGTGTGGAGTCGTGGGAATACTCTCCAGTGTAATATACCCCCTTAATTTTTCTTGATTTTAACACAATGGAACCAACATAAGCACACTGATTAGCGTTAGCATCAAAACTAAACCAGCTTGTAAATAACCCTCACCAAGGATGTTCACCAAGATCCTAGTGTGGGCGAGGTGATAGTATATGGTTCGGGGATCGTTAGCAGCAAAATTGAATTGAAAGTACATTCATTTGCTAAAGCAGGCATCCACAAGCAGTGGGGATACTCCACTTATTTAGCGGGTGAAAATATACAAACTTAAAGGCAGCAAGCCAACCATGAAATCCTCTCTTCCACTTATTTACGTGGGGGGAATATAGTCCTCACTACCACTTATTTTTGTGGGGGGAAACAACAATAATGAAAGATGATTTATTGAACTCAACCACTCAATTGTGGGAGTGTAAACAAATATTAAACTTGCAGCAATAATTTACAATAGCTGTTAGTACTACTAACTAGCTTTACGATGATTGAAACAGCTGCAAATATTAAAGATAAGCTTCCAAAATCTGTCAATGGTTAGAGTAATCAACCTCTAACATTTACAATGCCAAAATGATATAGAAATGAAGCACAAACCAGCAATATGATGAAAATATGTAAGTCTGATAAAAAACAGCATTAACAAAAAATCAGACCAGCAACATTAAAACTCATTGTAATGGACATATCTCCTCCAAAACAGCTCGGAAAGCTTCCAAACCACAGTTGAACAACAGCTAGAAGCAAGGCGTCCAATCTCCAAGGAGAAAACGAGCCAAAAATAGCAACCACAGAAGGCACGATTCCCAAGGCAGCAAACATGAAGAGGTACGACCCCTCTAGGAGGTCGACTTGACTTCAAAAATCCAATCTTCAATGAAAAATTCTGAAAACTTCCACAAAAGGTTGCCCTCCACAGTGGAACAGCATGAGCAATTACCCAGAATGGAATAAAATTCAATGGCGAAGCTACGATCAAAAATTCACTTCAGCCATGTATAAACCAGCAACTCAAAAATAGGCTATACATGAGCAACCTGTTCGAAAACATCAGAATTGAAGCTCCATCTGCACCTTTGTGTGAATTACAGTCTCATATAACCACCTAGGAAGCCATAGTTTCAGGCCCGAAGGATGGATTGAATTCACTAAGCTTCCCCTTAGCAAGGTTCTGGATTCAGTCCAAGAACATAACTTTACTTTCAAACTCATAACATCATCAACTCATCACAAAGCATCAATAAATAGGCTTTCTTGGGCGAATGAAGCAATCTGTAACTCCAACAAGAAACTGTTCACTTCTCTCCAAGGGACACCACTTCACATTATTCACTTTATTTTTAATTAATAAACATTAATTATTTCCCTTTAGGCGTCCACTTCAAGTTGCATCAATAAGCATTTACAATAAACATTAATTGCTCAATAGTCGACCCCCTTCATGACCCCCTTCTAAAAACAACTTGAAGTTCAATGACTAGGCAAGGGGTACAACTGAAAAACATGAAAATTGACTAAGTATAAAACTCAGTCCAAGGAGATAAGCAAGATCAACGCCAAAACTGAAACTGATAGATTGCCAAGAATAGGAAGATGATCTGAACAAAGCTGCTGATGATGATGTTGCCAAAATTAGACTTACTAAAAATAGCCAATGCCAAAAATAGTAAGTTTACTTCAAAACAACAGAAAGCCAAGCTGAGCAGGAAACATTGGAAATCCTATTTTTCTCATCTAAATGGCCTACCGATTTCCGGAAATAGGCTATCAGTCCACAATGAGGTCATCACTGAAAAGGGGACATTACATCCAGTTATTAACTATTATTTGCTGTTACGACTGTACCTTCATATGCTGGCTGTTTTAATTGGGAATTTATCCAGGTCAGCAATAGTTTATCAAAATGCTTTTCAATTAAAATAATCAATTTATATATAGTAAACTATATTGCTGATTTTAAAATCTGCAAATTGTAATATTGGTGAACTAAAGGGAATAAGATGAAATTGAATGAATTATAAGGTTGTAAGAAAATTAGAATGTTCATTTGGAAATTTAGAAACTAGTTTATGTGATTATTCTATGAAAATTCACCTAATTTTGAAATATAGTTGAAATAGCCTGCAAATAGATTGACAAAATGCCTGCATTGTCAAACTGGTGCAAATCGTAAATTATTTAATCTGAGATTGGTGTTTGTATAGTAGTGTTATCTTACATACCTTGCTGCATGGATGGGTTGGTGGAGTTGATTGTCCACCTCCTATCAATGTTCTCCCATATGGAATCAAATTTTAGGTTGTCCCCTTTGTAATAATTTTTGATAGACTCTTTTTCCATATCCATGGCCTCATAAAAATACCCCATTTGGTTTGATCCCCATTTACCAAACATAGAACTCTAACCATGGGCTCTGAAACCGGCAATTTACAAATAGAAAAAGATTAAAGATACACATTTATAATGAAAGAATTAAATTAAAAAGTAAAATATTCAATTTTGAATTTAAATTCAAAGTTTAGAGGTTACCTTCACTATCTTTGTAGCTCTTTGTGCAAAACGGTTGTCAAAGTCTATGCTTGCAACCCTCTCTCCTTTAGTTTTCTTCAAATAAGATGAGTCTAGCAATGCTTGACTCACCAACATTTTTTTCAAAGTAGTCAATGAACCAATAATGCTTTGCAACGCTAGGAAAATCGTTGCAAACCTTATGACACCCAATCTTACTAACTCTTTACCTTGCGTGCGATCTCTCATCAAATGACGAACCCAAGGGTGATTGTAGATAAATTTTGTGATGCTCCTTGTATCATGTACAATTGGTGTCACCCAATCAAGTTTGCCTATGTCCTCCAAAAGAAGGGCAAGGTAATGTGTTGCACAAGGTTTCCAAAAAAGTGTCTTATGTCTATCTTGGAGCAATCTCCTAGCCACCACATATGCTGCTGCATTATTAATTATGATTTGCACCACATTCTCTATGCCCACCTCCATGACAATTTCCTCCAACATTAGACACAATTTTTTAACATTTTTTACTTTGTTTGAGACATCCACCAATTTCCAAAAAACAATCTCACCATTTGAAGCTATCAAAAAATTGATAATGTGCGGTTTTTCCCATCCGTCCACCCATTTGAAAGAACGGTTCAGCCATATTTTGTCTATTCCTTCTTTTGTTCTTCCACTATTAACCTTGCCCTTTCAAAATTCATTAGTGAGCAACCTACAAGTACAAAGTGAAAGTACACAATTTTAATCTTTAAACACAAGGACATAAATTCAACATAAATTAATGAACATAAATTTATCCTAAAATTCAACATAAATTACTATAAGTATTAATTAGCATAAAAAATTAAAATTATTAACCCCCCACTCAAGTCTTTGCGAGAAGACGCCTTGTAGCATTTTCTCGCATATGTCAATACAGTTAACAAACTCTCCCAATAAGGACTACTCGTCACATTGAAAAGAATGTTGTTGAAGCACCAAAAATCTGCACATGCCATATTTGCATGGTCATTCACCTCCCTGTTCCACCATGTAGCTTCTAATGATGGTTGTGCTCTAGGTGTGTTTCTGGGCACACAAAATCTATGTGGAGTGCGTGAAGATTTAGGCGCTACTGTTGGCACTCTAGAAGAAGTAGATGAAGTGGTAGATGTGCTTTGGATGTGTGGACCACGAAAAGAGCCCACTATGCCTTGACATGTATCCTCATTTGATTCTGGTTGGATTTGAACACCATGACCACCAGCTATGGATGCTGCTATGGCTGCCCTTGTCCTCTTCTTTTGCAATATTTTCTCTTCTATAGCTGCAAGTAGGGCATTCGTCTCTCTTTTTATCTCTTTGGTGGTGTTGGCACAAGGCTTGGCATCACGGTGAGAATTGCCTTAAAGATGGTATTCGAGGTGATTTATGCCTCCATGATATAAATTTGTGTTGTTGTTTTAAGAACAGATATGCAGAAAGAAAGCAAATATAAAATGCAACACATAAGACAATGAACACAACAAGATACCCTGGGAAAACCCTCCTCTTGAGGGAGAAAAACCCAGCAAATAGTCTCTCTATATGATGAACAAAAGTAGCAGAAATCTGCTTACAACTCAGGCCCAGCAATGGCCAATAGTGAATGCAATGAGGTCGCACCTCTTCTAGATACATAAGATAAAAATGAGTATGTTCTTCCTTGAAATCGGACCTGCTCTTCTAAAGTGCGAATTCTGCTCTTGAATATAAAATGCAAACTTGCTTGAGATGGAATGTGTTTACAATGACAAAGTGACCTTGTATATATACATCACAAGGTGCCGTTTCACTTAGGTCGGCCTCTTTAGTGAAACAAATAAAAAAATAAATAAATGAGGTCGGCCCAAACAATAATAGATAATAGGGTCGGCCCTTTATTCTTTTATGTTTATTGTATGCTATAAATTAAATAGCCGAATGGCTATACATTTAATTTGCTTTCTCCTTGGAATTTGTGCGATGAAGTGCAGACCATAGCTGCAAAACATCAACAATTTGTGCATCTAATGCAAATAATTGACCCAAGTACTGGTTCTTGATATGCATATTTCTAGGCAGGGTCTCTAGCTCCAGTAGGATGAGTGCTTGTAATGGACGGTGGCACCGATGGGGTGGAGCTTGAGGTTGAACTTGATTCAAAAGCTTCTCTATTTGCCATTATATGATGTATTTAACTTACACATACAAAGTGAAAGCACAAGATATTAATTTTTTAATACAAAAAAATCTAAATTTTACATAAATCACTAAAAATCTGCATAAAATTAGTTTAAATAAATATAAATTAATTTAAATCAATAAAAATTAATATAATGTAAAGATCCTAAAATTTTTTTTTCCAAAAAAAGGGTTAAAATAAAAAAAAGTTTTGTATGCAAAAACCAATGAAACTAGCAAAAAAATTAGAAAAAATAATGAAAAAATGGTGATCAATCCATTTTTTTGGCAATTTAAATGCAAAAATACAACCTAGTTTTAGCATATGATGATGATTTTCTAACGTAGAAGCTGGAATTTGCAACCAAAATGAAATAAAATGTTTAATTTAACCAAAAAACCAAAAACAAAAAACATAAAACAAAAAATTGACTTGTGATTCAAATTTGCCTTCCAAATTCGTAAAAAAGTCCCTTTGAATCTTTTCTCCTTGATGCAAATGTGCTGGAAATCAATAGACAAGGGGGTTGGAGGGGCGTTTTTACTTGTAGAGCAAAAAAAGAAACGCGTTTGGGTTTGATTTTGACTTGGACCCTTTTTGGCTGCCGTGGGTGAGTTTTTTCCATGGACTCACCACTTTTTTTTGGCAAGTACTCGCCACTTTTTTGACGAGTATTTGCCAAAAAAAGCGGCTAGTTTCCTTGGCGAGTAAATGGCTAGGAAACTCGCCGTTCCTTTGTTATTTTTAAGATCAGAAATGTAAACAAGCAGAAAATGCAGCACATGAAACAATGAACACAGTGATTACCTTGGGAAAACCCTCCTACTTGAGGGAGAAAAACCCAGCAACAATATACTCTTATAAATCAGAGGAAAAGTGCAGAAAAGTGCATACAAATTAGGCCCTAGACAAGGCCAAGTTTAATACAATGAATGGAGACACTTCTCTTTGAAGCGAAATACAAATGATGACACTTCTTGTAAAAATCAGATATGCTGCTAGGAGGCGAACTGCTGCTGCTGCTGAAGATGTGAATTGGAGAGTGAATGAATTGATGATAAAATGAGAGGACTCCATCCTCTATAAATACCAAACTAGGCAGCCTTCTCTCTAGGGCCGACCTAGAACAAATATATTTTATTTATAAAAGATGAAGGCCGACCTGCCTTGAGCAAGATATAATTAGGAGAAAATATCTCTTGCCGCTACAACACTAACACCTTCTACTCGACGAGTAGTTGGAAACTCGGTAAGTTTGCATTGAGTTTGCCGACTATGGGAATAACAACTATTTCATGAATTAAAATTTACATTCCGAGGGTTTTTAGAAAATTCGCCATAATGAGAGCACAATATGGAGGTTCTTACAAAACTCAAACAACAGTTTAAATTTGATTCTAATGCTTAAAATTTGAGCTATGAATGGAGCCATTTTCTGCCCTAAAGGTGAGCAAGGCATTTAGTTCAAAGGTAACCGAGAAATGAAAAAGGGAGAGAAATACCTTAATTTATTTTTAAACAGTTCTTGGTTTCTCAAGCCTTTCCCCAAATTAATAAAGCAAATCACCAAACACAATCCAAGCACCCAGCTCAAACACTCTAGGCAACCTACATGCACAACTTTTTCAAAATTTTCTAGCAGAGGGTTTTAGGAGAGCTATTTTCTTTTTCAAAGCAAGAATGAATGGATATGTCCTAAGTTACACATTTCTTTATTCTTTTTTTTTTTTTGATATTTTGATATTTTCTAATTTCCATTTCATTTTTAATTCCCTTTTCTATTTCTTTATTTTCATTTCACAAAACACATAGGCAATTAAGTTAAAGTGCCTATTTTATATTCTTTTCCAAAAACAATAAAATAATATCATTATTTCCCTTCTCGGGATTTATATAATTCAATTTAATTTTCCCAAATAAGAAATATTTTCCAATTACAATTAACTAATTGTAGTAACTCAATCATCATTTCTAATGAATATCAAATAGCATTTTCCCTTTTCATTTTCTTTCCCAATTTCTTGATTCCCAATGTAACGGCACTGTTCACATGCAAGATTTAATCTTTGAAAATAAACAATTGCAAGCATATGGGAAAATAAACAACCATATAAAAATCGAGTATATATTGGTTTTCCATAGCACATAGAACCAAAATCACCACCAATTTTACTTGGGCTAGAGGGGAAAACATAGGTGTCATCATACACTTAACCGAATGCGACAGTGGCTATTGAATTATTAGCCCAAAGTGACATCTCCGATTAACCACCATTGGGGGAAATAACTCAGACCTGCACATTTAGGTGGAGAAATAACCCTATACGTGGACACTTAATGCACACATAAAGCATACTTGCTGAATACATAATAGCTGAAGTAATTATAAACATCCAATGGGGCACAATATCATATAGCATATAAATCAATGCATCAAATGACATACCACAAAGTCTACACAAAGTCTGAATGTGGAAGTTAAATTTGAGGTTGAGAAAGTCCTAGAATCACTTTCTCCTAAGGTCACTCAATCTCAAGGCGTCATGCATAAAATATATAGCCTACCCTATGATATGCTAGCTATTATCAAGATTGACAATAGGAGGATTGTGGGCATGAAGGTAAATGAGATCCTTAGAAAGGTTAAAGCCACCCAAAAGTGCAAAGCATAGCTATTTGTTTTGGAGTAGGCTATGTAGAAGATGAGAGGGCACATTGTCTCTCTAGTATAATAGGGGCTTTTGTCCCCATTTGATGATAATGACATGGATCGAAAGAAGAAGAATTTGGAGCATTGATTGGGCAAAAGCAAGCACACAAGGCATCATTTCAGAGCTAGTCCAAGAGGTTGAGCATTGTAGAGCTATAAGCAATCTTTTATCCATTGGCACAACTTGAGGTGCAGGTCAAGGCTACTATTGAAGACTTGTGTAATATCTCCTACAAGGACATCATTCAATAGGACAAGGCCTTTGAGGCGTTCAAAAGGAGGGAGATCTCAATTGAGTTGGAGTGGAGTTTACTCTAGGCTGCTCTTGGAAAGTTGTGAATATTGCTGGTGCTTTGCGCCAAAAAATTGAAATTTTGTTTGTCTTTTTCTCCATGTTGAAAATTTTGGTGTCTATGTTCATCTTGCAAGCAAGGACCCCATTAGATGTTATTAGAATTGTAAAGCATTCTCTCTTTGTGCTTGGTTCAAGCCAATTGGTTTCTCCTTCATGGGAAGATCTTGTTATGTCCTCCTCTTATAGCCCTGACATCTCTTCAACAATGTGAGCATTTGAATTTTATCTAAGTGTGGTGGATTAGTTGTTTTCACACGATCTTATTGATCATCAGCATTTGACACTCTCCCTTCAGGAATTTGGTCTTTAGTGCAAGAATTTTGGGATTTTTAGAAGGTTGGCTCTTCATATAACGAAGGCATAGGATGGAACATCTTAGAACCATTCAATCTTCCCCAAGCTCAATGTTCCACACATCATACTAGTTTTTTCAGTCTTGCCAACATAATATTGATGCGCCATTCGCTAAGCGTGAACACATGAATAAGGTGGGCCTTGTTGTCTGTGCAAAGAAAAGCCAAAGCATTGTGATGTCAGCTTGGCTAGATGGTAGGATTTTGTGCCTCTAAAAGTTTGTCAATGTGGTAACAAAACATCATTGTGCCTTTGGCCAATGCATCTACGTTGTCACTGGCAGACCCTTCCACTCTATGGCACCATATATAAAGGCACATAACAAGAGCAGTCCAAAATTGTTTGATCTTCCCCAAGATCAATGTTTCAAACATGAATTGAAATTGTCAGTTTAGCAATTTCATATTGGTTTGCCGTTGGTTCATGAATTTATATAAGCAATTTGGTGGCCTTCACCACTTGTCCAACACATATATAACCAAAAGGCAAAATTGACACATGGTAGCTTAGTTCACTCTCAAAAGGTTGTAAGTTTGACCACTCCTTATTGCGGTGTATTGATCAAAACATCCAGGTTCTCATTTTGGTGACTCCCCAGTCCCGTCTTTGCCCTCGACAAAGTCCATTAGCCAATTAAAGGAAAGTAGCTGATTCACCCCATAATGCGTCCCACTTGTGGGACATCTTAATTTTTGCCTAAAATCATATACTTTTTTAGAAAAAAACTAAAAATGATTAAATCCTATAGGGTTTCCATCTAAGGGGGCTTGACTAAAAGGGGTTAGATCAAACACTCTTGGATAGAACCCCCTAGGCTTGAATCAAACTCTTGATGGAGTCTCCTTTGCATCGATCAAAATGCTGACAAAAAAAATTGTTCCACTTTTGGGAAATTAAATGAAGTTATTTGGAAATGCCATTTTGTATGTAGCACTTAGTATTAGCTTTACAAAAATTAAAATGTGCATTATGTTTTCTTTAATACATACTTTTTTAATTTTATAATGAATCTAGGTCCATTAAGAAAAAAACAATGACCTATTCAAGACAAGGATAAATAACATTGTTAGAAAAATCTCAAAAAATGCACTACACTCCACATAGATGTATTTATTTCAATGGATTTTTTTTAACATATATGCTAAGAGAAATGTGTTATGGAATAATATAGGTTTGAAATTTATGTTAGTACTAACTAAAAATTAATAATAAATAAAAAACTACCAAAAATTATCCACGCACTAGATATTGGAGTTAATCATCTAATTCCAATAAATCATGTATTTTTTTTACTTGTAGTGAAAGTTATGTCTTATAGTATAATTTTAATCTATAAAAACAAGTTAAAAGAAATTGATTGAAAATGAAAAAAAAATAATAGAAATACTTCTTTAAAACATTGTAGCACCAGTCTTTATAGAAATGCCACAGCTCATTAGTTCACATCATCCTTAAATTCTTGATCATTTATTCCCTAAAACTGACATAGATTGAAAATATTGCTTTTGAGCATCCCACTTAGGCCAAAAAGTAGGGAACACTATTGTGGGATCACCCAAGTCGGATGCTATACTTATAGGAGACATGACAAGATTTTGCTCCTTCAAAAATTTATAGGACTGACAGTATAATATCATTGTGCCATTGGCAGGAGAAGTATACAAGATAGACTTGTTTGTAGCTGTCCATACCATTTGTTCTTCCACGGTGGACTTGCATTTAGTGGCCATTGCACTCCAAGAGCAAAAACAGGTTCATGAATTTAGAAAGGTGCTGCATCTGAAGGTTCAAAAATCACACGTACGAAAGTGAAAAGGATATCTTGCTGAACTTCCAACATCAAAGTCTCTAGTTCCCAAGCTGATTTTCAAGGAGCTATTCATTTTGAAATTCGATGAAGCACAGTTATGTGTGGGTTATGCATGTGAACAATGCTGAGCATTCCTCTTTTCCAATGCAGTGGTCTTGTTTGCCTTTCGGTTTTTTTGGGCACTTGTTTTGTATAAATGAGGGCTTTATGCTAATTCGTTGATTGAATGTACTAGGAATGCTCATGCATGACGAGATATGCATACATGTATTTTTTTCAAGCGTTTGTTGAATATAGTAGCGCTCATGTATTGTGACTTATTTTAGTGATTTTTGAATTTGTAACTATGCATCACTAACTGATTAAATATATGAAGTCATGATCATTCTATTCTTATTTTGTTCATTTGGTAGCCTTTTACTCATTCAATGAATTCCTAAAATATATTTTTTTTTTACTCATTGTTGTGGAAAGTCTGTGATAACCCACCTCATAAAAGATACTCAGCAAGGCAATGAATAGGGCCAACCCGAGAGAAAGGATATTAATTTATAAAATATGGCAGCGTTGAGTTTTATATTAGAAAACATTTCTTCTATGTGGGCTGACTCATAATGTTAGTTTTTATAATCAGATTAGAACACAGAATTTTAATTCAAAATTCAACACAAATACACAGCATATACCTTGGGAAAACCCTCCAACCTGAGGGAGAAAAACCCAGCCAATATATCTCTTATATATTGATTGAATAAGAGCAGAAATCTGCTTACAACTCAGGCACAAATAAATGCCAATTTGATACAATGACTGATAGCACCTCTCTAAGATGCAGGATACATATGAATATATTTCTCCTTGAATCGAACTGCTGCTACATAATGTGATCTGCTGCTACAGGTGCGATCTGCTGCTACAGGAATGTGAATTATGCTGAATGAACTTAAATTATCAAATGAATGAAGTGAACTTGAATATATAATGATTGCACTAGGGTTTGCACCCCTTCACAAGATGCAGTCAGCCTTGCAAGGAAAGAGACCCATCTCTTTGAAATTCGTGCCTCTTCTAGAAGGTCGGCCTCCAGGAAAAATCGTGACCCTTCATTTTAATTATTTAACAATAATTAATATTTATTTCTTGCATGAATGAAGGCGCCTCTTCACATTTAATATTCATTACATAAATTTAAATAGCCTTATGGCTACATTTAAATATATTCTTCTAAAGATCACGCTTGGAAGTAGAATCCCGCGGCTGTATATCATCAACACTCCCTCTCAGCTAGGGAGGAATACTTCCAGCTGTACAAGACATATCACCTCATCGTGATGTTGATCAACATGGCTACACCCATGTGAGAAAGAGCTTATCACCTCATCGTGATATTGGATATCACCTCATCGTGATATCAACCATCATGGCTACACCCATGAATGGTATGTACAAGTGCACATCACTCAATGTGATGTTGTCACCTCATCATGACGTTCACCATGGCTCTCCCAGAGGGTGAAAACACAAGTACAAGAAAAATCATCATGGACTCTCTCATGTGATGTTGTCATGGAGTCACACACATGACATCCACCATGGATCTCCCAGAGGGTGGAAAGAAGGGCTTTCACCTCAAATCTCAAAGAGAAATGCATTATCAAGGGCTTGCACCTCAAATCTCTCTCAAAAGAGAAATGCATTAAAAGAGGATCACTGATACTGAGACTCCTTCTCAGTCAAGGCTTGATTCTCCACCATACCAAGCTTATCTCGAAAGTACACAAACTTTACCCTAGAGAGAGGCTTGGTGAGAATGTCTGCCGTCTGCTCATCAGTGTTGATATACCTCAACTGAATTGCTTTCCTCAATACCATATTTCTGATATAGTGGTATTTGATTTCCACATGCTTAGTTCTTTCATGAAACACAGGGTTGACAAAAAGATTTACACAACTCTGGTTATCACAATGAATGATAGTTGGCTCCATTGATTGTCCAAACAATCCTGCAAGGAGCTTTCGAAGCCACACTGCTTCTCGAGCTGCCACACAAGCTGCAATATACTCGGCCTCTGCTGCACTTAGTGCCACAAAAGACTGCTTCCTACTACACCAAGATATGATTGCAGACCCCAAACTAAAGCAACAACCAGAGGTACTCTTCCGATTAGTAACACACTCTGCCCAATCAGAATCTGTAAAACCATGTAGCTTCAAATCCATACCTGAAGAGTATCTCAACCCATATCCAACTGTGCCACGCAAGTATCTTAGGATATGTTTTGTTGTAACAAGATGTATCTGCCTTGGTTCACACATGAACTGACTGAGTGCACTCATTGCATAGCAGATATCTGGTTTAATGTTGACTAGATACATCAATGAACCAATCAACTGGCTGTACATCGTAGGATACACCAAATCTGAACTGGTTGCAACCTCCTTCAACTTATGTAAGTTGGTCTCCATAGGCGTAGACATGGATTTGCAATCTATCATACCAAATCTCTTCAAAATGCCAATGGTATACTTCCCTTGACTTGGAATCATTTCATTTGGCTTTTGCCAAACTTCTAAGCCAAGAAAGTAATGCATGAGACCAAGATTCTTCATTTCAAATTCAGAAGCTAACTCCTTGCATTTGAGAATGAGGTGTTCTTCTCCAGTAATAATCAGATCATCAACATACAAAACCAAGATCAATGCTTCACCATTAATTACCTTGAAGTAGAGGTTTGAATCAACATCATTCTTTGAGAAACCCAAACTTAATAGGTAATGATCAATCCTTTCGTACCAAGCATGAGGAGCCTACTTAAGACCATACAAGGCCTTCTTCAGCCTGCAAACATGAGACTCCTTCCCATGTACCTCAAATCCATCAGGTTGCTCAATATATACCCCTTCCTCTATTACACCATTCAGAAAGGTTGTCTTCACATTCATTTGGTGAATCTTCCATCCTCTAGATGCAGCAATAGCAATGATGGTCCTGACTGAAGTATAACGAGCCACTGGAGCAAAGGTTTCTTCATAGTCAACTCCCTCTTTTTGTGAAAACCCTCTAGCCACGAATCTAGCCTTGTACTTCTCAATGCTCCCATCAGCCGCATGCTTGATCTTGAGGAGCCATTTAGAAGATACCACAGATTTGCCTTCGGGTCTAGGAACGATGTCCCAAACATCATTCTTAAGTATGGACTGATACTCTTCAGACATAGCATCTTTCCAAACCTGTTGACTAGAAGCTTCCTCAACACTGGAAGGCTCTGACTCAATAATCTGACTCATCAGAGCTACATAACCGAAGAACTTATTAGGTCTCTTACTTTCTCTGAAAGTTCCTCTTGGGGCTGCAAAACTTTTTGCCTCCTACATTGTTTTCCTAGCCCAAAGAGGTCTTTTTCTTCCAATCACAATATCTGTAGGCCCATCCGTAGGTTCCAAGGGCTCAACTGGATCAACATCTTCTTTAGGTTCTGAAGCCTCCCTCTGATTCTTAGGAACATGGTCAACTTCCATATCCTGAGGAGGCTCTTCATCATCGATCTCCATATGAGTGCCCTTGGATCTTCTGAATGCAACATCTTCTTCAAATGTGACATCTCTATTGATCTCAATTAACTTCTACCTCGGAATGTAGATTCTGTAGGCTTTTGATGTCTCACTGTAACCTACCAAAATTCCCTTCTTGCCAGAAGGTTCCAATTTTGCCCTGTTTTCCTTTGGTACATGAACATACACTGGACATCCAAAGATCCTCAAATGACTTACTTCAGGCTTCACCCCTGAGAATGCTTCTTCAAGAGTTATATTCTCCAAGATCCTGTGAGGACTTCTATTTAGAACATAAACAACTGTCCTGAATGCTTCAACCCAAAGGGAGGTTTGCAAGTCTTGGTCATGAATCATGGCTTTGACTGCTTCCACAATAGATCTGTTCTTTCTTTCAACAATGCCGTTCTGTTGAGGATTATAAGGAACGCTGAACTCCCTCTTAATCCCAGCCTCAGTGCAAAAGTTACGGAAGCTGACAAAGGTGTACTCTCCTCCGTTATCGGATCTCAAGACTTTTCTCCTCTTCCTGGACAAATTCTCCACCTGAGCTTTGAATTCTTTGAATCTCTCTAAAACTTCCTCAGATTCTTTAGATTTCAAGAAATAAATCCAAGTCTTTCTAGAGTAGTCATCAATAAAAATAATGGAATACAAGAAACTACTCGAAGAAGCAACAGACATTGGACCACATAAATCAGAATGAATAAGATCTAGAATACATTTGGATCTACTTTCAGTACTATGGAATGGACCTTTTGTATTCTTACCCAAAGCGCATGCTTTGCAGGTTCCTTCATGCTTCTGGTTGAATTTTGGAAGGCCGGTGACCATCTTCTCCATAATAGGTAGAGCTCGAAAGTGAAGGTGAGCCAATCTTCGATGCCAAAGATCACACAAACTTGAAGAATCATGCACTAGAGCCTGAAGTGGACAAGTGCATAGTTTGTAGAGACACCCATGTCTAACTCCAATCACCCGAGCAAACTTGATGTTTGAGTTCTTGGTCCATACAAGAACTTTGCTTTCTGAAAATGCAACTTGGTACCCCTTGTCTTCCAAGGCTGAAATGGAAGCAAGGTTTCGTTTGATGCCTGGAACAAATAGCACATCATCCAATTGCAAGGAAATGCCGGAATCCAAGTGAAGAGAGGAGGTCCCAACTCCTTTCACAGAGTAACTAGCATCATCTCCAATAATGACTTGTTCACTAGAATCTTTTTCCACCAGATTAGATAGATGCTCCCTAAATCCAGTGATGTGGTGAGAGGCACCACTATCAATCAACCAAGTGTTGGTGTCGGTGGTTACATTGCTTGACAAGGCTGAATAGAAAAGATATTCACTTGAATCCTTCTGCGGAGAGACATCATTAACATCTGCAATGGAGGCCTGTTGCCTAGGCCTGGTAGGACATTCCTTTTCAAAGTGACCATACTTGTCAGATCGAAAACATTGGACTTTGGAGAGGTCCCTCTTCTTCTTGAATGTAGGAACACCATCAACTTCTTTATCTCTATTCCTCGTGAAATATCCTTTCTTTCCTCCTTTCCCTTTCTTCTTGAAGGATTGAGTGGCAAGAACATGAATGTCTTCATTAGAGGAACTTTGACCAATACCTCTTGCAGCCAATCTAGACTCTTCTTGAATGCAGTTTGCCCTCAAGTGATCAAACTTGGGAAGTTTTGATCTTGCACTGATTCTTTGAATGTAAGACTCCCAAGATGCATGAAGACCATTAAGAGCCAACATGGTCAAGTCCTTGCTGTCAACAACATGCCCAATAGAAGAGAGCTGATCTCTCAACTCAGTTATTCTCATGAAGTAAGCAATTCTCCTTTCGCCATCTTCAAATGATGGAGTTGTTGCTTTAGTGCAAGTGCCCGGCTTGTGTTATTGATTTCGTACATCTCCTCCAAGGTTTTGAACATCTCTCTTGCCGTCTTTAGCTTGGAGACAATAGGAACAATATGATCCTTTACGGAATCAACTAACATCTTCTTCGCCTTTATATCTTTCTTCTTCCATTCAGCCTTTTCTTCCTCTTCCGTAGGCTCGGGAGCTGTGCTCTCCACGAATTTTGCCAACTCACTTTCCTCCAAGGTGAGCATAATTCTGAATCTCCATGAAGTGAAATTCGATGCTCCCTCAAGCCTATCCTCAATCTTAAGACCGTTCACCATCTTGACGAAGAGATAGAGGAAATCAACAAGGGGAAGAGAACAAAGGGTATCGCTGTAAATAAGAAATCTGATCAAGATCTTCTTCAAACCCGCTTTGATACCATGTTAGTTTTTATAATCAGATTAGAACACAAAATTTTAATTCAAAATTCAACACAAATACACAGCCAATACCCTGGGAAAACCCTCCAACCTGAGGGAGAAAAACCCAGCCAATATATCTCTTACATATTGATTGAATAAGAGCAGAAATCTGCTTACAACTCAGGCACAAATAAATGCCAATTTGATACAATGACTGATAGCACCTCTCTAAGATGTAGGATACATATGAATATATTTCTCCTTGAATCGAACTGCTGCTACAGAATGTGATCTGCTGCTACATGAATGTGAATTATGCTGAATGAACTTAAAATATCAAATGAATGAAGTGAACTTGAATATATAATGATTGCACTAGGGTTCGCACCCCTTCACAAGATGAAGTTGGCCTTGCAAGGAAAGAGACGCGTCTCTTTGAAATTCGTGCCTCTTCTAGAAGGTCGGCCTCCAGGAAAAATCGTGACCCTTCATTTTAATTATTTAACAATAATTAATATTTATTTCTTGCATGAATGAAGGCGCCTCTTCACATTTAATATTCATTATATAAATTTAAATAGCCTTATGGCTACATTTAAATTTATTCTTCTAAAGATCGTGCTTGGAAGTAGAATCCCGCGGCTATATATCATTAACACATAAGAGGAAGGCATTGCTCATAATAAATAAAAGTAGGGATTACGTATTTTATAGAGCCGACCCAACTTTGGAAATTAAAATAAATATATATATATATTTGATTCGTAATACGCAACCCTGGTTGCATGATTTGTATTAATTTCCAAAAAGATTTTACATATCATAAGAGCCCGCAGTCATAGGGCGCAAAAGTAAGGCATGAAATACAACCCAAACCCAAAAACGTAGTAACCGCACATCCCCATTACCAAAACATGATTTTCTGCAGGCCAAATACAAAATACCACACATCCCAAAATCATTCAACCTCGTCATAGAAGTTGCCTTCCTCCACCATAGCAACAAAGTCCATTGCCCATTGAATCCCACCCGAGCTCAACGTCTATGACGAGCAAGGCCGTGAGCATCCAGATTCATAATGAATAGTTGGCGCGCCACATTCACACCCCAGTGAAGCATCCGCCCTATGTCATTCAGCCACGGGATGCCAACGCCAAGTTCAACCATCGTAACGATGTCTAGATTGTCCACGAGGATGGCTGGCTGAAAAACTAGCCACAGTAACAACAGACACTACACCTTAGGAATCTCCATGTCAGTAGAGTAGCTAGGAACAGGGACGAGATGTCAGAATTCACACGGTATCTGTTAGAAGAAATGGAGAAGTCCCGGCCAATCACCATTGTCATAGCCTCGAGACAAAGAATGTCCTTTACAAGGCATAATTACTAAAGTCTTCGATCTGTGATAAAACCCAAGAAAGCCGATTACCTCTTAGAGCCTCGCAACCTCACCGGAGTCTGCATTGTTTGCATCGTGAAGGCGCAACGACCACCATGCCAAGCTTAAATAAATCGTGAATTAATTTCACACGAATTGCCAACCATAAGCTTTGTCAGCCCAAGTGTGTCATGCCGAACATGTCCAGCGCTGGACACCATTGTAAGGACATACCTCTAATGGCAAGGAGAATTTAAGTACATGAAAATCTTGTTACAAGCAAGTGCAATCTTAGGTCGTGGTATGGTAGAGCAGCACCGATACTTCACAAGGTCGCTAGCGTGCCACTTGCCCAAACGCACCACATCAGATCCGAGGTGGGCAGGAGTCATTGATGTGAATGACGTCAGGTCAACCACACATAATGTCATTGCAGAGACACCCATCTGAGAGGGTACCAAATTGGGAGGCACCGTCAATTCATCATTTCAGAACAGAAAAAAATTCCCATGTGCCGAATCTAGCCATACCAGGGCATAGACAAATGAGCCCAAATGGCACATGGGCAGCAGCATTACTTGCCCTCAACCCCAACATTTGCTAGAGCGTCAACCTCACCATTACCCTCCCTATAAATGTGGTTTATTGTGAACATCTCAATATTCTGCAGTAGCTCTAATGCCTTCTTGAGCAGTGCTCGGAGTTTCCAATTTGGAGTATCACCATGCCTGATGGCATTGACAACCAATGCCGAATCACCCTCAATAGCAAGTTTCCTTATCCCTAATTCTCTGCACAGTGTAATCCCATGTATGACAGCCATGAATTCTACTTCATTATTAGTGCCCTCGGGCAAATGTTTCGCTGAAGTCAAGATGGACTTGCCTTGCCAGTCTCTAACAATATATCCAGCGCTAGACAACCCGGGGTTTCCTTTGGAGGCACCGCCAAAATTCAATTTGTACCATCTCATTGGGGGGGGGAGACCAAGCCACCATTTCTCTTGTCAGTTTAGCCTTAGACCCCCCGATCCCCACCTAGGCCGGAATCCAAAGCGAGGGCCAGACAAATTGCAGCCTACCATCCCAATTAGAGAAAACCTTATCTTTGTCCACCTTCTGAGCAAGTTTTGCAGTCAAAGTCTCCATCACGATAGCTTCCTTCTTGGGGATCAATACAATAAAAGTATTGTTAACTTTGTTGAGCAGGTTCCCAGAATTCCAGGAAGCCTAAATTTAAATTATGAAGAGGAGTGACATTTCATGAGGCCGACCCTTGTGAATAATTGTCTCCTTTGTGAAGAAGCACGAAATAGATATATAAGGAGATAGCTTGGTGTCTAGAAAGGGAATCTGGAACAATGCAATATAATCAGATCTAAAAGCAGATGCATGATCAATGAATGGATCATCAAAGGAACGAAATCAATAAAATCTGATATGGAAGAAGATCAGAAAATATAATAAAACCTGCATTCAGAAAAGCAACAGCTATTGATCTCATAAATGATTGGTGTGCAGTGGTTGCATATGCATTCAAGATATATTATTTGCTAGTCTTATAAGTATATATACATATCTAATTTCATAATGACTAACATACAATAAGGAGAGATATATTATGTCTAAATTGCTAAATAAGGGAAATAGTGAACTTATTTATATTCTTATGATCTACATCCTTCTCTTTAAGCAATCATGTGTAAGATTGGGAAGGAAGCATGATTGGGAAGGACGCTAGAGGGATTGTCTTGGTGGATGTCTCTAAAGGAATTTTCTTGGTTGGATGTTCCTACAAGGAATTGTCTTGGTTGGATGTTCCTTGATTTGGCGCCCTATCATGCGTTTCTCTCTCATCCCTACCATGATTGGTTATTGAGAAAGAGTCTATAGATTAGATTCAGATTTAAGTTTAACATTATTTCATAATGTTAATAGTTCATTTATTCTTAAAGTTCAATATGTCTTATATAATTTGCTATGGAATATTCTTTGTTAAACATTTTTATGTTGTGTAATTGTCCCTCAAGGCAAATTTAAGCATACTCCAAGAAGGGGACATTACAATTCGTATCATAGCCTTAATTCTGCCAACCTGTGAGACAAACCGACTTTAACCACCATTCAATTAGGATTAACTATTCAGCCTTCTTCTTAAGTAGGACAATAATGCATTTCTATATGTGTGCCTTTCACATGTATGCTTCGTGTCTTATGTGTATTCATGTGTATACTTCGTGACTTGCATGTATTCATGCGTATACTTCGCGACTTACACATATTCATGTGTATACTTCATGACTTATGTGTATTCATGTGTATACTTTGTTACTTACATGTATTCATGTGTATACTTCATGTCACATGACTTACGTGTATTCATGTGTATGCTTCGTGACTTACGTGTATTTGTGTGTATACTCTGTCCGTGTATTACGTGTATTTATATGTATACTTCGTGTATTGCGTGCATTTATGTGTGTTTGCTTCATGCTTGAGCTGTCTTCAACAAGTTTACTCCATGTGCGTTCATGATTACTTTATGCTTAAAATTATGAAAATGCCAAATCTATAAAAGCTTTATCTGTCAAATACTTCTTGGGTTAAGGAGCACTAACAAATTAATGTATCTAAAATTGAACTATTATTAGCCACCAAATGCAAGAGTTGTAACTATTGAAGTGAAAAGGTGTGACTGCCTCAAACTTGAGATATAAAAGAGAGAGCATTTCATCTGAGGAAGACATCCATGAAGAATTCAATTGAGAATAGAACCTTAATTAATTTTGCAAGTGAATTAAATTAGGTTCTCAAGAACAGTGATGATGTGAGAAAGGTTGTGACTCTTCAAATGTGAAAAGTTGTGACCCTTCAAATGTGAAAGACTATGACTCCTTTATAATGAAGGGCGATAAAGGATAAATCAATTCATTGACATTCAACAATCAATCATCACTCATCTATCCATCAAGAAATCAAGCAATCATTGCTCACCTATCCATCTAAAAAATAAGCAATCAAAATATAAAAAAGATTCCTAAGGAAGGAACAATCAATCATAACAATTCAACATAGTTGTTGATAAAATCTAACAATATAACTTGTCTTTCAATTCTCAAATAGAAATTCACACATTGCTGATACAAAGATGGATTAAGATTATATCACTTTCAAACTTCTAGATATAAGTGCACCGAGATATCATCTTGACCTAGGATTGGCAGTCTCTTGCAAGCCAAACAATAACATTAGAAGTCCACAAAACATTCCAAAACAATCTACAATGATTTACCCATAACACACCCTTTGAAACATCATAGAGTGAATTATTATGAGCATGCCTATTCGGAATTAGAAATAGTATTAAAAACCTAAATTCGACACAAACTCTGATCTGCCAAAACAACATCTTGAGAGAATATAATGAAGACAACTCAATTCTTTAGGAACCTACAAGTAATAAATTCTGACTCTTAGAGAGACCTTGGGAGAAATTTTGGAAAGAACCATTGGCACTATAATTTAAAGTTTATGTTTTGAGATTTATCATAGAACTTCATTGAGGTAGGAGCGCATTTGTCCTAATAAAGAGTAAGATCATAATGCACAATTCAACCTTGTAACATTGATCTAGTAAGCTTGAACTAGTGATATTTCATCCAAAACTCTTCTTCTCCCAAAATCATTTTCCTTGATTTGAGTAACTCTACTTTCATGATTGAAGGTCAAAGACATCAATTTTAGGCATATATGTATCTTAGAGAAATTTGATTCACATCAAGGTTCACCCAAATTTGTTACATTATGGGCCCATAACCCACATATCCCAAGATCATTTTCACCTCTCAAACTTTGAAAAAAAAAGTTGATATTGTTTAAATGAATTAGGTGAAATAAAACAATACTTTCCCAGGATATGAAAATAATCTTAGTGTCAAACATAGGATATGTCAAATCTTTACAAGAGGATGACAACCTCCCATTGATATAGGAATTGGATGTTAGTGTCAATCTCTAAGTTCAAATTCTATGAAGTGTTCGTGGGTGCTAACTGTTTTCTATGGACTCTAAGACTTTTGTACATCCAATAATTTGTGATTGAGGATTATCTAGGGAATATATATACTTAGAAGGTTATAACATGTCATTAATTAGGAGTCTATGACAAGGGGATATATATCGAAAGATGTTTGACTAGGTTGAGTGTTACAAAACCCTATAAGCTATTTTATATCCTCATTAGAAACGAACTTACCTCAAAAATTTGTTGAATGTTTACACAAAATGCAACAAGGGTAATCAAGAGTTTGTATTCATTGCTCTGAATCCTTGTGGTAATGAAAGGAGAGAAAACTTGTCTGAAATAACAGGTCGTGCCAATTTCCAACTCTTGGTTTTGTTGTTGAGAGTTATTGGGAAGTAGTAGTGCATATGTCAGAAGAATATTGGACAACAAATTGTCCTCATACTTTAGGGGATGGTATTAACCTTACCGATAGTCAAGTAAGGCAAGTATACTATCATTTTCTCTTCAAGGACATCATTGTAGTATAGAGTTAGACATAGCCAAGACAATTACCACTAGTTGTAGACCTTTCAATTCCTAGAGGATCACAACAGAAGCTAATTACATCACAAAAAAGAGCAATGCTTAAAATTACAAATCTTAGCTTGTGATTGCTTGAGGACAAGCAATCTTGGGCTGGGTGGACTGTGATGACCCGCCTCATAAAAGATACTCAGCAAGGCAATGAATAGGGCCGACCCAAGAGAAAGGATATTAATTTATTAAATATGTCAACGTTGAGTTTTATCTTAGAAAGCATTTGTTATATGTGGGCCGACTCATAAGAGGAAGGCATTGCTCGTAATAAATAAAAGTAGGGATTACATATTTTATAGAGCCAACCCAACTTTGGAAATTAAAATAAATTAACTTTAAATTATGAAGAGGAGTGACATTTCATGAGGCCGACCCTTGTGAATAATCGCCTCCTTTGTGAAGAGGCACAAAATAGATATATAAGGAGATAGCTTGGTGTCTAGAAAGGGAATCTGGAACAATGCAATATAATTAGATCTAAAAGCAGATGCATGATCAATGAATGGATCATCAAAGGAACGAAATCAATAAAATCTGATATGGAAGAAGATCAGAAAATATAATAAAACCTGCATTCAGAAAATCAACAGCTATTGATCCCATAAATGATTGGCGTGTAGTGGTTGCATATGCATTTAATATATATTATTTGCTAGTCTTATAAGTATATATACATATCTAATTTCATAATGACTAACATACAATAAGGAGAGATATATTATGTCTAAATTGCTAAATAAGGGAAATAGTGAACTTATTTATATTCTTATGATCTACATCCTTCTCTTTAAGCAATCATGTGTAAGATTGGGAAGGAAACATGATTGGGAAGGACGCTAAAGGAATTGTCTTGGTGGATGTCTCTAAAGGAATTGTCTTGGCTGGATGTTCCTACAAGGAATTGTCTTGTTTGGATGTTCCTTGTTTTGGCGCCCTATCATGTGTTTCTCTCTCATCCCTACCATGATTGGTTATTGGGAAAGAGTCTATAGATTAGATTCAGATTTAAGTTGTTCATTATTTCATAATGTTAAGAGTTCATTTATTCTTAAAGTTCAGTATCTATTATATAATTTGCTATGGAATATTCTTTGTTAAACAATTTTATTTTGTGTAATTGTCCGTTAAGGCAAATTTAGGCATACTCCAAGAAGGGGACATTACAAAGTCTGTAGTTAGTGAATGTTAAATCTAGTTTAATGGATGGTTTCTCGAATGTTCATTTAGATTATAACTTTGAGTTCAACATTTGTTTAGTTTCTTTCTCTCATTCCACCCTCAATTTGGTTTGGAAGAGCTCATTGAAAATCTCATGAAGACTCAGCTTTTAGAATCCTGGAGGTTGTCTTGTAAACCATGTCCCATGTTTAGAGGCTTCCTGTTGGCTCCACAGTTGCCGTTGCACCAAAAGATTGACCTGTTAATGCCCGATACAACTGCCAGAGTTAACGGATCCACAGGAGGCGGTTAGTCCATGTCATAAATCCCGAGGGGAGCGCTGACCATCTGCCAACAAACTCCCCCTCAGCGTTACCCGAGGGGATTCGAACCTGGCACCTTTGGCTTTGATACCAATTGTTGGCCCCACAGTTGCCGTTGCACCAAAAGATCGACTTGTTAATGCCCGATACAATTGCCAGAGTTAACGGATCCATGGGAGGCGGTTAGTCCATGTCATGAATCCCAAGGGGAGCGCTGACCATCTACCAACACTTCCCATGTTTGATGCAAGTTTATGTGAAAATGTAAACTTGAATATCAATAGTGACCAAGCAAGGATTTAAGTATAGCTCACAAAATGAGGAATGTTTAGGATTTGGTTCAAAACATGGCTCGATGCAAAAAAATTCTTATGGGTAGAACAAGGAACAAGAAATGCTTTGATTCCATCTTCTGTCTCCTATAAGGTGTAGCCGAGACTTTTTTCTTTCTCTTGATCTTAATTGGGTTGGTACTATTCCCACATGAACATCCCATTTTGGTATTTGGCAGATTTCTATGTCACGTGGATGATCTGTTCCTCATAATCTGACGAACTTTCCAACCTTCTTTGCACTTTCTTTTGATATTTTTTTTTAACTTATATTGTGGGTTCACAAATCCATTCTTCTGATTCACTAGCAAAGTATTATGAAATACACTTATTCTATTCGACTTGTCTATTGTTAGTTAGGCTAACCAATGTTAAAGATGCTTTGGCTCCACATGTTCATGTAACAAAGGTTAAACATAAAATATCAATAACAGAACCGATGAACAACACTAGAAGTATAGAAAGAGTGCAATCTCTCTTGGTATAAATTAAAGGAGCTACCAGGTGAAACACAGTGTCTATTCAAACGGTAAATAAGTGTTTAAATTAACCCCCTATGATTTGTTTTTTCCAGTTGTCGATTTTAGTTTACAACAGCATTATCATGTTTCTATTCAATAATGTTCTCAGCAATACTTGTTGTTTTCTGTTTTATTAATTCCATAGCCTCTGGGACATCTCCATAAAAAATGAGTTTCCATTTACACTAAACGATAAATTCACTGCAACAATCACCCAGAAGTATGTGAGCATATAGAAAAGCATTTGTCACTTTAGTGGCATTGATGCGGTGTGGCAAAAGTGTAAATGAAATTGAATTACCTAAAAAACTTGACAAAAACTTGGTTAACTAAAAAATGAATATTATATTCATTATTTTTTATTTTTTAATTTCATGTCAAATATAGCACATAGAAATTAGAAATAAACATAATCTATTAAAAAAATCCCAGTAATGAAAAAAGCAAATAGGATTTTTGAAAACAGTTGTTTTGTTTTTACCTAAGAGGGTTTATGTAAAAAATATATGGTTGGTGCTATAATGTAGGCAAGTGCTACTGTCTTTGAACATAGCCTGGGCAATCCAATGTTTTATACTGAATGCTTATTAGGATATAATTAAAAAATAAATCCTCATTAGTGTTTAAAATTTTAACTCAAAACTTAATGTGTTCAAAATTAAACTTGAAAAGTTGGAATGCCCTAGGCCTAACCCTAAACTATAAATTTCCAACCTTCCCCTGCTTTTTTTCCTTTTGTCACTGTAAAAATATTTAAATAAGCCAAAGATGGAAAGGTACACAAAAAAGTTTAAGAACCATTTTTTGAAAAACTCTGGAAACAGCATAGCAAATGAGGCAGGTGCTGCTTACTTGGGGTTAAATGTGAGTTTTTGAAGTCTAATGCTACTATTGATGCCATCTTCTATAGAGAAATCTGATAAATTTAACTCTAAAAGGTGCGCCATATCACTCCAGGAACCATGGAATACCGCAATCAATATGCCCATTGGTTACAGGACATACAGCTGAAAGACTGAAACTAGTGTGTTGTCTTTGTTATTTTATTCTGGATTCCTCTCTATAACAGCAGGATGAGCTAGTTCCAGTGGCACATTATTACAAGCACATGATGTTTTCTAAGCTCATCGAGAGCTCGTTCAACAGGCTTTTTACAAGTTTTTTTGTTGTTCTGTAGTTCTTATCATGATCTTATATTGTATTTTATTTTCTGCAGGGAGAATGTGGTGTCACTGTAGAATGGTCTATCTGCCAATGTCATATTTGTATGGGCGGAGATTTGTGGGACCTATAACGAAGACTGTTCTCTCTTTAAGAAATGAGCTCTATACAATGCCTTATGAGAAAATAGACTGGAATATAGCACGTAATATGTGTGCAAAGGTTACTACTTTTCTCTTGCTTTAATATCTATTCCTTTTGTTTTCTGCTATATAAATGCGTTAAATTCAGTTTTAATTGCTAGAGTTTTGCTTTAATATCTATTTCTCATATGACACATAAGAACATTGGAGTGCTTGTAGGAAAATCTCAATAGACTTCACTTGAACGAAGAAAATAAACATATTACTCTTCTTAATATTTAATTATGAAAAAATGTCAACAGAACTGGAGGTTACATATTTTTCTAAAGGCTGGGTGTGTTAAGTATTCCCCATCCTCATTTAGGTTGAATTCCAAGTACAGACATGTGAAACATGTGATGGGTGGCTTCCTGTCTTAACCATATAAAATCACTGCAGATATATTCAATGGTGTCATTTGAAGGCATTGCAGTTGAGCTAACCATGCTTGTAAGCACATCAACACCATTAGCTATTTAATCTTTTCAAACACATACTAAGAGGCATTTAATGGTTTCCAACATAAAGTAGCAAGAGAGCCACTTTCTTGAAATTCAGTGACCAGTGAATGCAATAAATTGTGCAATAACTGTAATACATTTGTGGGAGCCACTTAAAGTAATTAAAACTATGAAATTACATGTAATGCATTATAATGACAGTGCTTATGAACTCTAGGATTCTTATACTTCTTGACATTTTCACTTGCGTCCATGTTTTTCTTCAAATATGTGCTTCAGTAGCTTCCTCTTTAACTGTGCTTGAATTGTTTTTGAAGTCGAATTTTTTGCCTCCATCACTAAATTTGAATTCTATAGTTACTAGACTTTAATTTCTTGCTTGCGTTTGTTTCATTAATGCCAGATTATTTGCTATCTTTATTCAATCATTCACCTTTCCTCCTTTTCCCTCTCAAGAATAGCCTCTTAGAAAGTGAAGAGTTTTGTTGTACCCATATGGGTTTTTTGTATTGAGTCATGATTTAAGCCAATTTTTTTTGTTTCAGTTCTCAAAGCCATACTTGATTCCTTGTGTCTAGTGGTTATCAATGTTGTTGTGATTGTTTTTAGCTAACAACTTTGCAGGGCCAATGAAAGGAGTTTTCAGTGCAGCAAGAAGGGCAAAGACAAAAGCTTGGATTATGAAGGAACTTCAAATACGTTTGAATACAATGAAATGGTCAGTAGGGCTATTGGATTACACATAGACAAAGGAAGAACACTTTTTGATGATTTCAAATTAGAAAAAGGTAAGTAAGTGGTGAGGAACACACTAGGGAGAGAGACTGTCATATTTTGGTGACCTTAAAGTGAAAAAGTAGATTGGAAAAAGTACATGAACTTTTCAATGTCAATTACAATTTATAACAAAAATCACTTAAACTGACTTTAAAATGTCTTTTATCACTTAAGTGTCAAAATTCAACATTAGGACATAAGAAAAAAGTGCATCAATATCTCTAGGGGCATGCTAGGAGAGAGAAAATTATTGAGTCGAGTGAAAAACATAAGAAAGAGTGCAATACACCCCTAAGAGTGTGCACAAGCCACTTAATGTCATCTTTGAACAAGAAAAAGTACATTTAGGATCTTGGGTGCATGCTACATGACTGAAGTTACTAAAGTTAATTGGAAAATAAAAGAAAATGTGCCATTTCATCTCTTGAGTTTGCACTTGGAGGGTTGGATGTCAAAATTCAATGAAATAACATAAGAAAAGTGACCTTCAAGTGTTAAAAGTGTGCTCCTAAAGAGGATAATGCAATTTTTGACTATGAACAAGTGTCATTCAAGTGATAAAGTGTGCCAGTCAAAGTGAAACGCAATTCAAAAGTGCATGCAAGGGTCAAAAAGTGTGCGTTATGAAGGATAAAGTACTCAAAAACATGGAGAGTTGCTCAAGGAAATTAAAAAGTGTGCCTTAACATAGAGATGTCCAAGTCTCACTTTCAAAACACCAAAAGACAAGATCTAACAAATTTCCCAAAATTTGTGATAGAAAATTTGGTAAAAATTCAGAATTGGAGTTTAACTTTAGAGCATCATGTCACTCAATGCTGCTTCAAATGCTTATTGTGACCACTTGGTCAAAAGCTCTTGAGGTCCTCTTTCCAACAAATTTGAAATCAGTTTGTTTTGAGATCCATGTGAGATGTACAACAAACAAACAAATTTTGCAGGGAAAATCAGCAAAAAAATTATCTAAGAGTCTTGGGGACGAATTCATAGCTGATCCATGGGTTTTTGGGCCTTGGTGCGATAGTAGGGTTGGATTTGACTCAAAATGATGGCAACTTGCTAGATCTTATAAGCAACTCTTGAATGGAAACCCTTATAGATTGACCTCCAATAAGTAATTTGGAGCAACAAAAGACAAAATCCACTATCTTGGATACTTGGACTCATTGGCGAATTAAAATTTGCTTCGCCAAGCTCCAAACTGCATTTGCAATACAAAGCAACAAAGAGAAATCCCCTAGAATCTAGTATTTCTATTAAGATTTTCTTGTTCTCCAAAATATCATTCGATGCAAGAGAAGAGAATACTTAGCTTTTTAAGAAAATACAAGATTTGCAATCTAGATCTCCAAAAAGGCTAACAAGAAGCAATCCTACAAGCTTTGTTACCATGTAAGATTTGGCTATGGAGGTAGCCATCTAAGATCAAGAAAGCTCCAAGAAATCACAAAGGAATTGGAAGACCATAATGATAGAATAGTGCTATACTATTCAAGGATGCAATATACAAAAGAGATTCAAGAAAGATGCTCAACAATGAGCTACAAGTGGATATATATATATTACACCAATAAGAGATGTGAATGTACAACCAATGTGGGATGATAGGGGATGTAGTCACATGTGTACAGAACATTTCCACCAAGCTAGTAAAGTACAAGTCATATGTGCAAGTACAACCTACCAAAGCAAGCTTATCCTATCCTAGGCGCATAATATGCAATAAAGAAAATAAACTAAATGCAAAAAATTAAACAATGCACCAAAAATATGTAATCCTATATATACATATGTATTTTGAACTAAATTTCACTTTTAATATGCATTTGTATCTATTAAACATATATGTGCACACATATATGTATCCACATTTTTTTTCTTAAATTAAAATAACATATTCTGATTTAATCTATGACCATATTTCCACTTTTAATTGATATATTACAAAAAGGGGTAGCAAGCTTTCAAACCATTAACTATGTTTTCTCAAACTCACAATACTAATTCAAAGAGGATTAATTCTCTCCAATCAAATGAATTCAACTTAATCAACATGTATTTACATCTTACAAAATATATTTAGAAGGGGATTATATCAATAAGGTTTGAAAGTCCACCAATAAGCTAGGTATCTGTTGGTGTTACAATTCGCACCTTTGGAGTGCGTATTGGCAACAAACAGCTATGCACAGTATTAACTGCTCTTCAAATTAGGAGGGGAAGCTCCCTCTTTTGCTGTTATTGTGTAAAAAGTAAAGTGATCTAAGTTTCCTATCTTTTTACTCAGTAGCAGGGCACAAGGGTGATAAAACTCAATGTGTTGCAGCTAAGGTTTTCTCTGGTTTTTGCAGATCTTAACTACAACTAGGCTAAACTATCCTACCTCCTCAAGTAAAACAGAGCGAGAGGGTGTAGGAGCAATATTTGGGGAATAGTTGGATCACTTGGGCCAACCGTCTCTCAGAATGCATCCGAAGGCTTTGAACTTTCAGATCTACGCTGGAATAAAGTCTTATGCAAGCACTCATACGGTAAGCTAAATCTCAGGATTCCCAAGGAGGTGACGACACTTGTCTAAGGTGTAGGCTGAGATGTAGATTACTAGAAATGACACAAAATGATGAACTAGATATCAGGATTCCCGAGGAGGTGACGACACCTGTCCGAGGTGTAGGCTGAAATATAGATCGTAAAACTACATCAAACGATAACCATTGATCTCCAAATTCCCAAGGAGGCGACGACGCCTGTCCGAGGTGTAGATTGAAACAATAGATTATAAAAACAAACGTTGATAGATCTTGAAATTTTGGATCAAATTGGCCATTGCCTTTTGATTTATTTCTTCAAACTCGCTCAACGATTTACAAAGATTTGGGACAGCAAAGGTACGAAATCATACACAATTGCAATCAAACCAAACAACTCTCATCCAAGAGTGAATAGATATTGACTTGCAAGCTTGATGGCACAAGGATGCAACAATTTTGTGTAGTAATAAAAGTTAAAACAATAATGAGCAAGGTTGCTCTTATTTATAGAAGCTCAAAGGAGTAGGGAACCCTAAAATCTCCTTGAGTTGACACTTAGTTCTGGCCAATTTGCAAGATTTATTCCTATGTCTAAAATTAGGTAACCTAACAGTTAATTGGAAAGTCTACTTTAGTTAACTACTTCTAAACTAAAAGAGAACTCTAATATACAAAAGTGCCTCCAAAATAGACATGTACAATTTGTGGGACAGTGAGTTAACTTGGAAAGAGGCATCAAGTTAACTCTTGTGTCATAAATGCTATCTTGAAGTGGTAGGACGTCCCAACTGAGTGTTTACACCTCATCAACTCAAGTCATCATTTCCTCTAACCAGTCATTGACTGTCTCTGCATTTGGACAACTAATTCTTTGCAAGATGATGACGTGTTGTTGCAGCATCTCCTCACCGCTCACAATCTGCTCCTGATACTCAATCTTCTTTGCCGCTGTGTCATCAAGCTTCGCTGACATGGCTGCAATCTGACTTAACCTGCAGTCAGCAGGGTCACCGCAGAAATTGCTATGGATGAGATCCTAAAACTGTGTTTGTACCTCAGCTAGCTCAACGTACGCACCTCCTTCATGTTGGTATAGGCAAGGGATAAACGTTACCATTGTTCTCACGAACTTGATAACACTTGCCACAATTTGTCTGTACTCAATCAATTCCACAGAGTTTGTATCATAAGCTCACTTTGTATGCAAGCTATTCTTTCCAAGTGTAAATATGTCGCTTGTTTTCCTCTGTAGTAACTAATTTGTATGCCATCTGCAGATCTGAGATAGTGATCTCATCTTTAGGCCCACTTTCTACTATGTCTTGCTCTGATTCCTGGATCTCCACGCGAAGGTCATGGGCTCTGTACCTTAGCTGGTACAACTCTGCAAGTATATACCAGCCCTTGATGATGAACTCTTCCACTTGATCTCTCAAGTGCTTTCCATATAAGATCAGCTGACTTAGCTGATTTTGTTTTGCGGGGAGCTCCAACATTTGCGGAGGCAAGGCAGTGACGTTTGATGTACCATGCATCAAGTTGGAGATATATAGTCGCAACTGCTGGTTTTCAGCCTTTAGGGCTGCTTTGTCTTCACCGTCCTTCACCACTCTTTCTTCTATGCTCATTCATGCAACCTCAAAGAGATCCACCTCAACCTGATGCGTGCTCTGACCAAGGTTGACCTTCATAGAGGTGAAGTCATCAACCCCTACCTCATCTGCATTTCTATCTTCAAGTGGTGCAATGATCTCAATGACAATCTCATTGTTAGCATTCTTTCCTACATAGACTTGCTTCTTGAGCTTTTTCTGTGGCGTGTCCTGATGGACATGGTCAAAGTCTGAGAAGTCTAGTTGGTAGGACGACCTCCTTCTCTTCCTTTCTAGGAGATTCTCAAGCCAAGATGAATCTTGACTAACCTCGCTAGAAGGAAGGATGCTAGTCCTGTGGATTCCTGACAAGTGAGATTGTGTTGCAGTGTTGCGTGGTGGCGAATCCGGCTCTAAGTCAATATGGATCGGCGACTACCGTGGTGGTGGCAGAATGGGAGGCTCTGCTACCATCTCTGGTACTGTCTCAGCTATAACTGTTTCTATCTCTGGCTTAGCTGTGTTTGTGGTTGTCTCCACATGTTGGTCTTGCTGATTTATATCAGCAATCAACATTTTTCCCCTTGTGTGTCCTGACATTTTGGCTCCTCTAGGAGGGTTACTCCATGTCTTCTGTCTGGGCTTAGGTCTTGACGTGGAAGGTAGTGAAGTATGAACTGGTGGCGGCTCTGTGTTGGGAATAACTACCTTCCTTGTCCTTTTACTATCCAAGTAGAGTTGGCTGTTTCTGACAACTCTGCTTGTTCTTTCCTCAATAGACGTACTTTCCTTGGCATACCAATCCACGGCTCGAAGTGGTTGCAAGTTAACTTGATCTATGAAGAATGACTTCCCCGTCATCATCGGATAACCCTTCCATGTCCTTTGACAAGAAGTTAGCAATCTGCGGAAGCGTGAACCTGCTATAGTTACACCTTCTCACTTCGAACTTGTCTCCATAGTTGAACCAATAGTCTTCCATGGAAGACTTGTGTGAAGAGTGTTGACCAAGGCGTGCTGAATAGTGACCCCAAGGATCATATGTCCGTCTTTCGATGAGATACTTAAGGTTAAGTCTTGTCATCTCATGGCTCATGACCTTGGCATCAACTGCTGATTTGCACCTGTAAAGTCCCATCTGAAAAGGAAAGTTTGCAGCCGGCTTGTGTTTGATATGCAAAAGAGAATGTACTTCATGCAATTGCCGCAAGAACTCCATGAAGACCACCCTATCTGATGGATAGCGGGGTAACATGGCGGGATGACCTGAGTATCCATACACGCGGATGTAGGTAAAAGTGGGGAATTGGATGAACCAATCTGCCCAATCTACCATTGCCTCCTTGGCTGTTGGTGAGATGCGTATATGCGACTCATGATCGAGGTCTCTCACGGTGTGCATCAGGAACTGATCATTTACTCGCTTTAAATGTCTTTCTGATTGTGTGAACTCAAGCTGCAAGAAATGCTCGTGAACCTTTTTCACACCCAAAGTTCCCACAGTGTTCAACGTTCTAAACTGGCCTTGGAAGGCTATCAGATATACGAGGTATGAGCACATGTGGAATTCGTGAGCCTCTAAGAAATTGGTCATCTGTTTATGGAGAGTATCACTAATCAAGGCGGGCTAGTCATAATGTTCTCTGTTGCTCACAATTTGAGTGATGACATAGTACATCCATGATTGAAATTTGTTCGCCTCTTCTTGACCGGTAACACAGTTGAGTAGGGTGATCATCATTGCGTACTCGTCTCTGAATTCTCCACGTCCTACATTCTTTGGCAAGTTGCTTCTTTTCTCTTTTAGCCATCTTTCTGCCATTCTCTTCTGACATTTGTCTTTTGATGTATTGAATGTGTTTTCGCATTCTACCATAGATACGACCATGTTTCTTGTACAAGGTTGAATGGCAAAGCACCTTTCGATATCCCTAGGCTTGAGGCTGCATATGACTCGTCCATCTACTGAGATTGTAATGCTTTACACAAGCTATCACAAATTCTACGCTCTGCGCTAAGATGGGAAATAACGCTGCTTCAAGCAATCCGGATTGCTAAATGTTCTTAAGTGTGTATTGGTCTATGCCTTCCAACATTTCTAAGTTGACCTCTGGGTGTGCCCAATGCAGGTCGGTGTCAACTGTTTTTAGGAAAGCATGGAGTAAGACCGTTTTGGTCTTGTATTCGACCTGAGAGAATTGCATTCTGAAAAACTTAACTGTTGATTGTAAACATGACACTATTTAGACAACTTTTTCTGCTGCGGCTAAAAATAGCCTTGCCGGGGGTAACTTTTACGAAAAAATTTGAGATGTGGGTTTTGTTGAGAATATCTTTCTAAAAAACCCAAAACGTCAGAAATTCAAAAAAGTGATTTTTTCGATGACATGTAAGAGCCCTTCTGTGACAGAGGCAGCGAGACAACAAAAACTTATTTTTCTCGGAAAAATCTAACATATGGGTTTTGTTGTTGCTTCAAAGCTAAACAAACCCAGTTTGTCTGTTTTTTGAAATTGTGACTTTTTTTTGGAAACCCTAAAAAAAGGGGTAGCGAAGCAACTTTTTTTGGAAAAATCTAGCATGTGGGTTTTATGGCCAATGTTGTGCTGATCATACCCGGAAGGCCAGATCTATGAATAACTGCCGTTTCCTTGGACATGCAAGAAAATCTAAGACAAGAAAAGAAGAACTGTGAGGGAAGAAGTTTAGAAGTTATATGTTGATGCTGTGAATCTTCAAGGAAAAATGCTTGGAGATGAAAACACTGATAAACTGTCCCTTTGTGCAACTTTGTTCTTGAAAGCATGAAGAACGCTGAGAAAACCCTTTGTCAGATCTTCAAAAAGCATTGGAGAGCAAAAATATCTGTTCTTGATCTTCAACCTGCAAAGAGAAGTAATGAATAATGACGCCTAAGCTTGATAAATAGTATTTGATGTGGAAGCAATCAAGTTTAGGCCCCAACTCTTGATTAAGGAGTCAATTTGCCCGATCAGGAGTTCACTGGAGCAGTTTCCACCAATTTAGGGACGTTTTAGAAATGAAGAAGCCTTCAAAATATCTCAACTTTAGTCAACTGGGCCTATTTTGACTTTAGGCATCCAAGTTGAGGAGTTGAAGATCTTTTAATCCCTTTTTTGTGACGAAGTGCCTCTGTTTGATCCTCGATTCCGGTTGCTCGATCGATCTTGAAGTCTTGCTGATAGATCTATTGCACAGTTGGATCAACTCTGAAGAAGTGTGCTCGGGAGCTGCAAGGCTAAAAACCTGAATCTGATGCCTCTAATCCTTGGGCGCCTTTTCCCAAAAGGGTGCATTTTTCACCAGACTTAGTTTCTTGGATGTTTTTCAATTTCTCCAATTTGACCTTCAGTGATTTGATTCGAGATCACCGATGACTGATGATTCCCATTAACATGCTGCAACATGGAGTGGGTAACCAGTTCAATCCCGGAAAGGATGACTGTCCTCGTAGGTTCTGAAAGTGATTTAGATGTCCCAAAAGTATGGGCGCCCCTGGCCTGCAGAGGCGCCTTTGGCCTTTTGGGTTGTAATTTTCATCTTGTAACCTTTCACGAACAACCCCAGTTTGATGTTCGTCGTCAGATGTTTGATTTATCTGTTGAATCTGTTGATGGTGTCATTGCTGAGATTGATCAAGACGAAGGACTTCTTGGAGGTTACGGAGCTTAAAGACTGCATCTGGTTGCTCAAAAAGTTGGGTGCCTATTTCTAGGAAGGTGCAATTTCTTTGACACAATCAATTCTTCATGTTTTTCGTCTCACCTTCTCCTCCAATGTTTTCTGCTTTGATCTTCATATGTGAATGCTTGACAGGTCCAGTGAGCTTGCAACTGGGTTGATCGTGAAGCTAAAAGGATGCTGAGCAGATGCCTTGGAGAAAGCAGTCGCTGAAAAGTTCATTTGGTTGTCCAAAATGATGGGCGCCCCTGGCCAACAGGGGCACTTTTGCCTTGATGTTTACTGATTTACCCTCCGTTTCATGTGCTCGAACGATCAACAACTGCCATCGTTTGATATGTCTTGTAGACTGGTGAACAGGTTCCTTGTAAAGCTGAGTTGATGTTGGGGAGATCACCTGGAGATAACCTACTCATAAACTGACATCTAGATAGTCTCATCTTTGGGCGCCCCTGAGCTACAGGGGCACTTTTTCCCATGTTTTGACTGCTATCTTTGATGATATTTGCTTTTAGCATCTTCTGTCTTCGCCTCTGTTGCCGGTGATCGGTGAATCAGGTGAACCTGCATGATGATATGTTGGAAAGCCATCAGAATTACAACGGAGATGACTGTCTTGGCAAAACTTGATGATTGCCTTTAGCCTTTTGAATTCATGGGCGGCCCTGGCCAGCAGGGGTGCTTTTGGCTGCAGCTTCATCATTTTCTTGAAAATTCTCATCTCTTCGTGCTTCGCTTTCATCGTTGTAGCTTGACTGACTTGTTTACCGTTGTCGATGATGCGAATGCGTTCACCGTAGCAATTACTTTCACCATGCTGCATGTACGGGTGCTTGAAAAATTCACCAAGGCATTGGCTGCGTAGCTTCTTCCTTGTAGCAAGGCGTGCATCTTCCAGACTCAGAATATTTTCAGCGTTTTTCAAGTTTGAAAATCCCCTCTGTCGTGAAGCATCTTTTCAAACAATTTTTGCCATGGATTCTTCCTTGAAGCTTTTGAGGCTTGGATCTCAACACCTGGTACTGGCCATTTTGCCATTAATGGCCTCAAAGGTCCTATCTTTCTTTCTGAAAAATGAAAATAGACCCACCAGAGTAAAACAAACTTTTTGGTGATTTTGACTTGACCAGTGTGATCGTGAAGTCAAATTATCCTATCAAAATCAATTTCAATCATTTTTGGAAAGGTCCTATTTTTTAGGGTTTTCCTAAAAACAGGGGTTTGAAACCCTAATTTTCAGTAATTTGCAAGTACCTTCCTTGACATAAACCCACAAAAAGCCCATGTTTTGTTAGACCTAAAACGGACTTTTGACAACAATTTTACAGGATTTAGACCATTTTTATCAAAATGCCTTATTGAAGCAAAAATTTATTTTGGGTACAACAGTATCTAATGCCTCTACCCAAGCATGAATAAGCCAATGGGAGATTCTCACCTTCCTACGAAATGGTATCATCAATCACATTCATGGCTTTAGCCAACCCTCGAGTCAAGAGATCAAATTGAGAATTGGTTAGACATGTTTACCACAAAATCAAGACCAACATCATAATATGTAAAAAAGGGATGGATAAACACAATGAATTGATTCTTTGATTCATAAGGAGAGTCAAGAGGCAAAGTTTCCATGCCTCTCGCAATCCAATAAACATAGTTTACTTGCAATCAAGTGGGTGGTCCAGATTAAGAGATTAAAACACACAAGCAAATAAACCTTGAAAGAAAGAGAGGATTGGATCCAACACACACCCTTTCACAATAAAAGAGCTTTTAAGTTGAACTCACAATAAAACAATTAAAAAACACACTATTCAAACACTCACATGAAAATAATTAAAAAATACATTGTCATGACTAAATATTTGTTAAATTCATTCTAGATTCATATACAAGAAGATAATTCGTTTCTTTCCCTTTCACATATATGGAAAAGAAAGAAAATTGACATTATGTTAAATGAGAAGAAGCCTTTGTCTTAAGGTAGCTTTGACAAGGTGGAAAAGCTTACCTTGCAAGCTTGATTCATCTTATTCACACTCCCCAAAGTAATCTCCCATTCAAGAATACTTCAAAAATCTCTAGAACTCTCACAATTTACAAGATTTTTTTGAAGAGCTCTCACCTCTTTCAAATTCTACAAGTGTGTAAAAGAAAAAATGAGCCAATTAGCCTCACTAAGGCTAAAGAGATTGGCTTACATGGGAGTGCCATGTCACCACCTCTTACAAATCATAAATACAACTCATGCCTTCCCATTTGCACCCTCATAAGCAAAGTATGGTGAAGTGTGCTTTGCACTCCATTTACAAAAAAAATGTTGGGAAGAGAAGAGGGTTGCTTTTGAAACCCCACTCTCAATCTCTGACATGCCTCTTAATGGCACATTCTTAACACTCCAAATACAAACCGCATAAAGTACCTAACACATAGGAGCTTGCTCAAGTGGACTATTTTCATATAAAAACACTTAGGAATATCATTTTACTCCCTTTTCGTAATGGCCCTAAGTGCAAATCCATGTTTGTAATGAAAAATAATATTTTATGATTTCAAAATATTAAAATAGATGAAATACACGGCTTAAATTATCATAATAAAGTATAAAAATTTAGGGGTTAATGAGGTTTAGCATGAGGGGTCTTAGTTCACTCACAAACTAAGACATTTGGTGTAATTGAGTAATTATGATTAAGTTCCTATTACTTCACGAGGTCAAGTGGGAAAGGTAATTAGGGTTCTTGATTGATCTTTCATTCTCTCATCGGCCATCTTGTTAATATACTTGTACACTTGATGTGCACATCAATTACATCCAAAATATACATAGTCGAAGCATCATGATTAAAATTACACTTTTCACTAGCAACAATCAAGATCAAATGACATACATAGTAATTTTGACTCATCATAATAATAAGTATCAAAATCATGTCTCAACCAGTGTTACAAGACTCGCCTGGACTCACTCAGACAAGTTTAGGAGACTCAGACCCCGAGTACTCGCTCGTCGAGTCTAGGAGACTTGCTAGACTCACTAGGTTTGGGCGAGTCCCTAGCCTAGGACTTGGCCATTTTAATTAATTTTTTAAAAAAAAATTTACAATCTTTCGATGCTTGTTTGGTTTATGACATGCCCATCTAGGATTTACAGAAAATATGAAAATGGTGTGCGCCATGAAGGTCTGTGTGGTTTTGAATGTCTTCATTTGGGCTTGGTGGTGGGGGCTCCGCTCCTCAACCCTGCCCCTTGACCCTGCCTTGTATCGTGATAGGGAACTCCGCAAGGGGCGTTGCCCCTGGACCCTACGATGGGCGTTGTCCCCAAAGTTCAAACCCCCATCAAACTATAAGTCTAAGCAAGCAATAGGCCAATGATGAATCATGATCATAAATCCTACAAAGTACATATCCCTTGTTGCAAATCTCAACATCTTCAAAGTCAAAGCCACAATCAAGGATTATCTTGTTTCATACATTGGACAACTTGTTTAGTATACAAGGACACCCATAGGCAAAGTTGGCATGCTACAGTCATTGTACTACTGAATACAGGTTAAGTCATAGTTGGCAAGAACTGTCATTTTCATAATGCAAAAATGTATCAATCATGCCCTACACAGACAACTCATAAAACAATCCCATCTATTAATATCCTAGCTAAGGTCAAACTAAATCATAACCATTTATCTTTTTACTTAACTGTTCCTCTTTGTTAATGAGCTTGACAACAAAACATGCAGTCTTGATTGAAGGCTTCAAGAAAACTTTAATAATAAATTCCTCACTTGAATATACACACCAATCATTAAGACACAACCAAATATCATGGCTACATCATCATACAAGACCTATCTTAGACGCTAGTGCATGAATTGTCGTGATGTTAGGATGAGTAATGCAAGCTCCTCTGAGCCATAGACTTAGACTTTTAGTTTTGATATTTGTTTTGATGCCATGGATTTCATATTCCATGAGTTTGTATACATTTGACAATATTTATATATCTAAATGTGTTATTTCCTTCAGCTAAAATTTGCTTTTATACTTATTTGATCAATGTATACTTGTATATGTGATCAAAGTAGCTTCTATTTGATGAGGTTATTGTGTCTTTAAGGTTTATTTATTAAAGGGTGCATGAAACAAGTTTTAAATCCTTAAAATCTATGAATTTCTTGGGTTTTTCAATTTGTCGAGAATGCGTCGAGTCTGGGCACCGAGTCCGAGTCCAAGTCAAAAATCAGCTAGCCAAGTCCGAGGCGAGTTCGAGTCTTGTAACACTGGTCTCAACTTGAGTAAATCCACTATATATACTTATGTATAATTCAATAATAATGCATAGCTAATTTCTATAAATAATTGTTCATGTTTAAACTACAACTTTAATATCTTAATTGAATTATACCAACATTTCATCTGACATTTAAATCAATGCCCCCACAACCTATATCATCCATTTAAATCATTCTCAAGTCTATTTAACATTTAAATACTTATCTAATGATAATATAAAAACTAGGGTTAGAAATGGCATTTCATCATGCTATTACATTTAAATAACAATATGTGAGTAAATTACATCTATCTTGAGACCACACATCCACAATATAGAAAAATTAACTTACCAAGAATCCTTCTTGCATGAAGGTTAGTGCTGCCATTAATTAGGGTAGATCAAGTTCATTGAAATATTGTACATCCACTATGAAAAACTAACAATTAAGCATATCCGTAAAATGTGATGGAGTATTTTAGAGCATCAAATGGAAAGTCATAACGTCACTGACCTGAGCAGCAGAACTCATCTTGAACTTAATTAGGTCATTATCATAGTTGTAGACAAATTCCATGCTTAAGGAAGGTATCCACGTAGACTTAATCCACATTTGATTAGGAGACAACAATAACATATATCTCTACCTTGCACACCATATAAAAAATAACTCGTGTCACTAAGGGTTAAATCTCTATATCCACATTCAATTTAACAATTATATGGAAAACTAATTTGTTGGCATTTCAATTTGCGCCTTTGGTGTGCGTATTGGAAACGGACAGCTATGCATAGCTAGACTGCTCTTCAAATTAGGAGGGGAAGCTCCCTCTTTTGTTGATCATGCGTAAAAAGAAATGTAAACTAAATTCCTATTTTTTTATCTCAGCTGAGAGCACAAGGTTATAAAACTTTTTCGGTTGCAGCTGAGGTTTTCTTTGGTTTTGTAATTTCAATTACTAGTAGGCCTAAACTTATAACACTTCTATCTCCTTGAGTAAATTCAGAGCAAAAGGATTTAGAAGTAAACGGGGAATGATTTTGGCTAACTTAGACAAACTTGTTCTCATAACGCATCCAAAGGCTCATTGCTCTTTTAGATGTACACTCAAATAAAGTTTATGAAAGTAAAACATCAAACGATAAACTAGATTTTAGGATTCCCTTGAAGGCTCATTGCTCTTTCGAGGTGTAGGCTGAAATAAAGATTATAAGAACAAAACATGAAACGATAAACTTGATCTCAAAATTCCCTCAAAGGCTCATTGCTCTTTTGAGGTGTAGATCGAAATAAAGATTATGGAAACAACAATATTGAAAGATCTTGAGACTTTGGATCAAAGACTCTTTGTACTTTTGATTTATTTCCTCAAACTCAATCAATGATTACATGTTTTGGGATAGCAAATTGTATGAAGAAGACAAACATACAACATACGATCAACCAAAATACATTGAACAAAGTGAACATATATTGACTAGGAAAGCTTGAAGGCTCAAAGGCACAACAATTTTGTTATAGTAATAATGGTTAAAATACAATGAGCAAGGTTGCTCTTATTTATAGACACTCAAAGGAGTAGGGAACCCTAAAATCTCCTTGAGTTAACAAACAGTTCTTGCCAATCTGCAAGATTTATTCCTATGTCTAAACAAAGGTAACTAACAGCTAATTGGAAAGATTATCTCAGTTAACTGATTCTAAAACTAAAATTAACTCCAATTGTACAAAGGTGTCTCCAAAAATAGACATACATGAAAGGTGGGACAGCGAGTTAACTTGGAAAAGGCGTCAAGTTTAACTGCTGTTTTAAATGCTATCTTTGGAAAAGGTAGGACGTCCTAACTTGCAGTTCATACTTCAGCAACTTGAGTAACCAAGTTCACCAACCAGCTGTTAACTGTCTTTGCATTTGAACAACTGATACTTTTCAACACGATGCATTGCCTCTGCAACATCACCTCGCCATCCATGATCTGAGTTTGAAACTTTCTTCCCTTTTTAGCTGCATCATCGATCTTTGCTGACATGGCTGCAACTTGAGTCAACTTGCAGTCAATAGGGTCACCGCTGAAATTACTATGGATGAGATTTTGGAATTCCGCGTGCACTTCACCAAGCTCAGTGTACTCCCCATCTTCACGTTGATACTGGCAAGGGACTTGTGATACGAAAGTTCTCACGAACTTGATAGCACTTGTCACCTTTTGTCTACCCTCGATCAACTCTGCATAGATTACCTCGTAGGTTTTTACCTTGAAGAGTTGTTGTTCTCTCCAAGTAAAAAGTTTCTATTTATGCTCTTCTGCGGTGACTAAATCGTAGGCCATCCTCAAATGAGAAAGGACATGTGGAAGGTAGTGTGGTAGTAATCGGTGGTGGCTCTGTAATTGGAGTAACTACCTTCTGCATCCTCTTGCTATCCATTGAATGGTGATGCCATATACACCTTCCAAGGCATCCAAATTGACTACTGGATGTGCTTGATGTAAATCGGTGTCAGTTGTCTTTAGGAAATCATGAATCAAGACCGATTTGGTCTTGAATTTGACTTGAGAGAACTGCATACTGAAAATCTGGAAGAATGTGCACACGATACTATTTGAACAACTTTTCACAGAGGCTAAAAATAGCTTCGTTGAGGGGTAGTTTTTTCAAATTATTTTGAGACGTGGGTTTTGTTGAGAATGTCTTTTTGAAGGAACCCAAAATGTTAGATTTTTGAAAAAATGACTTTTTCTTGAACATGCAACAACCCCTTAGAGGCAGAGGCAGTGAGGCAAATTTGTCTCAGAGAAATTATGAGACATGGGTATTGTAGGCGCTTGTGAGCTGAGTAGACCCAGAATGTCAGTTTTTGAAAAAGATGATTTTTTTCAAAAACCCTAAAAAATGGGGGTAACAACGCAATTTTTCCGAAAAATTTTGGCACGTGGGTTTTGTGGCCAATCTTGTGCTGAACGAACCCATAAGGTCAGATCTGTGAAAAAAAGGATTTTTCTTAGACATGCAAGAAAACCTAAGACATAATTAGAAGAAATTTTGGGAAGAATTTCCAATCTCGAAGAAGATTGGAAAAGAAGAGAACCCAAAATGCTAGAATTTGAAGGTTATGAATTGCTGCCCCTGAAAAATGATTCCTGAAGATATGAACTTTGGAAAAATGTCCTTCTGTGCAACCTGTTCTTGAAAATACAAAGAATGTTGAAAACCCTTGTCGTTGGATCCTTCAAATGTCATAGAGAAATAAATTCCGTGTTTGGCATTTGAAGTCAACGCGCATAAATAATGAGAAAGGACGCCCAAATGCTTGATAAATATCATTTGGAGGTGGAAGCATCAATTAGGGCATCCAAACCCTGATTGAAGAGTTATCTAGCGTGATTGGCAGTTAATTGGAAGCATTCCCCAAATTTTGGGATGCCTTGAGGAAGAGAAAGTCTTCAAAATCTGTAATTGGGAGTTGACTTTGGACGCCACCTTGCTAGTGTTAGGATACTTTTGAAGATTTTCAAAATTTCTTTGACAAACTGCCTCCGTTTGATCCTTGATTGCGGTCGTCTTATTGTTCCTGAGGTTTTGCTGGTAGTCTCAGTGTAGAGTATGATCAAATATGAGAATATGTTCTTGGAAGCTGCAAACCCTGAAAACTGAATCTGGTGGTTGGAATTTCTAAGCGCCTTCTTGAGATAAGGTGCTTCTGTTTGCTAGACAAACCAATTTTTGAATGATTTTCAAACTCCTCCAATTTTTGACCTCTCGTGCTTTGATCTGCAGTTGCTGGTGATTGATGATTCTCGTGCACTAGATGTTGAATCCATCGTGAAGCTAGAAAAATCCCGAAAAGGATGAGTGGCTTCAGAAATCTTGAAAGATGATTTTGAGGGCTCAAAAATTTGGGCGCCCCTGGCTGACAAGGGTGCTTTTGTTCTTTTGAGCTATAATTTTCACTTTGCAACTTTCGACGGAATGCTCTAGTTTGGTCTTCGTCGCTGGATGTTTGATTGCTTCGTTGAGCTTGTTGATGGTTTCGTCACGAAGCCGGCTGAGGACTCCTTGGGAGTTTTGAAACACGAAAGCTGCATTTGATGCTCCAAAAAGTTGGGCGCCTTTTGCTAGAAGGGTGCTTTTTGCTCTATACTTAGCCAATTTTTCACATTTTTCAACTTCATTTGACTTTCGGTGTTTCTCGCTTGATCTTCATTTGTGAGCGTTTGATAGGTCCTGTGAGCTGGCTGTTGGATTCATCGCGAAGCTGGAAGGATTTTGAGAAGACGTTTTAGAGAAGACAACTACTAAAAATCACAACTGGTTGCTCAAAATACTGGGCGCCCTTGGCCAGTAGGGGCGCTTTTGCTCTGATGAACTTCAATTCATCCTCTGTTTCACGTGCTCGTTTGATCAACAACTATTGCCAATTGGTAGGTCCTTTGAGCTGGCGAGGAGATTCGTTGCGAAGCTGGGCTGAAGTCGGGAAGATCATTTGGAGATAGCTAATCCAAAAATTGACTTCTGAATGGTTCCTTTTTTGGGCGCCCCTGGCCTACATGGGTGCTTTTTCCTTGATAGACTGCCATTTTTGGTGTTTGTTGCCTTTCAGCATCTTTCGCCTCTGCCTTCGTTTTTCGGTGTTTGATGAATCTGTTGAACTAGCTTGGCGATCCGTCGGAAAGCTTGCAAAATTTTGAAGAAGACAACTGGTTTTGCAAGTCTTCACAATTGCATTTGGCTTCTTGAATTCATGGGCGCCCTTGGCTAGCAAGGGCGCTTTTGGCACCAGTGTTAGTCATTTTCTGATGATTTTACTCTCCTTGCACTTCACGTTCATCGTGTTGCTTGACTGGGTTGATCGCACTGTCGACGACACGATTTCCTTCACTGTTGTGATTGCTTTCATCACTTCATGTGCACGAGCGTTGAAAAGTTGACTAAGGTGTTGATTGCAAAGGCATCTCCCTTGTGACAAGGCGTCCTTTTTCTAGACTTAGTTTATTTTTTGGCATTTTTTAATCTTTTGAAGTTCCCCTTCGTCATTGAGCATCTTTCGAGCATCTTTGACACAGATTCTTTTGTGGAGCGTTTGAGACTTAGCTTTCGACACCTAGTATCTGGCCATCTGCCATTGATGACCTCAGAGGTCCTAGCTTTTCTACTGAAAAAGTGAAATGGAGCCACTAGAGAAAAAATGACTTTTTGATGATTCTGACTTGACCAGTGTGCTCGTGACGAAGAATAAACCAATCAAAATCATCGAGTCATTTTTGGAAAGATCCTATTTTTTAGGGTTTTTCTAAAAATAGGGGCTTGAAACCCTAATTTCAAAAATTTGCAAGTATCCTCTTGACAATAAACCCACAAAAACCCTATGCTTCATTTGTCATTCAAAAATTTCTAAAAATAGAAAATTGCCATTTTTAGACATTTTGACCTAAATATGACTTTTGATGACAATTTTACAAGTTTTTTGACCATTTTAATCAAAATGCCTTATTGAAGCAATTTTTTTATTTTGGGTACAACATAATTGACATTATCAACCAAGATAAATAACTACATACTATGGTCTAATATGGCAAGACAAGCAATGTGAAATTCATAACTCAAAAGGTAGAAAGTTACATGCAACGTTCCAAAATTAGTTAGAATTATAGGTCATTAGACATGCAACTTGGGTTGCAAAATGGTTGGGCCTTATAGGTATGGCAAATGGGATCACTTGTGGATGGACAAAGGAACACTTTCAACTTATATATATTGCTTTTAGTTTTTAACCTTGTGAGTTCTCAACTTTGTGATAAAACATGGGACTAAATTGGGCCTTTCCAATCCATTTACATTATTATCACTTGCACATTCATCTATGTCTATAATATAGTTATCAAACTTGGAGAAAAAAAGAATTCAAAATACAAAATGGTTTACTACAAATAATGGACTACAAGTGATGATAACATGTAATAAAAAGCACAAAGTAAACTGCCCATTGTGACATGCAGATCCTTTTGTACTTTTATGTATATATAAATATATATATATCACATTATATGTATATAGATATATCATGGTAACATGTTTTGAAGTTAGATCCATTATTTTGTTAGGAGGAAATGCAACATAGGTATATCTGTTTGTGTATGTATGTATATATGTATGTGTATATATAGATATGTATGTATGTATATCTAATGCTAGCAAACTTGGGTTAGGCACTCAATGGTAGCATAAGAGCATTAGAGCCAAGATTTTGAGATCATCGAGTTCATCATATCTATTCACAACAAGGCATTTATCTAGCCAATTTGTTCACATTTATATTGCTAAAAATAACGGATAGCCATATTGTTTTCAACCAAAATTAAAAGACAACACCAAGCACTATCCAAGAGTCTAAGAGGGGGTGGAAAATTACATAAGCCAACCCCACTAGAAAAAGCTTATGCAATATGATTTATTTTGATGGTTTAGTTGAGGCATTAGTCTTGTTTGGTCTCTTGCCAAAGTTGAGAAATTGTTTTATTTTGTGTGGGAGTTCTTTATCTATCAGGCATTTCCCCCTCTATTCATAGCTCCACTTGTAGGCTTGATGTGGTCTCTCCCAATATGTATTGGTTCCTCCTCATGTGTTGTAATCATGCATTATGCTGCCAATATGTAGTAGAGAAGGATGCTTTAAGGGTCCTTGATTGTTTGCTCTTTATAAATAGTTCATACTTTGGCAGGGGCTCGATACATAGAGGGAAAAATGGTTTTACTCATTGGAATTTTGGAGTAATCTTTACTTCCATCCCATGTTTAGTTAGTACCATGGAAGCTTGATATACAAGGACATCACATTGCTTATTGAAGTGTCAGTGCTATGCATGGATTGGTTCCAAGTGCAAGTGAATGGAGAGAGGCTTGATGTGCTAGAGATGCTCAATATGCAAAAAGTTAGTGGTGGAGTCTATCGGCCTATTGGATTATTATGTGCTCTTCTCCTCGGTGTCGGAAGGTAGAGAGGTCATGCAAAGAGGGAGGCCAAAAAAGTTGTGAAGTGAGGCATTGGTTTTTGTCGAGGCTTGATGGTAAGTTCTACTCATGTCCAATGGCTTGACGTTTGCAAAGAGCTCTATAATACCGTTGAAGGACATAGAAGTATAGGGTGATATCCTTAAGATTTGTCAAACATGTGAAACAATTTTGAGCTCGTTCCATGTCATCGTCAAGCTCTCGTGATGTCAAGCCAAAAGGATATAATTTGTGGGCCTTGACATTTGGAGGAGGTTTGAAGCAAGTATGAGCACGATCTTTGATTGACAACTTGACTGAGTGAAGTGTCATTGTTGGGGCCCAATGAAATCTTGTACCATGCTGGAGGTTTGCGATATTGTATACTTCCCTCTAGAAGTTCAACAATTGCCAAAAGTCCAAGAATTGTATGAGGCACGACAATATTATAAGATGAGAATGTAACATTTTCCAAGGATGTGGAAATGGTAATGCATTCGCTCCTTGATGCAAACACTCCTAGATGCTAATACAAGAGGAATAATGATGAAGGCCTTGGATTTTATTGGGAGTTCGAAAATAGAAATGCAATCACATCAAGATGTCGACAAATGCTTTGAGGCCGCTAGAATGTGGATTTGTCCTATGATTTGTGTTTGAAGAATGAAGAACATATCATTATGCAACTTTTGTGTTGTCATTGATGTCACCATGTTATTTGAGTTGCAATTGCAAATTTAAGTTCAAGGTTGATCCGATATTCTGAACTTGTATGCAGGTGTTATCCTTCGGTATATTGGTCTGCAATCTTCTGATGATGAATATCTTTCATTACGGTTTTGGGAGATGGTTCTTGGTTGCTAGAAGATTGTATATTTAGAATTTCAGATGTACAAGTGCTCGTATGGCAAGTTGGCATTGTTCTGTTGCTGTATTTTGTTATTAGGTCTATCTCTGGCCGACCTAATAAATAGTTGATGGCATAATGAATTAATTTTGTATTGCGGATGTATGTGCGACCTATCTTAGGTCCATGCTGACATATTGTAGCATGCCACACGCTTGAATTGTTTTTGGAAAGATTTTGTACATGCTTGAAGCCGACAGTTATCTTTTTGGTGAATAAGGGTTGCATCTAATTAGTCCGACCTAATTGATGCTCACGGATAAGTTAGATATATATATTGGATGGTTTTGAGATTGAAAGATATGGAATGAATGGGAATACGATTGAAGGCGAATATATGTCTGCTGGTATGCGAATTTACTGAGCATCAAAGGAACTGAATCAACACTTGTTAGGTATAACTTCATCAGTTCATTTTCTGGCTGTAAGCCATTGTATCTCTGTAGGCAGTGAGCCTCGCATTTTGGACAGTGAGTCCTGGCAGTGAGCCACCCTTTGTAATATCTTATAACCGGTTATACTATATTGTGAGCTAATCCTCACCGTGGTTTTTCCCATTTTGGGTTTTCCATGTAAAAAATCCTGCTGTTCATGTGTTGTGTGCTTTTATGTTCTATGAATGCTCTTGCTCATTTTTACTGTTATATGCATTGGAGTAATTGGATGGTGTTTGTTTAATAAGTTTAAGAAGATACTGATTCACCCCCCCCTCTCAATATCTTGGGTATTCAACAATTTGAGGGTAGAGGGCTTGATGGGTATTTTAGACCTAGTGAGGCCTTCAAAGCATGAGTTTTCCTGTCCAAGTGCTTGGTGCCTACTATAGGCCTCATTTCCGAAAGGGAAGCGGATAAAAAAATTGTTCTAGGGCCTGATCTACTTGAAAATGGGACACTTGTGCACAATGATAAATGCAAACTATTTTAAAAGAATCAAGGACATAGTATATCTAAAGGGGGCCATGATATTTAATGACATTTTAACAGATTAGGGTTGAGCGCCAAATAAATGGCGCTGTATTCTTTTGCTCGCCCTATCTACTCACATTAATTGTGGGGGAGCTCTCCCAGCTACTCTACATACCTCCTTTGGCTTGCCCTGCACATCTTAGGCATGCATTTTGGGTGGGAATGACTATGCCCTTGTTTTCGTGATGCTATAGTGCTACGAGTTAGGGTTTTGACCTACTACTTTTAAGGATGTAATTTTTGGGATCGTTTGGTGAGTCCTAGAGGGTTTTAGGAGGCGGGTTGCTGTGGTGGTCCCTAGACACTTGAGGGTTGCCAATGTGATGCAAGGCAGCCATGAAATGCCTTTTCAATTCATCGGATTGAGTACAAGCTTGCAAAATCAAAGGAGATCAACATTTGTAAGTGATTTTTGTAGCAAAGTGTCTCCATGGCATTGTGTGTATTTCTAGGAGAGTCTTTTAATTGCAGCTAGGGATTTTCCTTTGCCACATTTGATTGACACGAACACAATTATGAGTTAGATGAATGTAAAAGCATTTTGAAAACATTATAGGCTTTGTGGTGAACTTTCTCTTATTATGTATGGATGTATGCAACTATCTTTTGGATTACTAAGCATGCTTTGTTACAAATTTCATAATCTTTGGTGTAGGTAAACTACATAGCTCATATTCCTTTTGATTTCAGTTTGTATTCCTCTTCATGAATTGTAGCTCTGTAGCCCAACAAATAGACATTAGTCTGAGACTCACTTGACCCTCTTCTCTCTTCGAAACAAACCATAAAAATTAATCAATAGTTTAGGAATAGAACCATCTATTGTGCATTCATGATCTTGTAATATAACCAGGGAATCAATCTTAGGAGAGCCTTAATTGAATTTATTTCATGTGAGTCATGCTTGCATAGTCACATCAACTATATAGGGGTTTCTTACAACTTAACCTAGTGACGACTTTGGGTTCAAGTAAGAAATTTGGATTTAGTTGTTGTTTTTAATTGTTCATTTTGTTGGATTTAAATATTTGTCAAGGTATACCTCTAGGAATAGCCTCCTCAGTCGAAGCTGAGCTCAAAGCGCAATAGAAAAAACCCACTCTCATAGAGTTGATCTTCAACCATCCATGGTTTGCAAATGAGTAGGTTTTTACTTTCATGACAACCTTGGCTTTGAAAGCGAGAATATGTTCTAGGAAGTGGAGTTGTGGTTTTGGGACCCAACAAGGCCCTCTTGAAAAATCCTTATTATAACTAGTAACATCTTCTACCTTTGTACCATGAGGAATTAGACATGAAGCACATTACCCAAAGCCTTAGGCAATGAAAGACAGTACCTTGGTTGTGCATTATAGTATAAGGACGTTCCAAAAGATATTTAAGATGTATCTCTACTTGTTCCTTTATGCTCTCAAAATCCTTGCGAAGCATAAAAGAGTTGACCACTATGGAAAGCATGGTTGCATTGCTAAGGGAATGGGCAACTTCAAAGATGTGCCCTCCAATCAACTACCTAGCATTCAACATCATCTTAACCATTATCTTTTTGATTGCCATGCAATTGTCTTTGTCTATCTCCTTCGCAAACCCCCATATACACAACATATGGATATTTAACTCAAAGTTTACTAGTTCTCAAGAGATAATCAACAAGCCTTTATGAAACCTTGGTTGAATACAATCTTCTTGCGTTGACAATATCAACTACATCATTCTCCACCTTAGCCCTTAGATATTTTTTCTCCTTGCCTCCTTCCTTTTCGTTTCCTAAACTCAACCTCAAAGCCATACTCACCACTTGTCTACACCAAAGCCATCTAACACCAAATCCCAACACCCGCATTGAAAATGAAATGCCTTCCTCACTAGAGAATGCTTAACTATCAAAGCATGCACCACTTATTTGACAAGAGTTGCGATCATCTAAAGCATAAATGTTGAGGATTATTGGCTGTTGCCTCTCATTCATTAGCATATATGATAGATTTTGTAGTTTGTACCATCTAATGATCCAAAATTGGCTTGTGACCATAGTTACACCACCGTTGGGGACAGGGGGGACGAGTTTCTGGGATGGGGGGACAAAGGGGCCTCAATTTGGGGACGGCGAGGGGGTGGCGGGGATGTATATACTATATACTATACATATGATACTTAAAATTCTAGTTATGAAAAGATGTATAAGACTATTAAGAAGTAAAATAGCAAAATTGCAAATGCCAAATTGAAATACTAAATAGTAAATACTTGAACATTGAACATTGAAATACTCTTTTCTCAGCTCTTCACTCTTCTTCTTCTTGCTGTAGCAAACAATTAGAAATGAAAATGTGAATACAAATGAAGCTTGGAGGGCCTTTTGAAGGCATGGAAAACCATAGATGGGCCCCACATACCCTTAGGGTTCGAATAGAACCAAAGAAATAATAAAAAAGTGTGTTTTTTTTAATCATGTGCTTGAAGTTGCTGCCGTGGGGGACACTCGAGGGACGCACAGGTGGCCCCCTCAGTGTCCCGGGAATGTTGGGACGTCCTTGCGTCCCTGGCGGCGAGTGGCAAAATTGGTGGCGCCGTTGGGGACTTGGGAACGCTGTCCCCATGTCTTGGGGACGTCCCCGTTCCGGGAACGCTCGGGATTTAGGGGGGGGACGCGTCACCGGGGTACACTGCTTGTGACGTAGTGAGCCATTATACCACCTCATTTGATGACTAGCTCATTATCAAGCCCATTGGTTCTTTGACTCTAGAAGATCCCTTACTAGTGGGACTTGCACATCATTTGGGAACTTTTCATTCCATATCATTGAATCTTTATTCTCATTGACAACTAAAATGACACCTTGATTTGCTGCCCGATATGCCACCAAATTCTTGTTCCTCCTAATGTGAGAAGTCTCAAACTTGCTTGTCAAGTCTGTGGCCTAAGAGAGAATCAAGTCCAAAATTTAGGATTTGTGGCAGCCCTTATTACATAATCAACAACATCTTTGGGATCATCTTCTCCTCTAAGCCTAGTCCAACCATTCTTCGAAGCTTCCAAGATACCCCAAAGAAAGGCTTGACCTTCATTCATGTTATTAGTTTCAATCCCAAAGTCAAGGGCTATGACTAGTAAAGATTGGCCCTTATTGTTATTGAGGATGCAACCACCTCCAACTTGGCTAGGATTGCCATTCACCACCCGATCAAAATTCAACTTGATCCAGTTGGGCTCGGTATAGTTTGACTTGACTATCTTATCTTTGATTACTATCTTTTGCAACCACCTTAATTAAGGTTAGGCCTTCAACCAATTGATCTCCTCAGGATTGTTACTCCAATGTTCCTTGACCTAGCACCCGCCTATCTCTTGGATAGAAGCCTCAACCTTAGCGCATATGAATTCCATTGACACCTCTCCCCTCAAATACTTACCTATTCCTTTTTAGCTAGATATTCCACACAATGAGTGAGGGAGAGAGATCCCAAAGCAAGATTAAGGCCTAGACTCTTGATTTTGAGAGACCATCCATTGAGTAGGTCTTAAGCCCTAGTCCAGAAGGGCTAGGAGAGACCCCACTTTTTAATAGACCAATTCTATAGTTGTATTGTGAATGGGTAGTATAGGAAAATATGGCAATTAGTTTCATTATTGTTTTTACATAAAGCACAACGGGTTGGTCTCTTGCTACCCAATTTTATTAGTCTATCCAAAATGAGAGCTTGTTCCATAGTAGCAACACATAGGAAAACATCAGCTTTTTGGAGACCATGACAATTCCAAATCTTACCCCTAGGGAAGGGGTCATTTCTTAAAGGGCCATTTTCTATAGGTGTCTTAGTAATAACTACACAGGCCTTGTAGATAGTGACTGCCCTAGTTGAACTCGAGCTCCAAATAATCCGATCATTCTTATTTTGAATTGGCATGGGCCATTTATGAAGAAGGGCCATCAAAAATTGCAAGCATTAGAGAGCTCTAGTGATGGGAGAAGCAATTCAATACATACTTTGATCTCCCCTTGCTGCTATATATAATCCTAAAGTTGTGAACCATTAAGTCTCTTTAAGTGTGGGACAAGGGGCTTGAGTTTGTCATTATCCACTAGAGCTATTTTAGATAATCATGCATCTTACCAAACATCCACCCTGCCACCTTTTCCTATCTTGCATCTAATTTCCTTTGTCAGTAAAGACCTGCATGCAAGTTCTAGATGCTAGAAACTTGTGGAATGTTAAGTTGGAATTAAGCTCACTATGTATATATTTGGAAAATAAGAAGTATATCTTATTAAATTACAAATTACCAATGGACTCCGAGTTTAATCCTGCAATAATGTTTGCCAATATTATAATTCATAAACAATTGGTTTGATCATTTGTACTGTTTACAACATCCTTAAATTACTTGACATACATAAGGTTCATTGATCTTAAAACAGATAAGTAACTATCAACACAAATTTAAGGTTATTATCCACTCCCATAATCAACCATCGGGAAGGTCGGAGATGAAGCTGTAATAGGATGCCCAGAGCATTTCTTCTTTCTAAGCCCAAGGGCGGATAGGCAACCCCCTTGGCCCACAAATGGCAGACACTTCAGTCATCCAATATGGGTGGCCTACTTAGAATGAAACCTTGTAACTGCTATCCCCCCTTGTACTTCTGTCTCTCCTTCCCATGATTGATTGTAGAGGAATAAGTAACTTAAGGTTGAACCAATAATTTAATTAGAAATGCAGTTCTTATTAGGTTCTACATAAAATGCATGAAATTCATACATTCAAAATATATATATTAAATTACATACGGCAGTGTTAAATAATCAGTTTGCTGTTTGCCAAATACAGTTTTCTGCTCCTTATATATTACTTACAGCCTTTTCATGTATCTAATCGCTGCCTTTAGGAGTTCTGTCTTAATATATATAATTTCTGCTGTTCCAAAACTGTCCGCTGCCTTTTAAAGATTCTTAAATATCTCCCTTTAATCTTTCTAATTGAATCGCTGGCTGCTCATTTTTATAAATGTATTTCCTTTTTAATATATATTATTTTATGTTACACATTTTAATATATTTATAAATTGAGTTTATTGTAAATATATTTATGTTTATATTAGTTTTATATATGTTATAATATTTATAGCATTATATTATAATGATTAAATAATATTTAAATTGTTAATATTTATATTTATTTATTTGCAGTTCAACACTTGGGTTTTTAGTGTTGCAATTTCGGGGGCATGACAAGATACAACCATTAACCCATTTTTGCCAATCTTTGTTGAAACCAAATTTGTTGAGAACTTGAAGAAAATCCCGAGACACTCCATATGCATATGCTATCTAGGATTTGTTTGCCTACTAGGAAACCACTTTGCTCTTCAAAAGTGATTCACTCTAGACATGTCTTCAACCTCTAAGCTATTGCTTTAGTGACAATGTTATAAACCATGTTACATAAAGCTATGGTTCTAACGTGACAAAATAAGCAACATTTTTGACCTAAGGGATGAGAGACAGGAAGGTGGAGTTCCAAGTCTTCCAACCTTTGAGCATAACTTTTTTGGCTCTATACTCTTTAGTTGCTTTCCATACATCTTTCCCAACAATATGTAATGTTCCCTTTTGGGTTAATCATAATTCTTGCCCTGACTTTCTGAAGATATCCTTTATGATGATCTAGTGTTCATATTATATTCCTTTTCTCCTTTTTCCTAATCAATCATAGGATAAAGACATTCATAAATCTATTCATTTTTCTATCAAATAATCACAATTACTTATAAGGCTCAATAATTGCTGCAAGCATCATTTTTGCATGATTATATATATTTATATATCCTATATAAACATATACATATTACTATTTCTAGTTGGTTTCCATTTACAGTGATTACTTTGGCGTATATACCCACACACACATATATATGGATATCCAAGAACATATTATATATATACTTTACTAATGTATATATATGGATATCCAATAACATATTAGCAATAATATTATTATTGTCTCATTATTCAAATCCTCATTTATTCATTCAATATCTACTTTACTAATGCATCCAACTTATTGTTATTTAATTCATAAAATGTTTGTTAAGTATCCTTATCTAAATCCTAAATGTGTTTATCAAACTAGTTGAATAAATTCATGAGATACTTATCTCTGATTTCTGATTGGTCTGGAGACCTTTCCTTTTTCCCCAGCCACGATGCTCTCCTTCCTATTTTTACCTTTGTAAAATCTGCATATATCTCTTGATCTGCTTTTATACTCAGAAAGTATATATTTCAGTTTCATCTTCTATTCCTTGTTTGGTCAAAATATGTTTATACATATTCTTTTCTTTAACTTCCCATTCGATGCCCTTCCCTTCTCTCATGTTGCCATTTAAATACTTTATGTCTCAACCACAAGAGACATGTCCCTTTGTTTGAGGTGGCCATTCGAATGGTTATTGCCCTTTATAATTATTAATCCATTCTAATCGCTATTTTATCAATTGTTTATTAATTTCTTTCCTAGAGATCATCGCCTTGTTGCCTTTGTTTTCTACATCTGATCGCTGCCATATTTAATCTTATTTATTTTAAGTAAATCGTGCATTTGTATTTTGTGACATTGGTATATATAATGATAATATTTTTATATCTCTTCTTTTTATATTTAACATTCATTTTATTTTATATATATATATATATTTATTTATTTATTTTTTATTTTACTTTTATATTCTCGTATCTTAAATATTTATTTTATTGTGAATATTTATTATAATGATTAATATATTTATAATTTTATATTTGTGTTTTATCTTATGTATCTTTAATATTTATTTTATTATTTAAATTGTTAATATTTATATATTTATAATTACAATATTATCTCATGATAATTGTAATTATAAAAGTATTAAAATGATAATATTTTTCTTTTATGATCTTATTATGTATTGTGTTATTTGTTTTCACTTATTTGTATCTCCGGGTGTTCTAATTTCGGGGACATGACAGTCCTCCCCTCCCAAATTTGCTTGTCCTCAAGCAAAAACATCTTAGTTCCTTCTAGGATCTTTTCTTCGAATCTATCACCAACGGTACCCAAGTTAGTCACGTTTATATATATAATTTAATGTTCTATAATGACTACTCTATTTGAATAAGTATATCCATTAAAACATAAATATATGAAATATAGACTTATCTTTGATATTCTTGGGTGATGGGGACATCACACAATCTGCCAAAATCTTTGAAAAAATATAGGCTAGAATGCATCAAGACCAACGGCTTTTTTGGTACCAAGAGAGAAGATGGCTGTCTTGATTTCCCCTAGTGTAAGGGTTTCATCAGTGCTTCATTATGTTCCTTTTTGATGAGTTTAGGGATGTTGTTTTTAAGGAGGTCTTGTGCCTCTAGATCCTTTGCTAGCTCATAGTCCAACAACTATGTGAAAGTGTTTCTCGACTTATTGTCTATTGCCTAGACATCTATTATTTCATTGCTTGAAGGGAGAACTGACAGTTCGATTTTATTTACTTGCCTTCTAATATGTGTTGAGATGTGAAAGATCTTGGCGTTTTTGTCTCCTTTTAGCTATTGGACTCTTGACTTTTGCATCTAGAGAATTTCCTGCATCCTAAGAAGTTGAGCTAATCTAAGAGGGCCCTTTCCTTATCTCTAGAGTCCCTTGTGAGGCCTTGGATGGCAATATTTGATTCTATATCATTTAGATCCCTTTCTATCTTAGATTTTGTTTCAGAAATATCTCCTATCATGTCTTTATTCCATTTCCTAATTTCTAGTTTTATAGTGTTGAGTTTTCTTTGTAGATTGAATCCTTTGTAATTTTTAAAGTCTGTCTTTCAACAATCTTGTAAACATTTTTGAGGTTAGGTTGCTCAAGCCATATAAAGACTATTTTTAAGGGGAAACCCTCTTTAGTTTGGGTTCTTTGCAAAGTTCAAGCCAAATCAAACAATGATTAGAAACCAAAGGAAGTACTTTTCCCGTAAAAGTTGTTTGATCTAATGCCCACTTTGAGTTAATGAAGAATTTGTCTAGACGAATTTGAACACATGCTTGTCCAATCCTTCTATTATTCTAGGTAAACCAGCCCTATTTCAATTTCATGTCAACCAATGCTAAGTTTGAACAAAGAGCCTCAAATTCTGTGGAGCCAAAGGCAAATAGACTATTCTTGTCATATTCTTTTCGGGATGCAACGTAGCACTGAAATCACCTCCCACCATCAAATTCTCATCTTGGTGCTGCTTCCTGAAATTTCTGAATTCATCTTGGTACTATTGGAGAAATGATCTATAATTTTCTTGCAAGTCGATAATCCTCACATGGATGGCTTGTTGGGAGGATGCCAACACTATTTGAGAAAATCGTTGATCATCTTAAATAGAGCTAATCCACTAGCTGAACCAACTACCTCAACTATTGTGCCTGCATTGCTATGTTAGATTTTATTGAAGAGACTATTCATGTGATCTTCACTTGATTTTATTTTTTGATGTAGTTGAATGTTAGGTCCATTTTCTTGCACTAACTGCTTAACTAAGTGGCTCTTGTTAGGGGCATTTAAGTCTTTTGACATTCTAACTTAAGAGCTTCATAACCTTTGGGTGGAGGCAGGCCATCTACCTTGGTAGAATCTGTAATAGGTGTTTGAGTTCCTTTTTCTGGGTCCTCTTTAGCCACCACCCACACCTTGCTCGCATTTTTCTTCCTACCTTTGGGCCTTGCTCCACCAAGATTGATTTCTAGCAAGGAGAAGTTAATGGAAGGTGCCTTTGCACAATTCCTTTTTCATTTTTTGCAGGCTACACTCGAGTCTTTTGTTCCTGCCTTATCCTTATAGGTTTTTTTGACTACCTCCTCCTCTCTTTCCAAATCATCAATCAACTTTGCATCCTCCTTTACATCAGAATTGAGGGATGCCCACTCTGTTCATGCTCTATCCCTCTTGGCACCTTTGATCTTTCTCCCCTGTTTGGTTTGGCTGAGTGCCAATGTCCATCCTTTGGTTGTCTTGACTGCTAGTATCCTGTGGAGAGTTATCTGACTTTTCTCCCCCTTTGGGATCTCTCGCTTGATCGAGGTCCTTCACCATCCAAGCCTTCTTAAATTGCTTTTTAAGTTTTGGGGAATAGTTCTTTCTTCTATCACAACTTTTGGGTATGTGCTCCACCCGCTTGAATGAAAAAGAATCTGATAGGGAGGGATTCATAGTCCAAATCTAGAGTCCAAAAGCCCAGGGAGGAGTATAACCTGATTGCCTGTTTTATGGGTTTACTGAAGTTGACCTTGACAGAGCTTCTATCATAGGAAGCTAATTTCTCTTAAGACATTTTTTGACTAGAATTCTTGTGGCAGTTTGTACATATGGATCCATAGGGGTACCTTCTCAACTAATTCAGTTATAGGATCAAAGCCTGGACTTGGAGACCATGCACAAATATACATACCAGCATTGCCCATGAACTAGAGACCTACTTTAAGAATTTTATCCCTGCCCTCCTCTGATTGGAATGCAATCTGCAGAAATCCGAGCATAAAGAAACTGATGCTTTGCCATGGGAAGTCTACCATTGTTGTCTCATCCAAGTTCTGGCCTTATCTATTTAAGGGCAGATGCCAATGAATTTGGCAATGGTTGCTGTCTTTTCTAATGCCTCGATTGAGGGATTGAGCATACTGTCCGGAATCAGGAGGTTCAGGATGTTATTATCAATTTCAATATATGCATTGAACACTAAAGGCTTGTGAGTCTGCTTCTGTATGGCGAGAGTCCCAATCTTTAAGCACTTCTTCTGCTGCTTCTTCCAATATTTTTCCTAATTCCTTACTATCGTTTGGGAGAGAGTCTGTGTAACTTGGAATGTCTTCTGCCAGTGTACTCTTGACTCTGTTGAACTCTGCCTTCTTGAAATCCCTGGATGGCACCGTCTATCTGTCTGTCAAGAGGCCAATATTCTCCTGCCTATGGTCCTTTTCTTCACTTTTCTGCCTTTTATCTTCCTGCTGAATGCCCTTTTCACTGCTGCCCTGCTCTTTTTCGCTCTGCGCTATTTGTTCTTCTATATATATATTTAATATTAGGATTTTTAAAAGTCAGATTCTTTATTTGTTTTGGGGAATGGAACATAAGTAATTCATTTAATAATCAAATCACATGGCATTAGATTTGTTTGGTTTCTTAAAATTTTATTATTTTATTAGCTATCCAATACTTTTTTTATTATATGTTACTTCTGTCAATGTCTTTATCAATTATAGTGGCTATCATTAGGGATATGATACATGCATGTGTCTTGACTTATTTGAAATGTATTTTCAGGAAGACCTATACTATCCGCATCCTTTACTACAAGATGCTCTATGGGCTTTTCTTCATAAAGTAGTGGAGCCTTTACTTTTGCAGTGGCCAGGCTCGAAGCTGAGAGAGAGAGCACTCACGACAGTAATGAAGCATGTGCATTACGAGGATGAGAACACTCGTTACATTTGCATTGGCCCTGTTAACAAGGTATGTGAAGAGGCTGATCCTCTGTAAATTTCTTATTAGAATGCAACAAAAATCAGTCTATAATTGGCAATGTCTGTTAGCAAATTTTGGATTAACCTTTTCTGTTGAAGAGAACTTCTGTAGCTTATTGGTAGAGATTCAAGCTCCATTGGTAGAGTAATCAACAATCACCAAGTTAGCAGTGACAATCTCATGATTTGAACCCACCGTATGGCAACATGCCTTATGCCATTGCTATGAATGGAGCTCAGTCTCTGTATGCAGCTGCTACAGCTCTGAAAATGTTAATAAATGAAGAAGCAGTTTGTTTAATAATTAAATTCATGCAACAGAGATTCCACTGGAAGTGTATGCCGAAAAGACTCCACCATCCAATTTGAAAAAGCAATTTTTGCAATTATAATGTTGTCATCAGGAGGGAATCTAGTGGAAAGGGAAATATGATACTACAGATGGTTGTCAGTCCTCATCAAAATTGATTATCTTTAGGTGAAAAATCTGTTATGGTTTGTGCTGGTAAAGGATGATAAATGCTCACCTGAAGTGAGGTTTGGAGGATGTAGTCAATGGAAGAGATGAAGACAGATGGAAGGTGCCTGTGTATTAGGGTTAAATTGTTAATATGGAGTTTTAGAATGGGGAACGCAGAAACAGGTTTTGGGGACAACAAAATTTTTGGGGAGATGATGGCACAAATTATACATGATATAATATATTTTTAATATTAATTATAAAAATAGTAAAAGAAATTATGATTTATCATTTACAATAAACTATAAAGAATATAAATATATTAACAATAAATTTATTATACAATATAAAATAAGTAAATTATTTTTAATAAACAATAAATATATGAAATTCAATTAAACTAATCGATATATATATAAATACAGTTGATACATATGAAATATATATATATATATATATATATATATATATATATATATATATTGGTAGGTGAATTGTGGCCTTGGGGGCCACTGCTGTAAATCAAATATAAAAATTATAAAACTTATGTATCAGACCGATAAAAAAGGGTGCTTTTAAATTTAACAAAATGGCCGACCTTCCTACAAAGCAGGAGCTTGATAGTTGGGACTGTAAAGCTTCATCGCAGAAATAATCGTATAAAGTGCTTTGATCTTGTTTGGCATGTGAGTGAAGCCTCATTTTGTAAGTGGAATTGAAATTTTTTGGGAAGAGAGATGTTTTCTTTTTTTCTGACCATCATAGTGCAAGCTTTTGATTTACCTGGTGTAAGTGAGGGCTCCTGCACTCTAGGGAAGTGGTGGATTTTTCATGTTCAATGAAGGCCAAACTCCTCTGCCCCTCCCTTGTTGAAGAGATAAGAGGGATTTCGATTGTAGTAGGATGAGAGAGCTCAAATTGCATTATGCTAATTGAAGAGGCTGCTAAATGGGTATCATCCATGTCATCCTCCCTTTTAATTGGAAATATATGATGGTGGCTTGGGGTTGCCCCTTGCCACAATGTTGCTTATTTTACTCTATTGGTTGAAGGTGAATATTTTGAACAATCCTCAGCCAAATGCCCTACAGTGGCACTGTCTACATTTTCATGGTAACCCTTTGTAGTCCACCAATTGGTTCCAAATTTTAGTGCCAACCTTAATTCTGGTTTCTGCTGCTAATTGTTTGGATAAATCTAATTCAACCAAAATATGTGCAAATGTGAAAGAAGATTGAAATTTGTTCAAATTTTGCCTAGAGATAAATTTCCCTATCATGTTGCCGATTGAGGAGAGGCTTAAATAACCCCAGAAATGTAGTAGTAGATTGGGAAGTCTCACCCAAACTGGAATAGCAGAAAATGACTCAGTAATAGGATTGAATTCTTGATAGTAATGTTTCAAATAGTGGTAAGATTTGTCCCATAACCAAGGGCCTTTTTGAAACAACATACCCTTGTCGTCAGGATAGAAACAAAACACATAGAAATAACCTTTTGCATAGGGCCTAATGTGAACATCCTCTTCCAAAAGATGCATTTAGGTTTTAAAAGTCCATTTGTGCAAAGCTGCCATGCTTGACAAAATTTTATGAAAACAGCCTATCAAAGTTTATTTATTGAGAACCACCACCTCCATTACATCTTTGTCCAAATCAACAATGTGTGGGAGAGGTGCCTCCGTACTAATTTATAGGTAAGGCCTTGACTATAGCTAGGAGGGGGGAATGTTGGGAGGAGAGGGCCAATTGGGCTTTGATTTTGCTTCAGTAGCAATCACATCCTAGGTCTAGTGATTTGATTATTCTCCTTCCCACCTTGGTTACTCTACTTCTAGATGTGTAAACATTCAATTCTAATATCCTACACTTGAAATTTGATTGATCCTAAGCACCATGGGTTGTAGGGAGTGAGGGAGGGTTGAGTCTGATATTAATAACTCGTCCTTCGCTTGATTAAAAACAATAGAGGAATTTTCAAATTTTATAATAAGATAAAGCATAGTTGGCACACTTAGTGAGTACTCGCTGAGTTTTTTTGTTGGTGAGTTACTCGCCATTTAAATCGCGAGAAAAAATCATCAAGTTTTTGGCGAGTACTTGCCATAAACTCGATGAGTCTGTTAGAAAAACTCGTGGGATGCTGAGTGGATGTAGAATGTGGCTGGGATGCGTGAAAAACACTCAAAAAACACTCTTTTTTGGTTTATAAAAGCACCAATGCCGTCACTATTCCTCACACAACAGTTGAAGAGAAAATTTGAGCAACTCAGAAGGATTTCTAGGCGAATTTGAAGAACAAATTTCAAGATTTTCAAGGGCAGGTTAGTAATTTTTTTTTTTCAACTATTTAAATTCATTTTAACTGCTAAAATTAAGCATGTAGGCTATGAAAAACTCATAATTTTCTAAACCCTAGTAGTTTGTTGAAATTCACTTTCACAAAATTGGATTTAACACAATTTTTTTTGCATTTATGCTGATTTTTTTTTTAGGAATTCACTTTTGTTCTTATACACATTATTTTTCTGATTTTCCTATTTTTGGGAATAAAATGATTAGGTTATATTGAATTTATGTTGATTTATATAAACTTTAGGCTGATTTAGAATAATTTATGCTGAATTTAGGCTATGTTTTTGTATTTAAAAATTAAAATGTTGTATTTGTAGGTTAACTGTTAGATACACTGGAAAATAGAGAGGCCTCTAGATTTGTATCAGGCTCAAGCTCAGCCCAATCAACACCGGTTATAGGCACTAGCCAAGTAGGAGCTAGAGACCTTGCTTGGAAATATGGCATACAGGGATTGACACCTGGGATAGTTGTTTCGGTTATATGCCAAACGCTACTTCATGGAGGCATAAATTGCCTCAAATACCATCTTGTAGGCATTACTCATTGTGATGCGAAGCCTTTCGAGAGAACCACATAAGAGATCAAATATGAGATGAGTGCACACTTGGCATTGGCAAAGGAAAAAAGTTTACAAAGGGAGAAAATAAAGGCAGCCATAGCAACATCTGTAGCTAGTGCTACTGATTATGGTTCTCAAGCACAAACAAATGAAGAAACAACATTTGAAGGCATAGTGGGCTCCCTTTGTGGTCCACTCATATGGAACACATCAACATCCTCTTCATTCACTTCAAGTAGAGCGCCTACATCAGCTACATGCATTGCACATAGCTTTTTGTACCTAGAAACACACTTGGAGCACAACCATTATTGGAAGGTATAGGGTGGAATAGGGAGGTGCATGAACAAGCAGATAAGGCATGTGCTATTTTTGGTACTTCAACAACCTTTCTTTCAATGTGGCAAGCAATCCTTATTGGGAGAATTTGGTAACTGCATTGACAGCTGCAAGAAAAGGCTACAATGCACCTTGTCATAAAGACTTAAGTGGTAGGTTGGTAAATTTATCCTAATTTATAGTAATTTTAAATTTATGTTGAATTGTAGGCTAGATATATGTTGATTAATTTGTAATATTTTATGTTGAATTTAGGCTTTTTTTTGTGTTTAAAATTTAAGATTTTGCACTTTCACTTTGTACTTTTAGGTTGCTCATGAATGCAACCGAAGAGGCAAAGCTAATAGTGGAAGAGAAAAAGAAGGAACGAAGAAAATATGGCTGCACTATTCTTTCACATGGGTGGACCAATGGGAAAAACCACACCATGATCAATTTTTTGTTAGCTTCAAATGGTGAGGTGATTTTTTTGAAATCAATTGGTGCTTCTAACAAAGTAGAAAATGCATAAACATTGTGTCTAATGTTTGAGGAAGTTGTCATGGAGGTGGGCGTAGATAATGTGGTAAAATCATAATTGATAATGCATCAACATATGTGGCGGTTGGGAGATTGCTCCAAGAGAAGCATTGGGCACTCTTTTGGATACCTTGCGCAACACATTGCCTTGACCTTCTTTTGGAAGACATAGGCAAACTTGATTTGGTGAGACCGGTTGTAGATGATGTAAGGAGCAAAACAAAATTTATCTACAATCACCCTTGGGTCCTTAATTTGATGAGAGATCACACCCAAAGGAAAGAGTTGGTGCGATCGGGTGTCACAAGGTTTGCAACGATTTTTGAAACGTTGCAAAACATTATTGGTTTGTTGACTTCTTTGAAACAAACGTTTGTGAGTTAAGCATGGCTAGACTCATCATATTCAAAGAAGCTTGAAGGAGAGAGCATTGCAAGCATAGTCTTTGACAAATTTTTTGCACAAAGATCTAGAGATCGTGAATTGTAACCTCAAAACTTTGATTTTAAATTCAAACTGAATAATTTATTTTTTAACTTGAGTTTTTCATTATAAATTTTAACTTTTTGTATTTGTAAATTGTAGGTGTCAAAGCCCTTGGCTAGAGTTCTCCGTTTGGTAGATGGAGATCAAAACCCCATGGGGTATATTTATGAGGCCATGGATAGGGCCAAAGGGTCCATTTTGAATTATTAAAAGGGGGACAACCTCAAATTTGATTCCATTTGGGAGATCATTGATCAAAGGTGGAACAATCAACTCAACCAACCCATCCATGCAAAATGGTACTTCCTCAACCGCCGCTTTTTCTATTCAAACAACTTGTCAAATCTTAATGGAGAGGTTATGGAGGTTCTCATGACATGCATTGAGAGGATGACACCCCAGGGGTAGGTGAGAGATCTCATTATTCAAGAAGTGCATAGTTATAGGATTGGAAGGGGTAGGCTCTTTCCTTTAGAGCTAGCTATCCGAGGAAGAACCACTCAGACACTAAGTAATAAAATTTGGAGTCTTTATATCACATGCATCTTACAAGTTAAATAATTCAAATTTACAACTATTGATAATTTGATAAAATATGGTTTGACTTTGCTTTCTAACTCTTCAATATTTTATTTTGTAGATTCTTGGTGGATAGATTGGGGTGCTAATACCCACCATCTCCAAAGATTAATCCTTCACATTTTGTGCCAACCTTGTAGTGCATCTAGTTGTGAGCGCAATTGTAGCTTGTTGGAGGTCATCTACATGAAGAAGAGGAATAAATTAGCTCAAAGACACCTCAATGACCTTGTCTTTGTGCAATACAACCTTCGACTTTGTACAAGAAGAGCAGAGGAAAAATTAGAGGAGCTCATTGCTTTGGATGAGATTGATCCTTATAGTGATTGGACAGGGCGGGATGAGCAACCTCCATGGTTTAATGAAGGTGAGATTCTTGATTTTGAGAGGTAGGCATTGGAGGATGTGGGTGTAGTTGGAGATATAGGATGGGATAACATTGATGAGGTAGAGGAGGAGTCATTGCCATCTACGAATGGGATGGAGGTCGAGCCACAACCTTCTATGGCAAGCGAGGAGACACAACAAACTCCATAGATTAAAACCTCAACCTCTCCTCAAGTTTTCACTAGATCAGGGAAGAGGAAGATGCAAAATGTTGTATTTTCATTTTGTTATATTCTAATTTATGAATTATGATGATGATTTTCAAAGACAATCATCATAAATTCATAATAGTTATTAGCTATCGATTATATCAATCATTAGGATTCCACATGGTGATGCGATTTTGTACTCAATTTGTATTCAAATTAATCAAATTTAATAGAAAACAATTTTATACTCATTTATGGACTCATTGGATACATCTTGTCATTGAATTTTAGAAAAAGAATGTGTATTTAAAGCATAGAAGCAGAAATCTGCAAAAAAACGCGATTAATTGCGATTATGAAAAAAACCGCAGCCTCCACGTTTTTTTCCCCAAAATCTGGAAAAAAACATTGACTAAAGTCAACGATTTTTTGGGGGTTTAAAACAGGTTTTAATCGGCAAAAAAAAAGCAAAAAAATGCGATTAAACCTACGTGAAAGTTAAAACCCTAAATCCCACGCAAAATACTATAAGTTTGCGGCTGCGTTTTGTTGGGAAGTGACCAAGCTTGGCGACGGCGACGAAAACCAGTCTTTGGCGGCAGCGACGAACATCGGTGTCTTTGGCGGCGGACATCAAATATTTCACAGCTCCCGTGATTAGAGTTTCACAGCTCACAGACATTCTTCATTTCTTTCATTTTGCAAGGTAGGCTCGCTTTTCCAATGCCCGATTTTTTCACTGTATTTCCATGCTCGAATCTTTCGAATTTTTTATTGTTATTCCATGCTCGAATTTTCATTTTATTCTGTATTTCTGGCTTCTGTAATTCTGTGTTTTAGAATTTTTTTTTTTTATCAATTTTTTTTTCTTCTCATAAATCTAGAATGAGGTAAATATTTTAATAATATTTACTATTAAAATATAATTGTATTAATATAATAATATATAGCTATATATTAATATAACTATTAAAATATAATAGTTTTAAATTTTTAATATATTAATATATAGCCTTTTAATATAGGTATATATATTAAATAATATATATAAGTTATAACTATTATATCTTTCAGAAATATTTATATCTTATTAAATAATTTTAATATTACGTATATAATTTTAAATTGTTTTTTAGATATTTTAAGTTTTTAACATTAATATTATATCTTTTAGAGATATTTATATTTATTATATAATTTTTTAGAAATATTTATATTTATATGTAAATTATATACTATGTAAAATTATTAAATTTATAATTTTTTTAGAAATATAAATTATATATCTATACAAATTAAAATATTACTATACAAATTAAAAAATCATATCAATAAAAAAACACATGTAAAATTATTAGACTTAGTAAAATAATTATATAATATTGTTTTTTATCTGTGTTACACGGGGACGCGTCCCCCCCTCCAAACCCTACGTCCCCGTCCCCTGTGGCGTTTCGGGGACGGGGGGACGGCAGGGGACGTCCCCCAGGCGTCCCCCCTGATTTTCAAAAACTGGGAAACAACAGGAAACGCGTCCCCAAAAAAGGGGACGGCTAAAAAATAAAAGGGGACACCTAGGCGTCCCCGAAACGGCTAGGGGACAGCTAGGAGTCCCCCAACTGTATCGGGGACGCCCAGGCGTCCCCCTTTCATCAAAGTAAAAATTGTTTTGATTTTTGGCAAATTAAATAAAAATTGCTTGATAAATATTAAATATTTCATCATATTTGATAAAACATTTAATTTTTAAACAAACTATTTAATGTTATTGTCAAATTAAATAAAAAATTCTTGATAAATATTAAATATTTCATTAAATAAAAATTGTTTGATAAATATTAAATATTAAATATTTCATTATATTTGATAAAACATTTAATTTTTAAACAAACTATTTAATTTTATTGTCAAATTAAATAAAAATTGCTTGATAATTGATAAATATTAAATGTTTTATCAAATATCAAATATTAAATATTAAATATTAAATATTAAATGTTTTATATTTCATTATATTTTATAAAAATGTTTTATCCCCATTTGAATGGCATTGACTAAATAATAGTTAAGTTATTGGCATTGCTGTTAGTGTTTACCTTTATCTTTATATTGTTGTTATATCACTGTTATATCGCTGTTATACTGTTGTTATACTCTTTATCTATGCACATATTGTCATATTGATATTGTTGCACATATTTGATATTTCAAATTGCTCTCTTTCTCTCTCTATATATAATATATTTTTTATAAATTCATACATATATATGTAATTGTATATATATATATATAGATATTGAAAAATTCCTATATCGCCATCCCCCTGCCGTCCCCAAAAATCTACCCTCGGACTGCCGTCCTCGAAACGCGTCCCCTGCCATCCCCTCGTCCCCGTCCCCGAAACGCCGTGGAACATAGTTTTTTATACAAGCACTGTATAATAAAAAATTCAGAACAGTAACTAATAACTTATTATTCTAAATTTCTATTATACAATGCTGCTTGTAACTTTTATTGTTTTTTACACCTGCCATTGATGTTAAAAGTTTCTGGACTGCAACACCTTTGCTCACTCCCTGCAGATGAAGTCTTTAACTCTAGGAAATTTACAAGAAACATTTATAGACTGCCTATCTAGGAAATTTACAAGAAACACTTATATTCAACATATTCCAATACCAATTTACCATGCTTTGTGGATTGCTGCCAATCATACAATGAAGTGAAATGATTATGTTTTTCTTTGTTACATATGAGAAGTTAACAATGTTGTAGAAGGTGTTGAATGATTCAACTTTAATCAATGTTCAAATGCTTTTGCAGAATACGTCATAATGCCACGTGTAAAAGACTTTGCATGGACACATTGCACACCAATACCAGGTTCAACGAAGGTTAAATGCAATTGGTGTTTGAGTGACATCAATGGTGGCATTTATCGCTTCAAATGGCATTTGGCAAAGGAGCCAGGAAATAACACCATTAGTTGCACAAAATGCCCTCCAGAAGTCACGTACCAGGCAAAACAAGCTCTTGAAGGGATTGCAGAGAGTAAGGCTAAAAAGGCAAGAACTGGGAATGAAGTAGATTCCAATCCTACAGAAGGTAGGAGGAATCACTTGGATGGGGAAGATGGTACACAAGAATGTGGGTCGACACCTTCTTCTACAGCACGTGGCCCAAACACAGGTGGAGGAAACATAAATTCTTTCTTCGCACCTCGTACTACACCAGGATCACAGACCACTTTGGAGAGTACAGGATGGAAGAAGGCTGTCCATGAACAAGCAAAGAAGGCAATAGCAAATTTCTGGTACTACTCTAGCTTGCCATTCCATATTGCCAGGTCTCCATACTGGCAAGGTATGGTGGATGCTATTGCATCTGCAGGTCCTAGGTTCAAAGCCCCATCTTATGAGTCATTGAGGCTTTCTTTGCTTAATGATGCAGTATAGGATGTTAATGATGTTGTTGCTGAGCATCGATTGATTTGGGCAAAGACTGGTTGCAGGATACAGTTAGATGGATGGACAGATAGGAGGAATCGAACACTCATCAACTTCCTTGTGTCTTGTGATATCGGTACAATTTTTTTGAAATCTGTGGATGCATCAGACACAATCAAATCTGTAGCTACATTATTTGACATGTATGACTCAGTGGTTGAAGAAATAGGGCCACAAAATGTGGTTCAATTTATAACAGATAATGCTGTTGCTTGTGTTGCTGCTGGGAGACTTCTGACAAACAAATACCCCTCCATCTTTTTTACTCCATGTGCAAAACATTTCATTGATCTAACCCTAGAGGACATTGGTAAACTTGAGTGGGTTAAGGAGGTATTACACAAGGCTCACTCAATTACCAAATTTATCTATAATCACACAAGGGTTTTGTGTTTGATGCGCACTTTCACAGAGGGCAAGGAGTTAGTTCAATGAGGGGTGACAAGATTTGCAACACACTTCCTTGCATTACAAACTCTATGTGAACAAAAAATGAATTTGAAACGAATGTTTGTTTCAAGCGAGTGGATGGCATGTGGCTTCTCAAATCAAGCAAATGGTATAGCAATATCAAATCACATTTATTCTGCTAGTTTTTGGGATGCAATAGAAGAAGTTGTACAATTTTCAGAGCCTCTAGTGAAAGTCTTGAGACTAGTGGATGGGGATAAATCCCCCATGGGATATTTGTATGACGCCATGGATAGGGCCCAGGAGGTGATGAGGAGTAGGATGGAAAATGACAGGGACAGGTATATGCCACTATGGGACATAATTGATAGAAGATGGGATAGATAGATGCATTCTCCTCTCCATGCCGCAGGATAATATCTTAATCCAAGTATGTACTATAGCTCTTCATTTAGAGATGATGATGGTGAGGTTGCATAGGGCTTGTTCATATGCATGGAAAAAATGTTTGCTACCATAGAACAATTAACGATAGCTATGCAAGAGCTAGCCGTGTACAAGCAAGCAAATGGTTTTTTCTCATCCAAGGCTGCCATAGAAGGCAGGAAGACTGTGCAACCAGGTAGACTCTATAAAATTTTGATAATCTCTCTATTTCGTGGACAAAATCATAAAATGTCTATAAATTTAAGATATTCTTACGTGACATCATCTCCATATAATGTGTTTTTCAGCGCTATGGTGGGATTTTTTTGGTCACGAAACCAAAAATCTTAGGTGGTTAGCAAAACGCATTTTGAGCCAGCCATGCAGTTCATCCGCTTGTGAGCGTACTTGGAGTGTTTTTGAACACGTACATTCGAAGAAACGCAATCGCCTAACACAACAACGGATGAATGACTTGGTGTTTGTTCACCACAACCTCTGCTTGAAGCTAAAGAAAGCTCAAGGTTAGACTTTTAGTATACTTGCAATCATAGTTGTAAATTTGTAATTGTATTCATAATGTTTTTGCACTTGTAATCCAAAGACTAACTTGTCCATGGGAAAAACTAGGTACCATTGAGGATGCTGAGCCAATTGACCTTGATGAGATTGATCCAGACAATGAGTGGATTGCTAATGATGATGAAGCTCTTGAGGTTGAGGATTTTGAGATCCTAGAGGAGGCGAACTTTGATCCTCATGTGATTGATAAACTTAGGAGGTCAGGCAAAGCCCCAGGAGCTTCATCATCAGGGCCTACAAGCCTCTAGCATAGCTCTATTTAATAATTTATAGTAGCAACTAGCAAGAGTCATAGGCTACTTTTGATTTTTGAAACTTTGTACTACAAAGTACAAAGTCAAACTATATTGTAATTGAAATTTTGTCATCTATCAACAATCCATTGTGAACTAATGCTTTGAAAAATGTGTAATGCAATGTAATCAGCGATATGAATATAAACATCAAAATCTATTTTCTATGATTCATTAGTTAAACTCTCTATTTTATTTGCTCTCTATATCTCTATTGCTATGGAAATGCCTTTCAATTAAAAAAAAATCAGTTTTTGTCTATTATTCTACATTTTTTTACGTTTTTTCTAGAATCCGATTTTTTCAAAAAATCTTGAACTTTTGGTTTGCCGATTTATTCCCCAGAAGATTTTTGCTGCTATGATTTAAAGAAATTTAAGCAATTTTTTAAGATGTTGAGTTTTTATCATGTCAAAATTTTTGGGTCTGTTGAATTTTTGCCGAGTTTGAGTCTACCAACTATGAGATAAAGCATGTTTACCTTTTTTGCAAGGATTTTTCAGATTTGAGTAAGCCTGTGCAAAATTATTATTCTAGTCCCATGGGAGCTAGTGCGGGAAATCAACAAACTCATATTAGTAGATGGGTTTGGATGATTAATGACGCCAAAGGGGACAACCATAGATATATGGGGAGAAAAGATTGTCGAAGCATCATCTAAGATCTTTTTAAAAGAAGCCCTAAACGAGTAGTAGCACCCCTGTTGACTCTGTCACTGTCCTAGTTTTGGGTCCTGTCCTGATCTTGGTGCACCCCTGGTACACCTTTGTACGCCCTGGGCACACTCCTAGAGCACCCTTTTGGAACACCCTGTGTACCAACATTGGAATGCCCTGTTCCACTCTTGAGTCCAACTCAGTACCACTACTAGAGTATCGAGTTCCAACCCCTGGAACACATTGGCACTTTGATTTGGGACACCTTGGTCCACTTGTGGAGCACCCCTGGTACTTATTTTGTCTTGCTCCTCAAGACCTTGGTTTTCACTTGGGGCACCCATCCCATGAGCTCAAGTCCTCTTACATCAACTCCTACTTCCAACACAACCATGCATAGTGTTACCAACTCGAGTCCAAGTCTTTGTGAATTGGCCTATGAGAGATCCAATCCCCCGACTTCCCTTGACTTCTTCGAGCCACTCAGCTGATTCTCCGTCCTTCAAGAGCCTTGCCCTTGGCACATTTTCTCAAATTCGTCCATCCCAGATGGAATTCTTGGCCCTCTGTCCATGAAAACCTGACTTTGATACCAACAGTCATAGGGCTAGACCAGTGCGATGTCCAAACACACTTTTTTCGTCTAGTGAAGGTCCAACCACATGCGGCACTGAAAAACCTTACTTGCGGCTCCCATTGTGGACAAGCCCTTTCCTGTTCCCAGACTACGCTTGCAGTAAGTGTCCAACACGCGACTTCCCTTCACACACACATTGTGGAACGGTAGTGCATGTGGATCCTTTATGCATTTGGTGGGTATTTTTGTCAAACTCACCAATTTTTTGGCAAGTACTCGCTAGAAACTCGATGAGTTTGACTGGCGAGTTAACTTGTGAGTTACTTGGCAAGCTTAAAATGTGGCCAGTGTTGTAAATGTTATCATTGATGTCAAAAGTGGACAAGATCGTCATTGATGCCAAAGAGCTTAATGTGGAGATCGATGGAATGTGTTGTCATCTATGTCAAGGTAAAGAATGGACCATTACAATAAGAAGTTAACCGTTATACATCCTTGTTGGAGAGCAAAGCAAATACATCCATTACACCTTACCATTGAAGAGATTGTGGAATTGGTGACCAATTTAGAGATATTGGTATGTTTAAATTAAAGATTTAAACATAATGTTGAAGTATATTGAAAATAAAATAAAGCAAAAGAGAACAGCAAATATTATTGAAAGACATGAGAAATGAAATCAAATGAACATTTTACTTCATATTTTTGGCCGACCACCTTTGCCAAAGACACATCTATATTAAAGTATATTAATCACTTAAAAAGAAGATTATATGCAGCGATTAAAAATATGAAGAAAATGAATTTATTTGAGGAGCAGCGATGTATATTATAAAGATAGTGATTAAAGAAAATCAAACAAAAGGAGTGCTTAGTATTCCAAAGGCAACAATTCATATAAAAGCAGCGATTCCATCCTTCATGGGCAACGATCAACATTATGTAAGTGATAAAAAATAATAAGAGTAGCGATTTTTTTTTTATCGGTACATGCTTTTGATTGGAGCTATGAACTAGTGAGGCCACAAACGGGGGACCTCATCCCCGGCATGAATGCACAACAACCATCCAGACCTGCGAGCACGATAGCCGAGCAAGGGCACAAAGCCCACGGGCACACCAGCCGAATGAGGGTCTAGCCTAGGCCTGAACACCTGTGAGACCATTGACATGAATGCCACATCGATTCACAATCCATGAGCACACTGGATCAGCGAAGGCACAAGCTTGCGAGCATAGTAGCCCAGCAGGGATTTGAACCTTGGTGGCAATATCAACAATGCCACCCCTTAACCAACACACTGCGGGATCAACCCCAATAAGAGTAGCTATCTATATAAAAGAAAGAACAGCGATTATATTCCATGATTAAGAAGGAATCAAAAATTTAGGAGCAGCATTGATAAGTGATTAATATGTTAAAAGGGGAGTAATTAAATATATGAAAAGGCAGCGGTCACTTAGTGAAAAGTTATGTCTTCTTGAAAGGTTGGCTCTTTTCTAAGAGATGTCTCTTTTCATAGAGGCATAAAGATGTAAAGAGTACAAGGTGTGGTAAGAAAAACAACAATTCAATGAATAATTTCTGAGTTTAAAAGCAGATATAAAGATAAATAAGAGGCAGAAAAATGAAGAGCAATTTTGATCTATTTTAGAAGAAAGTGTGTGATAGAATGAAAAATATAAGAGCAGATTTGTAAAGAAAATTTGATATACATAGTGACCAATTTTGAAGGAAGATATTGACAAAGCTTGGACCAGATTTATGAAAGAGAAGTGTGCATTACTTGGATCATATTTGTGAAAGAAGGATAGAGTGTGAATTAAGATCAGATTTGTGAAGGATATTGTGTGTGAATCTGATTTGAAAAGGAAAGACTTACATCATACAGAATCAGAAGTATTAATCAGAATTGAAAAAGAGAAATATTGTGTGAGATACAATAAAATTTAATGAAGAAGAATATTGTGTGAGTTGTAATCAGATTTGTGGGGGTTGAAGCCTCCAATAGGTTGGAGTCTATCAAATTGAGGTTGGAGCCTCTTGCTGGGTTGAAGAACAGTTTTTGTGTGGGGTATGGAGCCTATCAAGTAGAGGTTGGAGCCTACAAGAAGAAGAAGATTAAACTATAATATATATATGCAAAATTGTGTCGTGGTTTTCTCCCAAAAGGGTTTCCAGGGTTTCCACGCAAATTGTGTGTTCTCATTGTGTTCCTAATTGCTTGATCTTACTTGAATGTTCTTATTGTGATTGGTTAAATTTTGAAAAGTAAATGATTGTTAGATACAGATAAGGAAGATAATGACAAAGCTTGGATCAGATTTATGAAAGAGAAGTGTGCATGACTTGGATCATATTTGTGAAAGAAGGATAGTGTGTGAATTGAGATCAGATTTGTGAAGGATATTGTGTGTGAATCTGATTTGAAAAGGAAAGACTTACATCATACAGAATCAGAAGTATTAATCAGAATTGAAAAAGAGAAATATTGTGTGGGATACAATAAAATTTAATGAAGAAGAATATTGTGTGAGTTGTAATCAGATTTGTGGGGGTTGAAGCCTCCAATAGGTTGGAGTCTATCAAATTGAGGTTGGAGCCTTTTGCTGGGTTGAAGAACAGTTGTTGTGTGGGGGTTGGAGCCTATCAAGTAGAGGTTGGAGCCTACAAGAAGAAGAAGAAGATTAAACTATAATATATATATGCAAAATTGTGTCGTGGTTTTCTCCCAAAAGGGTTTCCACGTAAATCATGTGTTCTCATTGTGTTCCTAATTGCTTGATCTTACTTGAATGTTCTTATTGTGATTGGTTAAGTTTTGAAAAGTAAATTCACCCCCCCGCCTCTCAGTATCATCATGTGCTCAACAAGTACTCGTTGACTCGGTGAGTACTCGCTGAGTTTTCCAACCATGGCTAAAACTATTGATATTCCTTCTTTTGTAAGAGCTACAATCTCACTTTCCCTCTTTACTAAGTTTGTAACCTTTATTAGTTCTTCCACATCAATCTTGGTTTCTAGAGGAAGGACCATGTTTGGTCTCTCATCTATTAGCTGTCATGGTAGGGGACTCTTATTAGGGGTGTTGATACCAATGATATTGCAACCTATAATTTTTCATGGTGGTTCTAGGGGATTCACTTCAGTATGTTACTCTTTCTCATTTTTAAACTTCTCTTCATGATTTCTCGGTGTGCCTCTATTTTTCTTTTGTTTGCATTAATTTGTCTTCCTCTTCTGTTTTTTACATCTAAATTCGAAAAATGCTTTTTTGCTAGAGTGCTTTTGCCCTAATTTTTCTTGTTGAGATTCCTTTGGTTCGCTTCTCCTGACTTTGTCTCTTGGTCATACTAGTTATCATATTACAAAATCATTTTGTTCCTAACAAGAGCTGAAATGTTCATCACAGTTATGGCTTGTAATTTCATCGCCATTATTATGGCTGAAACAATGGCACAAACTATCAAGTTTTCTAGTTGCATTTGAGCATAGGAGAAGATCATCGTGGAGTTTGCAAAAGGGCACAAATTTCTTGGTCAGAACAATCTTGATTTTTTGTAATGAACTATTAAAGGTTGCAATCTATGAAAGGTTGTGTAGGAACCCTAAGGGCACAATGGTTACTATTGAGATGAGCAAATCTCTGCAAATATTTTGCATGAGGGATTTTGTAGTCCCAAAAATCACATACAAGGAGCCATTTCTAGTCATAGGCAAGGTAGCTAGAGAACAACATACATCCAACATGAGTTCCTGTTAAGAAAATAAAAACAACCCATAGAAGAAGTTGATTTAGGTGTACAAGCTCTTATAGTGAACATAATGGTGCTCCCTCTAATGTGAGAGGTTATAATACCACATTATGACAAGGTTTTGACCCCCAAATTGAAATATGCTAGCATTTACAATTGGGTACTAGGGACTGGGGCTCTTGGTTTTGAATCAAAGGATCTCTTGCTACTCTTCTAGGCATAATTGTAGAAGAAAAATAGTATCAATATTATCGCTGATTTGTTAGCAACAATTACTTAACTTGAATACACCCAAGCCACGCCCATTGATTCTTCATTCCTTTACAACTTCTTAATGAAGTGTTTTAAGAAATTAAGAAGAAGAAATCAGAAATATTGATTTAACATGAGTAGAATCTAAATTAAACCACAACCCCAAAATAATATTTTCAAAAATAGGTTGACAAGAAAAACTTATGGGTGCAAGAGGTTAAGGGGAAGAAAGCATCTCCAATTATGGAAATGGCTGTCCAAACAAAGTTTGTAGAAGAAAAGACATGTCAAACCAAGGCAGTAAACCTTCATGTTTGTAGGCTTCCTAAACCAGCTGATCCCTTACAGACAGGTCATCTAGTCTTGCATGAATCTTTGGACTTGAACAAAGGCTGGATATTGCTAGACAAGACTCGTGTCATCCAATTCCAAACTCCCAAGAGTGCGTTTGCAAGCTCTTTGAGCAAAAAAATATCTTTTCCCTCTCAAAAAAAACTTATGTTGATGCAAATCTCAAAGGATCCTAGGTGAAAAAGCTTCACAAAGCTTGTATTGAGGTTGTTGCTGCCAAGAAATAAAACAAGTGGGTTGTTATTAGGGATTTTAGGGCTTTCATTCATGATTCTACCTCTTTTAGGTGGCCTAGATTATCAACATGACGACAACCTTTAGACATGGTGGGTGACATGTCCATTTCTTGTTGGAATTGCAATGGCACTATATGGTCATCTTTAGGTACCTTCCAAGATGTTATTACTTCTTGGGATCTCATCCTCTTCATCGAGACCCATGAGAGCCCTTAATGGGCCCTCTATGATATCATAGGGTACTTGTGGGGTTCGACTTCCATTGTGAGACCCATAGGTCAAGCGACATTCATGGTTTTGGTGGTGTAGTTTGCTTCATTTGACATAGCATCAAGTCCAAAGTTTCAATTATGGCTTCTGATGTCCATTCTAGATGCATGTGGCTATAAGGGGGTCCACCTTCTCTCTAGGATGTCATCATAGTAGTTTGCTACACACCCCTTGTCATATAGCCATTTGTCATTCAAGTTGATGGGAATCGTATGTTGACCTCTATCTCAAGATTTGGCAGTATTCAACTATTGGTGATATCATTCTTTTGGGTGACTTCAATGCTTGTATAGGGGACGTTTAGATTCCTATTCCTGACCTTACATATGACAAGTTATGTCTTCATGAGTTGGATCTTGAGGAGTCTGATTTGTGAAGAGCCTCTGCTAATAGGATTTCTATAGTTATGGCTTATGGGAGACACCTCCTCTAGTTGGGTGAATCTTAGAGTCTCCACATTCTCAATATGCTTCCTCACTTCCCCATGTCTAGTAGATTCAATTGTTTTCACCATGGTGGTGGTGTGTGTTGTGGACTATGTTCTCACTTATAGGCCTCTCGTCCACCACATTTTGGCTACCTTGTTTCTCCTTAGCTCTCCCTTGTCAACCATGCCATCTTGACACTAACCCTCCTTTTTGGTTTTATCTTCTCTCTCTCCATCCTCTCTAGTCTTGTTCCCTAGTACTAGATATACCACAATCCACTTTTATGATGATTACACTATTGATTATGTTGTGTGTCTCTGCCTTCTCATGTCTTAGATGTTGCGCTTGACTGTTGTCCCCACACCACTGTAACAGCCTACCCTGTTTTGAGTTAATCTCTCCAAGTTTTAGCACCAAATTTTTTGAGCCAATTTACTTAATGATCTTTCAAGCATTTTATCAAACAGTTTGGACAGAGTATGGTTTAATATATTTTCTTTCACAGATTCACTTGGCAAGAGATATTAATTCACACAACACAGTAGCAAGGGTTGATCCAAGTTTTTCAATGTACCGATGACAGTATAATGTTCACAGTTCACATAGCATTGCTTCAACACCATTCAAATATATTGTACATATATTCAGTCATACCATGAAGTACTCAAGATGTATCTTCTCTTAAAATAACATTAAGCATATGAAGAAGCTTACACATAAAAAATAATATTGAATGCCTTTTGACCTGGAAATTGCATTTATGATGATGCTTTGTATTCGGCAACTATAGCAACTCTTAGTGCATAAGCAAGCGTATAGACTCAAACGTCTATCCTTTTTGAAGGTATCTATAACTTGCAAAGCTCGATTTATTCACATCAATTTTCTTATTCATATTTGTCTGGCTGTTTTCCCAAATGTCTGATTTATTCTACCACCTAAAATCCTCCGTAACAATATTAATTAACATTCCACTCTTTAGCAAGCCATCGGTTCTTCAAGTGACTAGATGCCACCTTCTATTAACATATCTGCTTTGAAATGGGCGCTTCAACGGTTTCCTTATTAGCTTCACGTCACGTTAATCTCTATGGCTGCGTGTCAAGGGAGAGATCACGGATTTTGAACATTGAATATTTGCACCGATTATTTTAAGATGTCTTACCATCGGGCCTTCACCATATTTGCTTTTGACTCCTCCAAATGTCCTGACTTCTTTATCTTTACTTGCAATGTGACGGCTTCAAGTATTTCAGCTAGTATAAATTTAAGACTCAAATGATTAAATACTTAGCTTCTTTGTCCTCCTGATAGATCAAATTAAACTTTTTTCCGTCATTGAGATGTTCGGCAATAGCAAGACATGTTTCCTAGGCCTCACTGCTAAATTCTTGTCGAGTGGCAGTTTTGTTGAGGATCATATTACTGTCAATCTGTCTAAAGATCTTCGATTGGAGATTTAATCTGCAAGAGTAAAACATTTATTGATTTCGATGATTACTTAGAAGATCAATACTCCCATATATATGGTTGAGAAAAGACACGACTTTCTATTAGAGCCGACAATCAATCTTTTTCAAGTCATATATATGTATTCCAATTGATGGAAGCGGATTATACTTAGGACACTCCCTCTGACCGAAGCTAACACATCTTCATTTGTTCAATACTCCCTTTTATCTAGGGAAGATAAACATTATTAGCACTCCCTCTTAGCTAGGGAGGATAAACTCCAAACAAGTATAAAGGGATATCACCTAACTCGTGATATCAGAAGATATGGTATGCTTCTGAAAGTGTCAAGTCACATGACATTCTTCATAACACATCTTCATTATGGTATGTGCACTGACATCAAGTCACATGATGTCTACCATAATTCATGGCATATTTACGGATATAAATATCCACCATGATTATCTCTTTAAGGATCACAATGATCTTTAGATGACATCAAGTCCCATGATGTCCATCAAAGTGTCCAAGAGATACTATCATGACATGTCCACAGATATCAAGTCACATGATATCTATTATGATAGTTTATCATTGTAGAGTTGTCACTTTACAATGTCAAATACAAGTGTTCATTATTAGAAAGATCGTCACCTTTCAATAATGTACACAGGGGGAGTAGGCCCATAAGGTCATGGAGTCGCACACATGACAAAAGAGTTTACACATTAAACATCTTTATATATTAGTACAACTTATAAACAAATTTGAATTTCAAACATAATATCAAATTACATACCAAGTTTTCTTCCCGAAGAGTTCAATCTTAACTCTGGAGAGAAGTTGTTGAGTATGTCCGCTGTTTAAACATTTGAACTAATATACTCCAACTGGATCACTTTTCTTTCCACCATATCTCTTACATGAAGATAGGGGATCTCAATGTGCTTAGATCAAGGAGTCCCACAAGCAATTTACGAAGCCAAACTGCTTCTCTTGCTCCCATTGAGGCTGCAATGTATTCAGCTTCCATTGAGTTTTTGTGCAACTGAAGATTGTTTTCTGCAAATCCAGGAGATCATAGCCGATCCTAAGCTGGAGCAACATCCTAATGTGCTTTTCCGATCGGTTACACTTCCAACCCAATCATATCTAGTAGTGCTTTGAAGATATCTCAATATATGTTTTACTAGGACCTTCCATTTGTAACTGGAGTGCTCTACCAAATGAGCTACTGGCCCCTTGTGGCCAACCCATTATTAGTCCGGGTGTGGCTTATATCCAACACCCCCCCTTAAGCCATACTGCGGGTGCATGGGGCGCTTCTGAAATTAGATCCAGGGACTTGTCGTCATGGAGTCTCTCAACATGATGCCTCATCTCAGTCTCAGAGATGAACAAGGCTTTCACCTCATATCTCTCTATCTCAAAGCATTACAACAAGTGAAGATGAGACTCCCTCTGAAGCTCTAATTACTTCTTCTTCGAAGGGATGATCGCAATCTGTATAGGTTCTTCCTCTTCGAGAGATGTCTCCAGTCACCAACTCAGTCCCATGGCTGCAAGCTATGTCTCCATTCGTCAGCTTGCGTGGCTTCCTCATAGGATGCATCAAGCTCTTCCTCCCTTGAATGCAAACTCTCATCATCCTTATGCTCCTTGGTCCGTCCTAAAAGCATTTTAGAGAGTTTAATAATAGTTCATAAACTAAACTATCTCAAAGAGAAATACTAATGCTAGAAGCATATATGATTCACTATCCCAATGTTATGACATGAATTAATAACTACAAAAATCATGAACATTATTCAAACATGAAATACTTATCTCGTTGAAATCATAATCTCCTTAAGTGCTACACTTAAACACTTTTCAGATCTGCACTTATCTTTCCCGGGATCTGCGCATTATTTCACAATAATTTCTCATATTTGCTTACTAGAATGCCCTGTTTCTCCAGCAATGGCCTTTGCTAGTAGTGTTTTACCAATTCTAGGAGGTCCAAACAGAAGAAATCCTTAGGGGCAATACACATCAGTACCCTCAAATTCACCAATTTTCTTAAAAAGTCTTACAACTTCTTGTAATTCGCACTTGACATATTCATGTCCAGAATTTTTTTTTTGTGACTATGAACACTCCACATAGGTAGATACAAGGGACGAGAGTATTATCGGGCCCTTAAGCGTCATCCCTCACCATATTCGTTGATGTCCTTGCAGGGAAGTATGACTTCATTGACGCCAACGTAGTCTCAAACCTCTGCCAATCAACCTCATATTGGGTCTTCAACTTCCGTCAGCCACAGATGAGTGGGGCGAAATATGAATGAGCGCCCCCTACTCAAGACTTGTATCATACTTCAGGTATGTGACTTTCCCAATATTCACGAATTCTCCCGCTATGATGAATATATCCAATAACAGACTCAAGTGTGCCCAATGCGAGATGTTAGCTCTGAATATTAATGTTGACTATGATTCATATATCCGCTAAGGCAGAGTGAGTGAAAATCGTCCTCAAGCCACTCCAGTGATTGGATGTTTCCCGTTAACGCCATCTGAATGTAATCCCGTCAAGGTTCCGACCAACCGTTAATAATCCCCAATAATTTTGTGCATCAACATTCAATATTCGATGATAAATATTAATGCCAAATCTCCTCCATAGGCTCTGGGGAATGACCACAGATGTAAGCAAAAACACTGTGTCTCCTTTAAGTGCCAGTCTCCTTATAACATATGTTTGCAGACAGTTTCGTCACTTAATTTTCTCCTGAGATAACCCGTGATTTCCGATAGCAATAGATATCGTCTCAAGGCTTCCCAAATACACACGACAGATTCCTCATCTCGGTGCAAGGGAATAATAGACGGATTTGGGCACTTCTATCCGCCAATACAGCCATTCGAAGCAACCCGAACTCAAGAAACACGAGCCGCAAAAAAACGTGAAGGAGAATTGTCGACCCTTTGGTACTTAGAAACTGGCGCTAAATTGTAGATGGCGAGAGCCGGATGGCTACGCAGCCATCATGCCCATCGGAAGATTTCCTACTGCTCTGCGAGAGGTGAGGACCTGAACGAAGGGATCGAGAAGATGCGAATATAAGAAGACGGATGCTACCAACTAGCGATGCTCTCCCGTGATCTCCTTTCAAATAGACGAACGCTGGCTTTGATACCATGTTGAAGATCGTATTACTGTCAATCTGTCTGAAGATCTTCAATTGGAGATTTAATCTGCAAGAGTAAAACATTTATTGATTTCGATGATTACTTAGAAGATCAATACTCCCATATATATGGTTGAGAAAAGACGCGACTTTCTATTAGAGCCGACAATCAATCTTTTTCAAGTCATATATATGTATTCCAATTGATGGAAGTGAATTATACTTAGGACACTCCCTCTGACCGAAGCTAACAGTTTTCAACAAGTTTCAATAATATTTTATTTTGAAAGTCCCTGACTATTCTCGCCATGCAGTTCCAAGAAAGATATATTTCTTGTTCTTATATTAATTTTCCTAGTCAGTGTCGCTTCAAGATATCCGGTGTATTTTTTCCCTTTGTATATTGCCACTATATTCAAAGCCATCTAAATTTATTCCATGTTTGGAAATTGGGCAGCAACAATTATAAATGATGATAGCGGCATCAATCAATAACATTATTGAACATAGTGACGGCAATTGATATCGAATTATTCCATGCTATAATCTTTGAATCAACTTGGTAGTTGAACAGTCACGGTTCCTTTAAAAAGAAAGCATGGACCATAAGTATCGATAGTAAGAGGAATAGCTTGACTCGTTGAATTCAAAATGAATAGCCAACATCACACTTCATGCGGCCCTCAACTCTAATTCCCAAAGTTGCAACTGGTAGCAACTCCACAATTCTAATGTCCAACTTCTCTTTCTGAAATCTGCGATTATTATCCTTAATGAAGCGGTAACAACAGGAATTAAATTATTCCTTCACAATTCTCATTAAATCCACACCAATTAAGATTCAGACCATATGAATCCAAAAATGTTAAAAATTGACAGATAATTTAATTCCAAACTGGTGTTATGAGAATCGACACCTTTAAGAACTATTCTATGAGATTTTGGAGCTATCAAATATCAATATTGTATTGTAGTGCCACTTGTATTCTTCAGCTCTAGACTAATTAGCAGAATTCGTATCCTTCTTGGGTCGCTTAAGAACTTTGGAATTACAGTTTGTAAAAATTAACCCGAACAATACTGATGAAGCTACTGTATACGTCTGAATGATATCCTTAGAGGAATTGTTCAACTCCTTTGCCAAGCCTATTCTGTACAGGTTAATTAAAGCTGTATAATACTGAAATTATTTCCTGAAGAATAAATATCAATTCTTACCAAATTGCTATTCAGTAAATATCGCCCAGACTCCAAAATTTTCCTTCATAGAAGATTCTCAATTTTCTCAATCTCCAACCTTTAAACTAAGCAAGAAATTTGTATGATTCCTCCAGCTATTAGCCAAGGCAGATCTTTCACTGCCGAAGCCAATCTTCTCTCAGAGGTCTCCCCACCTCAGAAAGGGTGTGAACTACGTTCACCAACAAGAACTTGTTCCAAAATCCAAAATCCAGCTTGCCTGCAATGAGCTTCCAACAAACTTTTATTCTTTCCCTCTTCGAAACTCCCGTGTCTGTTTGAATTCTCATCTTTTTTTCTTGCACTTTAATTTTGTCTTTTTGAGAATTCACTTTTAAAAGTAACTTAATTAATTCATTTAGCTTTTTTTTATAACTTAAGTTACTTTTTTGCATTATTAATTTAAGTTGTCCCTTTTTAATTCAACTGATTTTGACAACTTAAATTAATAATTTAACTTTATGCTAACTCTTAAAAATGGGGACATTACAACCACACAGTACTCTAGATCCCCTTATCACCAAGGATCTTGCCCTATGAGTTGATGGTATGATGATGAGTGTAAGTCCCTTCATCAGAGGCTTCTGTTTTCCCTTGACCATGATCCTCCCCCCATACTTACCCTTTGAAGGAAGCACTGCTATCTTCTTTGACATAAGAAACAAGAGTTTCTTGCATCTAGATGGCTGACACTCCTTGCTAATCTCAATCACTCACCTAAGACGCTTTTGGTGTACTCATCCCCAGAAGAACCATTGTTTCCAACATCACCCCTAACGCATGAGACTCCTATGCGAGTTCCCTCTATGAAGCTCTTAATTGTCGTACTGTCATTGCCCCCACTCCTTTGCCATCCTCCTTTATTTTCTCCACTTCTTTTGCAGCAACAAAGTAGTTGATTATGTAGATGTCCAAGTTGAATTCATCAAATATGGTATGGATTCCCTTGCCTTTCCCTTGCCATACTCTTTAATGAGGTGGTGTGTTTAGGTTTTCCTTAGTCATGGACCTAGTAACTACAAAACCATAATGATTGGGATAGTTTTGCTAGACGTTATGCCACGGTGTTGGACATGCAATTGTGAGGGTACCTTAAACGAAATGATATTAGATCTGAGGTGAAGTCAGGCTTCAACAAGGACTACTAGACTATGGACCACATCTTTGCACTCAAGCTATTATTGAGGAGGCTTGTCACACGTCTTCTAAAGTCTTTTGATATTTTGTTGACTTTAGAAAAGCCTTTGACTCGGTTTTAAGGCACCTACTTTGCTAGAAATTAAGAGATATTGGCAGCTCAAACTCTTCAATTGTTGTTGTTTGGAGGCCTTATGAGACAATTATTGGGCAGTTTTGTACTTCTCACGATCTCTCTAACTTTATAAAGAGTACCATTGGGGTCAAGCAAAGGTGTTCTCCCTCATTGACCCTATTAAGCATTTACATTGATGAGTTAGAAGAATTTCTTTGATGACATACCCATTTAGATGAAAGTTGTATTTTACATGAGGTGATTATAGCTATTCGTTTTGCTGATATAGTTTTCCTCACACTCTACTTAGGGCATACGATGACAAGTTGGCAACCTTGCTCATTATTGTGAACTCAACAACTCGTGGTCAACCTTAGGAAAATTAAGGTTATGATTTTCAATATCTCTAAGAACTCTTTCTCTAAATTCTAGTTTTCCAACAAATGGAAACTTCTAGAGATCACATAGGCCTATACATACTTGGTGGGCCAATTTTTTGGTCCATCCTTGAGTATGAAGTCTACCTCTCAATCATGCTTTTGCAAGGGGTATGCCTCTCTTTCTATCTTTTTTGAGATCCACTTTTAGGACATCCCCTCTAAATAGGGCCTTTTTGATATATCACCAATCCTATAGTTTAATATGGTTCAACGGTTTGGGGACCTAGCTTGGGCATCGTTAAATGGGCCCATATTGAGAGGCTCAAATTCTCATGTTGTAATGCATGATTTGTTGGAAACAGATAGTTGCTTAGTGTGTTGTCGAAGTTGAATTGGCTGCTAGACACTATGCTTTGATACTATCTTCAAGCTTACTTTCTGCATCCATAAACTTTGATCCTTGGGGGCCTCAACTTTTGGTCATGAGAGATATTCATTTTTAGTAGTTTTTTCCTTGAGAGGATGGCTTCACTTGTTCCCATTGCTTCTTTGGTCCTTACTAGTAACTAATATTGGTGGTATATGGAGGCCAGGTTGCTTCTTTTTGTTGGCATCTTTATTAATAGGATCCTCCCTTTCATGTATTGAATTGCTAGAGAGGACATCTACAGTAGTATATTCAGACCACTTAGGTTTGCCCTTGTGAACCACTCAACCCCAAGCTAGCTTTCTACGCTTAACATCTTTTATAGATGGTGGATAATATTATTCACCATCCTTACTATTTCCAACCTCACTAGTCCCATGACTTAAGGTTGTCCCTTGACTAGTTGCGAGTGTGCTCTCACTAGTTAAGGGTTGAAACTGATTATCACATTTTTCATTAGGATTGGATTTGCTATCTTTGCTCTCTAGGAGGTGAAGATTGAGAAACACTTCATTTTTAGATGCCTTATTTATTATGAGATACGAGAACAATTTATTGCCTCTACAGGGACTTAGGCAACGTCCTATCTACTCCTTTTAGATGTTTAGACTAGTGGTTCCTAGTTCTTTTTCCTCATGAGGTCATCACACATCATCACATATCCTTACAAAGGGGGGAGTGTAGGGTCTTTAGAGCCTCCATGTTGATAACCGTTTTTCCTAGCACACTTAGGCAACAAGCAAACACAAAATGATCTTTGGATATTGGTACTTCACATTGTTGGAGTTGATAGATTAGTTAGGCGATGCATCTCTTGGGACACCTTTACTACTTAGATTATTCAAATTTCCTAGCATGCTCTCACTCGGCATCATGGCTTTGCTCCTTCAGATTAGCATTACTTGGCCCCACTCTGGCATCATTGACCTACTACTTATTGGCCCTGACCCTCCCCCCCTCGCCCATACCACAAGGGTGGACTCATATTACAAGCTTCTTTTCTATAATGGGGGCTACATTGGCCTTGGATGTTACATTGTTGGAGTTGATAGATTAGTTAGGCGATGCATCTCTTGGGACACCTTTACTACTTAGATTATTCAAATTTCCTAGCATTCTCTCATTCGGCATCATGGCTTTGCTCCTTCAGATTAGCATTACTTGGCCCCACTCTGGCATCATTGACCTACTACTTATTGGCCTTGACCCTTCCCCCCTCGCCCATACCACAAGGGTGGACTCATATTACAAGCTTCTTTTCTATAATGGGGGCTACATTGGCCTTGGATGTTAGGAGAGTTTCTAGAGGAAGTGCTTTGACTCCTCCTAGGCTATCCTAGTGTAGCCTTCCAACCGTGGATACTCGCCAACAAGCATTATCTCTCATTGTGACCAAGGATTAGATGACTCCTCCATTTTAGATTGAAATAGGGATATTTAATGAGATTTTCTTCTAGTTTTCATTGGAACATGCTTTTGGGGTTCTTCTTTGTGCTTTATTGCTATTTGTTAGTGGCACACCACTTGCTTTTGTCGTATGTGCTATTATTGTTTTGATTCTTGGCTTCTTTCTTCCTAGAACTTTTTATTGTTAACTGCTGTAACCTCTAGTCCCATTGACCTACTTTTGGTAATTTGTGGACATTAGTATAATTTTTCTCTTTCTTTCTACATCCTCTTTGTTTAATTTTACTTTTGTTTATTCACTGCTTTCCTTTTTTTTGGTGCATGTGGTTTCTAGCACTCTTAAATTTCCAAACAACACTTCTCAATTTCATTCTTCACTTCTTTTTGTTTTTGTTTTCTCTTTTTTGACTTAGGTGTCAAATATCCTCTTCTTTCTCCATCTCATCCTCATTTCCTTATGTTGTGGGGCCCATTCTTGGCATACTTTGATGTTTCTGAATCTTGACTTTCATTTCTTCAAGTTTTTTGACAACAAAGATATCACTAACTTCTTCCTCATAGTCATCTATATGCAATTGCTTTGGTTTTCTTCAAGATACCATGTTTAATTGATTGATTCGTCTTGCATTTGATCGTTCTTTTGTCTTCACAAATATTGGTAAAGGTATTTGTCTAATTTGTTTGTGTTATTTTAAAATATATCCTCCTTTAGGGCTTGGAAATTTTTTGTTCCTTTTCGTAAATTTTCATTTTCTCTTCATTTGACAATTGTTTAGGAACACGTTTCTTAATGTTCTCTATCTACAAGTTGTTTTGCTTTTGTTGTTGTTGTAAAACTTATTTTCTTTCAAATCTTTGTTTCAATGTCTTTTATTGTTGAGAGCTTATGAGTTGGGTATGGGACCTTGTTTTTTCACTAGTAAATATTGTATTAGGGTGTATTATTTTCAATTCTTTCCAAATGTTCTATTTTATGGTAAAGATGGTACCTCAAGGACAACCATTCATTATGTAGTCCCTAATATCAAGATCCCAAGCATGTGAAAAGTTTAATTGCTCCTATAAGATGTTTGACAAGGTCTATTTTTACACAAATCCATGCATTGGTGGCTAAGGATTTTTTCTAAGTGACATTAACAATTTTAACATTCTATCCAATAATATTTCTCATATTTAAAAAAATCAAGTTATTCCCCAATTGCAACAAAAATCCAATTAGCCTAGCCCACATGGGGTTTATAGTCATCTTTTTCTTACCTTGATCAAATTTTGATTTCCGTGGCCATAACTTAACCATGCATTATTCAAAAACCAAGGTCTTCCTTGGCAAATCCTATTGCTATCCTTAATTCTCAAACATGGCTAGAAAAAATCCCTTTGCTAGGAATTTTATGTTGACACCTTTTACTATTTATTCTCTATCCAAGGCAATTCTTTTAAAGTATAGGTTATTAGTCCATGAATTTTCCAATAAGGACTTTCCTAGTTAGAATTCTTACCTTTGGTAACATTTCGTCCTTGATCACTATTGTGGGTGTTTCTTTGGAAATTTTGAATAATTTGAAGTTATTGGCATGATTTGTTGCGCTCTATTCGGTTTCCTTGTTTTCCACTTTTATTCTATTTGGAGCCTCTCATTTGTTGTTATTCGATTCTTCTTCGTTTCTTTGTAATTGACTTCCATTGTGGTTGTCTATCTCTTTTCCAAAAGTCCTAGGCTTTTTTACTCCCATTATATTTCTAATTGGCATGCTTCACTACCTCCTATCATTGATCTTTTTGTTTCTAATCCTTCCTATGAGTTGCTTCGTTTTTCTTTTGCAAACCCCTCATCTCTTTACGACAATTTTCAAATCATAGCTAAGTTGCTTATTTGTTAAAGTAACTTAGTAATATTTAATTTTAAATTTAGTTAGGTTTGGTAATGGTATTGAAATGGTGAGCAGATTGAATTTATAAATCATACCTTTATTGTATAATAATATAAAATAATTATTAGAAGATAAGGCTTACTTTTGTAATAAAGTCGCCTTAGTGACTTAAGTTGTTTATTATTTTAGTTTGCTATTTTTAGTGTTTAGGGCGAGTCATGCCATGTTTATTCCTATGCTCCCCCAAGTTTTGAGGATGGGGATGATAGGGGACGACGTGACGTGTTTCCGGTACGAGGGTACTTTTGGGTCATTTTTAGGGGACGACAGGGGACGACTATTAAAATATAGGGAAATTTTGAAAAATATAGAGAAATTTCAAATATTTATATCATAACATTGATATTGCATTCATCATAGACATTGTAGAAGATTAATACATAACAATAGACTTGAATTGAGATTTCACATGAGAATTGAGTCTTGACAAACAAATTAACAAAATTCCAATGCTTTCATTGTCAATGTGCATACATATTAAATAAGAATTATAACAAAATGCCCAAAGGCTCCAAGTGTAAACTATAAATTGATAAAAACATAGAAAATATATGGCTGTCCCTAATCAGCAGATGCAACTGGCAGGTCTATATCAAAATTGGAGCTCAAGTTTGAGTCACCGTTAGATGCAACGGCGGGAGCAAGTTTTTGAGGAGTCCCCGAGTCCCAAAAACGTTTCCGAGATGGGGATAGGGGTACTAGGGCAGGGGACGCATCCTTGGGGATCACTGGTTTATTCTTTTGCATGTTTATTTGGTTTCATTTTCCAAACTCTTTTTAAGGAGATGAGCCTCTTTGTAATTAGGATCCATTCTAATAGAATAATTTTGTGTTATGTTTCATTTCATAACATGGTATCAGAGCATGTCACTAGAAAAAGGTTTGCAACCTGAAAAGGTCTGCAAACTAAAAATCGTAGTTTATTTTTTTTTGCAGGTTTCATGGGTTTTCTCGAGGCAAAAGTAAAAAAAATGTGGGTTTGAAATTGCAACCATTTTTGTTGAAAATATGACAATTTTAATTAGGTCGAAATTTGCTACAAAATCTTTTCAACCTTAAAATCATGAAGTTTTTTTTTATCAGCAAGCTTTTCCACGGCAACTAGGTTTCGTGAGTGTTTTTGCAGTTAGAAAATTCACGGATTTACCAAAAATTGTGTTTTTTATCTTAGAAAATTCGCACCAATTGAAGTTTATTTTTTGCACGCCATGCACAAGCTCAACGATGAGGGTTTTGGGCATTTTTAAATTTTTTGTAGTGGCAACTAGGGTTTCTAATGAAAAACATGACACGTTCTTTCAAACATATTTGTGTGTGGCTAGGGCAAATTACAACTAAAATTCAGATCAGCAACTAGTATCAGATTGGTACAACCAGTTGCTAGGGTTTTCTCATCCATGACAACTATGGTTTTCTTATCCACGATTGCTAAAGTTTATCGAAGGCATTAAGGTTTGAAAATTTTTAGTCTAGAGAAGATGTGCTCCAAAGCTTTAACTTTGGTGAATTATTTACTGTTATAAGTGGTTGTTGCTATAGCCATGGTTGTTGTGGCTTCTTTTTGTGCCTAATATTAGTCCTCCCCTATGTTGTTTTCTATTTTGGAAGTTATTGCGGTTACAAAAGTCTTACTTCTCATGTCTATCTAGAGGATATTTGAATTTGAGTAGTCATTGAGTATGGACATTGGAATTGCGGAGGCACAAGAAAGTTTGCCTATGCTTAAGGTGGGTAGGCAATGTGTAAGGGGTGATATCATTGATGAAATAGATGATAAAGACACACTTTGTCAACATGTTGAAGATCCTCCAGATGCATTGCTAGGAGAGCTTAGAAAGATTCCTATGCCAAGATGAGTGGTGAATTGCACGTATTTTAAGAAGTATAGCAATTTGAAGACAGGTAGGAAAACAATGTAGTTGAAGCTCAATATGGGTGGTTGCCCAATTAGCTTGAGAGTTTGTGGATCTTGGGAATAATACTCTTATGAGGCATATGAGACAACTTGATGGAGCTCTGTAAGCATAGCTTAGCATGGATTGTTGTCCAATGGTTTGGGAGATTAGTGATTCGAGAGTTTAGGGAGGTGGTAATTTGAGAACTTGGGAATTCGGCTCGGGAGCTACACCTTTACAAAGGGTTCGAGGTAGTTTGATAGAGCTCTACTTGGTGTATTGTTTGCTTTCAAAGTAAAGCTTTTGAAGAATGGCGAATTCATGGTTTAGGGTATTTTTAGTTTGATATGCTTATGTTAGTTTGCTATGGTTTTTAAGAGGGGGTACTAGAATAATATTAAATAATTGTTAGAAGACAAGGCCTACTTTTGTAATAGAGTCACCTTAGTGGCTTAAGTGAGTTTACTATTTTTAGTTTGCTATATTTAGCGTTTAGGGTGAGTCATGTCATGTTTATCCTTTTGCATATTTCTCTGGTTTCATCGTCCAAACACTATATAAGGAGATGAACCTCTTTGTAATTAGGATCTAATCTAATAGAATAATTTTGTGTTCTATTTCATTTCATAACATATTGAATAAAAGGAAAACGCAAAATAATATACGATATATTGATTCAAGAATTCATACGCACTATTTGATTTTACATTACATTACATTGGCTTATAATGTCACTATTTTTCTGTACTAAGTACCAAAACTTATTGATGGGAAAGTAACTCCCAAAAACTAACAATTGCTTTATTTATATATTAACTATTTTCTCACCTAACATTTATTTACTATTATTTTTATTTAACTTATATACTATAGATGTAATACTATTCCAACATTGCCACCCTTGTTACATCATTCCAAACAAAGGATAGAACACTGCATAAAATGAACGCAACTCATCTAGAAATTTGAGGAAGTGTCTCCACCAAATCTTCTTGCTAATCTAAGACATATCAAACTGAACCCATTAGTGGATTTCCTGACTTTCAAACTTGCAAATCTTCTATACCACATGAGAGTACTTTATCCCATCCTCCATACACAATTAGAACACATTATCCCATATGTTGACGGGTGTTTTATGACCGCACCAACACAGAATAAAGTTTCCAATGGTCACTCTATCCTCTCTTGATCAAAATCTCCTACATGCTAAAATTGCGAAAGATCATACATTCAACTCCAAGGTTCCTTCATGCAATGGACATAGACTCAGTTGGCTTGATGTGATTTTGCTGGTATTTCAAGGGGACTTACACAATTGTTCACTCAAGAGAAAGGAACTTTCAAGATTCGGGAGATTTATCAATGACGCTCAATTTCCCTAAACTAACTAGAAAATGCTGAATTTGAATGGCCGCAGAGATTTAGAAAAAGCTCTAATCTACCCTAGGCGCGGGATATGCCGATCAAATCTCACAAACTTCAACTAAGCTTTGGTTTGCCTCACCTTAGACAACTTCCACAAAACTGGTGCAAATCTTCAAAGGAGTGAACTAGAGATATTCAGATTACAATTTAACATGAAGACACCATCACGACGATGCATACCAACATGTAAATTATAACCAAAGTTAGGTCCAAACTATTCCAGTTGACCACACAAGGCGAACCCACAATCAGTGAGCCCGCTAGTGGTATGGACTAGCGAAGCTTGCTCCAATCAATCACCACATTCCACAATCATCTACTTGCATGAAATAAAATCTATTCTACTCTATCTAAGTTCTACTCTAAGATTCTATGCTAATTGGAAGGATGAAGAAACCTTGCTAGCTACCCACAATAAAAGATGAAATCACAAGCAATGACAACTCTTTTATTATAGTAGTGTTCACAACAGTCTCTTACAAAGCATTCAGTTGAAAACTTTCCTTCCTTCTGTACAAATGAGGGGGGATGCCCCTTTTATAGTTGGCCCAGTCTCAAGGATGGCTCAGATTCAATTACAATGAACGGCTCAAATTGAGCCACATAAGCCCTATTCAGAGTTTTGCTAAAAACAACCACAAAGTGGAGGAGTGGGGTAATAAATGAGCACATAATGCCCACTCTCTCCCTACATCACTATGAGCATTTAATGCCCACTATCATCCAAAAGGTCGTCATCCAGGAAAGCGTTCTCATTCTCCTCTTTGATCGCACACTCGATGAATCTGGCCAATACCACTTCAACTTCCTGAACTGAGATGGGTGGAATATGGTTCAGTTGAAACTCAAGCACCGTGACCGCTTGCCCCTGTCGAGTACAAGATTTTCCCCAAGCAACTAAGGCATCCTGAGTGTTTTGAATGATATTGGAGAAGGTCGAAATATTTTCAAAATCCACTTGGGCAAATGACCTTACATCTGAAAAGCGAGGCTCCAATCTGCCCTTCAAGCCATCCGTTGTCACTTCCTCCGGAGTTGGCCTTTTAGCAAATAATGCTTCAAGCGTGTTCAAGACTCCCTCTTGAATATTTCCCATGGCCCTTCTAACTCTAGCTGATTCCGCGTGAGCTACATTGAAGAAGCCTCGACCTGTGATTGCTGAAGAATACCAACTGGGGAAGTCATATCTGTTGCCCTCCAGTATCACTCCTTCCTCCAGAGTCTGTATGGGCATATGCATTAAAGCTGCCAAGTGAGGAACATTTTTATTCTGATAAATGTGGGTTTCACTCCAGGCTTGATCAACATTGCTCATGAGCGTTAGAATACTGGAGGCTTGTTGAAAAGAATGGGTGAGATCCTTCATGAAATTTTCTGTCTTTGCACAAATATAGCCAACCCACTTATCTGCTTCTTGAGCTATCTTCTTTAAATCCTCCAGGCCGCTGACTAATTCCCTCGGAAGTTCAGTTGGAAGATCAACTGCTGGATTTACTTGTCCACACGGACGGGCTAAGTGCTGCACATAGCCAACCAATGTCTTATGCTCTTTCTTCAATCTTTTATACTTCCCTTTTGTCTGGAGCAACCTATTCTTAAGAGCCTGATAGGAGCTATCACATTCTTCGATTATTTGAGCTCATGTAGGGTGGCCCAACTCCACAGTAGTGACCACATAATTCTCTAGGATAGCCTCATCTCGGTCACATTCTACCCTAGGAACAACCACATGGAGTGTGCGAGAACCAGACTTGTCTGTAGATATCTTCGAGAACTTCCCGACCCTCTTCTTTTCTGGCGGTCCGTTGATTCAGCTGAGGAATTCCTCCATTTCAATTGCCGAGTCAGTCTCCTCAATAGGATCCCTTCTCATTCTTTCCTTGAGCCAGTCTGGCACTGCCTGTTGCGGGTCACAAATAATAAGCGGCTGTTCCTCTCTGGCTTCCTCTGCATGCATTTCTTCTCTAACAACATTCTGTTGAGGCTCATCAGTTTCCATCTGCCGAGTATTTTCTCCTGAGCCCTGAGCCTCTTGCCTTGTGGCAGTCTCTTCCTCCAAAGCCGTCTCAATCAACTGCTGGAAGCGGGTGTTTGTCTCTGTCTCCACTTCTTCTTCTTGCTGATTTTCCTTCGTAGGAGTGTTAACACTTTGACTATCTGGCTCTCTAAGAGGTGGCTGGTTCACCTCTTGAAACTCTCGCTCCTCATTCAATATGTTTCTCTGGCTCGCAAACAATGAGACCTCCCACACACTTGAAGAGTGAGTTTGTGATGGCGTGGATGATGCTTCCTCTATCCTTTGAGGCACTTGCTGAACCTGCAGTTTTCTCCGCGGTTCTGAAGCTTGGGCAACTTGTTTCCTTTTTCTAGCTGTTGGCAGCCTTTGGTCACGCATCAAATTGTAAGTAAGGGGGACTGATATGCTTTTAAGTCTATTCACGTGCCTTTCTACCCAATTTCTAGTGAATGTCAAAATCGGTATGCACAATGTATCTAAGTCTGTAATTTCCGGTTCTAACCAATTAGGTAGTGGGACTGCTGTGTTTCTTATTGTTTCATAGTCTGGCTGCATAACATTTACGTCCTCATCTACCTGATCCAGAACTGGAACAATCTCACATTCTTTGATAATTTTCAAGGGTATTCTAGAAAACATTCTTTTTCTAACCTCAGTATCGTCCACTGCATTGGCCCAAAAGTCTTCAATTTGCGCGTTGTGCCTATATTCCACACCCTGCATGATTTTGATATTTTTATAAGCATCAAAATCCTGCCTGCTGGTGTGGTATGAGAGGTGGAAAAATTGCAGCTCATCTTCAGCTTCCTTGGCTGCTTGCAAGGAGGGACAAACCTCATCTGAATTCCCCATGATGATTGGGAAGTCCAATCCTCCTTTCTTCTTCTTTTTCTAAATTCTATCATAGGCAATGAGCTGCCTAGATATCTCTAACATCACCATTCTATCTGTGGGGTACCTTGGTAATCTATAAGGATATGATGTAAAACCTTGCAGCCTAATATAAGTGAACTTTGGAAATTGGATAAACCAACATCCATATCTCTTGATCAACTCCTGAGCTTCTTTTGATATCCTCTGTTGCGTCCTTCGCTGAAGGGTCTTGGCTATGTGCATTGTGAAGGGATCGTTCACTCTTTTGTAGTTGGAGGTGTTGCTTAGGTGCAATTGTGGGCAAGCCTCGTAAATTTTGAACTCCTCAGGACCACACCCAATCTACTCCTTATAAGTTATTCCCCTATATTTAGTCATTTGAGCCAACATGTAAATCACATATGAGCTCATGTAAAAAGTTTTAGTTCTCCTCAAATTCCTGAACTGTTCATCTAGATAATCACTTATCATTCTTGCCCAGTCCACACAGTCCTTCCCTTCCAGCACAATCCTGATGTAGTAGAACATCCACGGCTCGAATATGTACGATTGAGGACTTCCATTCACTCGGCTGAGCATCATTATTAGATCACAATACTCCTGCTTCACATCATTTGAAATAATTTGCTTGGGGAGCTTGGTGCGAGGAGGCTCGGGCTTCTGCATCCAAACAAAATTTATCATTCCAGCGCATCTCTCAAAAGTAGAAGCGTACATCCTTTCAGCCCTCTCCCTCATTCTGTATACTATCTCATTGAAAGTAGGGATTCCAAATGCTTCTCTGATGGCTTCAAGTGTAAGATTGGCAAACAATTTGCCATCAGAGGAAATAATAGTCCTTCGCTCCGGCTTGTAGCAGTTGGCACATTCCCGGATTAACTCCGGACACTGGATAGCTGGTGGAAAACCAGCAGCTGCATAAAGTCCACTCTACATAATTTGATGTGCTGTGACTGATGGAGGATAGCCACCTATCCCGTACATCCGACCTCTGAGTGCTCCAAGATTGTATGAACCAAGATTCGTATCATTTAGCTCTCCCAACTTCGATGTAAACTTGGATTCTGGAAGAAACGTTTTGCTTAACTTCTTTATCACCGCCTGCCTGGATATATTGGCCTTGCTTGACTTAGCATTGGCAGCCTTGCCTGCAGCTTTGCTGGCCTTTGCAGTTGCTCCTTTGCCAGCTTCGGCCATCCTGCAAAACAAAAGATAGGCATTAAAATTTAAACTTAGAAAATAAATAACCTCGGGATAGCCAAAATGTCGAGTAAACTTCGGAAATAAGGAGCCTCAACATTAAAAATTCAATCTCCAAACCTCAACACTTTTCCAGCAGTATGAATAATACTTTTGGCACCTAAAAGTTTCACCCTTAGCACCTAGCTTGCTGATTTAACTTGCTCACTTCAACAACTTCACCTCAACGTTTTTCTTCTCACCCTCAGAGTCACAATTTCGCACTTGCAAATGGTGAGAAGAAAATGAAAATTTCGTGGCTTAAATAATCGTGTCAAAGAATATTGCTAATTCGTGAGGGAGTTTATTTTAGCAAACTAATTAAATTTCCCCTCCCACTACTCGACAATTTCCAATTTTGGAGAGGTGATGGGTGAGTTGTCACTAAAGCGGGTCTCGTTCGTCATAAACCTTGCCTTTGTCAAACATTCTTTCCTTTGTAGATGTTTGAATTTCCTCTTTGGCTTCTTGTAACATTTTGTTATTTCAAAGATTCATGGGGAAATCATTTAACTCATTTAATATCCCTCCCCGCCCCCTTTTGATATATAAAAAAAAAAATTCCCACTTCGAAGCCAAGTTTTAAAATTTTACTCCTTACATGTCAAACTTGGACGCATTCTAACCTCCTTGCTATGGGCGCCTTTGAGCCTTGAGCGCTGTTTGAGCGCACTTGGCTTCCTCCTAATTTCTCATGCCTTAGAACATTTTTATGTTGCTTATTCGTCTTTGGGCGAATTAGAGGGGGTGTTGTGGGCGCACTTTGACCTTGGGCGCATCTTGACCTTAGTGTTAGGCGCATATGAATTTCCCTTGCCATGGGCGCATCTAGGCCTTGAGTGTTAGGCGCATATGAATCTCCCTACCTTGGGCGCATTTAAGAGGGGTCTAACGTTGATTCTTTAATGCCTTGGGTGCTTTTCATCATGCCTCATGCCCTGGGTGCATTTGAGCTTGTGTGTTAGGGCGCACTCTTAGTCATGTTCTAGGCGCATTCAAAGGGGGGAATGCTGGATCTCAATGCCTTAGAAATTTTTCGCCCCTCTTGTCTCCTTAGGTGCATCTTCACTTCACACCTTGGGCGCATATTAGCTCACACCTTGGGTGCAGATTAGCTCACACCTTGAGTGCATAGGAGTCTTGTGTCTTGGGCGCATTTGAAAGGAAAGTCTAGTGTTTTCACTACTTGGCATTTTCCTTGCCCTTTCTAGAGCGCATGTTAGAGGGGTTCACCTTAATTTCGTGCCTTAGAAAATATTTGACCTCATTTGACCCCCTTGGGCGCATTTTCATGCGGAAGCGTAAATTTTTCACAACTTAGCCATATTTCCAACCTCCATATTCCTTTTTTTTGGGTGCATTTCCATAGTGCAGAAAGAGTCTTTAACACTTATAAAGTTTTCAAGGCACTTCCTTATCATTTGGGCACATATGAGTGGTGTGAGGGAGATTTTCATACTTAACCATTTTTCGTGAAGACTTTCACCCCAAACATAGCCTAAGTGTATTTTCATGTATAAAGGGGATTTTGAACACTTAGGCAATGTTTGTCCTACTCGCCCTCGCTTTCCAGTTTTAGTAACTTTTGAAGTCCCTGTGATTTTCAAACATCTGCAACTTCTCAAGACTTGATATTCACTCATCATGGTCTTCATGGCCCTACTGACCTGTTCACACCTGCCTTTTGCGCTCACCTGCTATTTTTGGACTCGTTCTCGAGATGGCTTACTAAAAATAGTAAGTGTGTGGAATGCGTTCAAATTTCATTGGTAGATTCCTTGGAAGATTTTGATCGCAGTGGGATACACTTGTTTTCAGTTTTTCTCGAGTTTTGCCCTTCATTTTAGGCATAAATGTAGGAGACCCTAATTTCATTGCATGTGTTTTTGTTGGCCTCCGCTCGACGCCGTTCTTGTTACGTACTGCTTTGCTCTAGAAACTGAGGATCTGGAACTGTTCGGGTGACATCATACCTACTAAAAGTGGACTTGCTAAAAATTGTAAGTTCTTGAAATTCGTTCAAATTTTGCATGCAAGTTGCTCAAAGGGTTCTAAACATGATGTAGCAGTCAAATTTTCAAAAGCCTTGAGAAAAGGGTCCCAAATGGAGTACTTACTAAAAATAGTAAGTTGTTAGAATTTAGTGAAATTTTAATGGGAACCTGCGTGAAGCCTCTTGGTCGCGGTGCCAAGCTCAGATTTCAATCAGCTTACTCAATTTGACCCCAAACTAAGCCTGAAGAATGAAAACCCTCATCTGACAAAACACACTCCAGATTTAGCCAAAATTCCAAATTGGGCCCAAAGACGGGTACATCCCCGGAAAGACATAAGGAACTAGGAGAGATTGCCACAAAACTACCCAAAACCAAAGCCAAAAGACCCGAATGGATCAAAAATTAGGGGGTACCCATTTTGAATGGGGTGGTGTGAAAAGGTCACAACACCATCCTCCACACACAATGAGAGAACAGCTCTCTTTTGAGAGTTCACCACAACTGTCAAAATCCCTCCTCTAGTGCTTGCATATGAGAGAACTACTCTCCTCTGAGAGTCCATTTTCTGCTGAAAGTGTCGATAACCCTCCTGCAATGCTATGAGAACCAAATCCCTCTCGTGTTCAAAAGAACCTAAGTCAATGTTGATATTCTAATCGTACATATTTTAGAGATTACACTATCCACAAGTTTTGTGAAGAATTACCAAGCCTCCCCTTGCTCCACGAAGGGACATAAATTGAAACTAGTGCTTCTCATGCAAATTATTATTTATGAGTGAGCCTTCAACCTTTGATGTCTCCAACCTCCAATTTGAAAGTTGTGCTTAGCCCATAAGCCTAATAAATTTTTTGATTTTTGCCTTGCCATTGTCTTCAATATCTTTTTCATAACCATTTTTAAGCTTCTGGTTTTCATGTTGTGTGCTACAATGAGCATCAAATAAAATATAATGAAGCATACCATGTGCAGCAAGATAGTCAAAATTTAGTTGCCCTGTTTCTTTGAGAACCAAACACAAAGCAAAGTAGAAACCATAGGTAGACATTAGTTGTTAGTTTCCATCGAAAATGCACCTTTTGCAATATCCTCTCTATTTCTTATAAAAAGTATAATACCTCCAATGTTACACAAAATCATGTATTATCAATGCAACATTAAACCTTATTTCTTTTAATTCAACTCCTTATTTTTTTTAATTCAATCTATGAAAAATAAATCCTTCAAATATTTTAGCACTCTTTCACACCTTATGACTCCAAAGCACAACCTTATCACTTCAAAGTTCAATTGCAAATAATTAAAAAAAACTGTCCATAATAGAACTTTATTTCACTTTAAAACAAGGAATTATCTGCACTCACCAAATATTATTATTATTATTTTTAATACACATGTATAAGATTCATGCCACTATTTTTCTGCTCTCTTTTCCGCATCAAACTTCTTATTAAATACTAGTAGCATTGTCAAAAGATTTATGGGTTTTGTTCTTTGCTTCACTAGCTTTCAAAAACATCTTAAATTTTTTAATTTCATTGTAAAATGAGAAAGATATCCTATTTTCAATCCTCCAGCGCGAGTTTGATTGCCCAATAGAAGGTTTAAAATGCCCAGCAATGAGTTAAAACTCCCAAACAATATTTTGAATGCCTCAGCATCAACTTGGAATGCCCAAGCAAGAAGGTTTAGCAGCCAACTAATCATTTCCGGGCCCAACAAAAGATTTGAATGCCCAACACAACAGTGAAACATCTGTGTAAAAGATTACAATGCCTGATTATCTTAATGGAGATTTGAGAAGACTTCAATCTAGTCTAAAATGCAACTCATCCTGTAATGTCCCCATTTTAGCTATACACCCTTCAGTGACTGATAGCCTATTTTCGGAAGCCCGTAGGCTCGTCAGAGGTAAAATTAGGGTTTTCTTGTTCTATTGGGGTTTTGAAGCATTTTTGAGAGTTTGCATGTTTGAGTTTCTGATGCATGTCTGGTGGAGTTTTCTGGGTTTTCAGAGAGCTTTGAGATGATATAACATGCAAAGTGCGTTGAGCAACTTTCTAGAGTTTACTATTTTTAGTAAGCTCTATTTCTGGCAGTGCCATCTATTGGTGTGCGTTTTAATACTCACCAAACACAGAATAAAATGCCCAAGGACACTCTATCCTCTCTTGAAAAGTTACTGCGTATGCTAAGAAGATCGTACAACAACTACAAGGTTTCTTTCGTCAGGTCATGACACATGGATAAGATTAGTGGGCGTTGTGATATGCTGGTATCACAAAGGGACTTATGTTAGAATTTATTTACAAGCTTAGGACTTAGACTGTTTTAACATTGACTGCTCTTTCTATTGGGGCCTTTAGGATTCCAAAAAAATGTAAAAAAAGATAAGGGTTTAGGAATTCTACTCTATGCCTAAGAACTCAAGAGACAGCAATGATTGGATGAAACGAAATAACCACACTTTGTTTCGCCTCCCTAGGACAACTACACAAAGCGGGTGCAATCTTCAACAGAGGTGATAACAATTTTCATGTTTGAATTAATAATTATTCAAACCGAAGTTAATCATCCATAATTTGAGAGCTCAGGCTAACTTTGCACATTGAATAAAAATCATCTATCCAACAAAAGTATGAGCTAAATTTCATCAACCACTGCTATCAGATCTTTCATTCACTAACAAACATTCAAATAGAAATGCTAAATTAATCTTAATCTAAGTGTTGAAGGAGAATATGTAACCTTGCACACCACTTGAAAATAAAAGTGATTCTAAGCAAATCATGCACAAGAGCTTTTATTAACGAAAATGATATAACGCAACAATCTCATACTACTCACTTCACACTTTACAAATGAGGGGCGAGCTCAATTTATAGGCTCCCTGATTACAATTCAATGGCCAAGATTGATTTCGAATCAGCGGCTAAGATTATAAAATAAAACCCTAATTAGGGCTTGTCATAATTAACTACCTCTTGACCAATGAGAAAATTACATTTTGGGACACTTGTCCTTCTTGCTAAATATAAACGAACTCCATGGATAAGTCAGGTTCATTGAACCTAGACATGTTGACTTGGAACAATTTGATTGGTTGGAAGATGATGAGGCACCACCTCAGCGTGCTGGATGTCCTCCTTGGTCTCCTTGTTCTTTTTCCATTCACTTGCCTTAGAATATCTTTCTCTGCCAATGACTCTGTCCTTTGTGCTTGTTTCTTCCTAGCTTTGATCTTGGATTTCCTTTGAGATTTTGATTTCTTCTTCTCACTTGCATTTGAAGTCTGGAAGTCTCCCCTTGGAGTAGTTATTGAACTTTTCCTTCCTGATTGCTTTGAAATTCCTTCAAGTGCCTTGAATTTGGAGAACTCTCTTGTGCTTTCACCACAATGGAGGAAATTGGAACTTTCTTTGTGAAGTATTTCCCATACTTAGCCAAATTTTGGCTATTCAATTTCATTCTGTAACGCCTTCATGTGGACCATTCAACACTTAGACAAGATTTTGGCCATCTTTATGCTCGAATGAACTTTTCCTGTGGATTTGTCTTCAATTCTGAGTTTGGCTTGTGCTAAGTAGGACAGACTCCATCCTTGGGCAAGAATTTTATTCATTTCCTCTTTGTTCCTCTTCATTTTTCTTGTTTTCTTTCCAACACCTAGTCAAAATTTGATCCTTTTATTGTAGGAAAATTCCACACTTAGCCATTTTTTTTGCTTCCTCTTGGCAAATTTTACCATGTTTGTTTCTAACCTTGGCGGACTTTGGCACATGTCATGCCAATTTTCTATTATGCTTGAGCGGACTTCCTCATTGGCAAGCCAATTCTTTTTCTTTCTCCCTGGCAGACTTGGCTGTGTCTTGGACATCTTCAATTTAGCCTTGGAAAACTTCATGATTGGTTGGCCATGTTGGGCGGAGTTGCTCATTGCTTAGGGAATTTTCTTGACACAACCAAATTTTGAAATTTTATTCTCCAAGGTATCAACACTTAGCCAATTTTTTGAGTTTTTTCTCTCCCCAAGGTACCAACACTTAGCCAATTTTATGAGTTTTTCTTGGCGGACTTCATAGTTGTTGTGCCACTTTACACATTTGCTAAGGCGGAGTTTGTCTTCCTTATGCCTTTCCCATCTTGATCTTGGGCGGACTTCATCTTCTCTTTGACAAGGCAGACTTTGAAGTTGGCTGGACAAGATGCATTTTCCTCTAGGCGGACTTTGTCTTTGGCTTGCCATCTTTCTTGGGCGGAGTTTACATACCCTTTGCCATGTTCTTTCTTGGAGGGCGGACTTCATGCTTGCCTGGACATTCTCCTTTGCTCAGCGGACTTGGAGCTCTTCATGCCATGTTTGGGCAGACTTCACAGGTGGCTAGACACATTCATCTTCCTAGGGCGGACTTTGCACTTGCTTGGCCAACCTCTTCCTTGGGCCGACTTTGCCAACTTCTTGCCAACTTTACCTTTGGCAGACTTCACCTTGTATTGGACATGCTCAAGCGGACTTGGCACTTGGCTTTCCCTCTCTTTTGGGCGGACTTGGTCCTTGGCTTGCCATCTCCATACTTAGCCAAATTTTGAGTTTTCCTTTCCTCCTCTTGGCTGGGCGGACTTGGGAGCCTTCTTGCTAATCACGTTTTTCTCCATGCCTTAGAAATTTTCACCATGCTGGGGGTGGCGGACTTCATACTTGTCTTAGACAAATTCCAATGTTCCAAAGTCGGACTTGGCTAAAGGTTTGGACATTACTCCATACTTTAGCCAAAATTTTGAATTTTCCCTCTCTCTCCTGGCTGGGCGGACTTGGAGATTTCTTTGCCAATCACATCCTTTTTCCATGCCTTAGAAATTTTTATCATGTTGGGGGTGGCGGACTTGGTGATCTTCTTGCCTAGGGCGGACTTCCCAAGGCTTCTGCTAGTTCTTTCTTGCCTATGGCGGACTTTGAGGTTGCTTTGCTAGTTCCTTCCAAGGGCAGACTTCTTAGACTTGTGCCATTTTTCATCAATCTTTCACCATTTGCCTTGATTTTTTTGTTGATTTGCTCATTCTAGAGGTACATTGGCTTCACGATCAGTGGGACCCTGAAATAGAAACTTTCTAAAAATAGAAAAAGCAAAAAAACATCCTTAAAACATAGGAACTCCAGAATGGTCCAAAAGTGCCAAAAATAAAAAAAGCAAAAAAGCAAAATCCCTAAAAAATAGGAAGTGTCAGAATTGACTCAAAGCAATGGCATTCCTCGTCTACCGGACCTTCTGAGCACTTCCATGACATTTAGGCACTGATACGGGCTTGAATTTTCTACTTGGCTCAGATGATTTCTACAAAACTCTAACTCCTCATTGTAAATAAAATGGTGATAAGCAGTTGCGCTGCCAAGGCAAAAACCCAAAAAGCAAAAAGAAGGGGGTCCCCATTTGCAATGGGGCGATGTGTGAAATAGGTCACAACACCATCTTGGGCAGTAGCACCAATAGTCAGCTCAGTTTCCATTTTGGGCAATGCTATTTGGAGTATAATTGGTTTTTAGCATTTTAAGGATCATTTTGGTGAAATGATTTATTTTAAGTCATTAATGTTTTATTTCCATATTGCCCCCCTTGGCCTAGTATTAATGACTTAATGTTGTTTTTTAAATGTGGTCATGAAGGGTGGACGCCACATTAAGAGGAGATTAAATATTTTAATGTTTATAATGTCTCCTCAAGACTTGAATGCCTAGAAAAGGTGAATAAAAAGTAATAAAAATTAAAATATTTCAAAAGTAAATGGGGCGTCCCTTTTGGAGGGAAAAAGTTGGAAGCTGAAGAGTCATTTCAAATTCTATAAAAGCAGGCCATTGCTCATTCATTTGTCATCTTTGGAAAATTATAAAAAATGCTGTTGGATTGAATTCAGAACCTGACTAAGGGGAAGCTTAGCTTTTCTACTCCATTCTTCGGGTCTGAAACTATGGTTCCCTAGATGGTGGATTGAGAGTGTGCTTCATTCAAAAGTACATATTGAGTTCATTGTGGAGATTTTGGTGAAGATTTCATGTTTTATGGTTTGCTGGTTCATCATTTGCTGTAGGAGAAATTCATGAACAACTTTCATGGTGATTTATTTTTGGTTGTGGGTATTTGTGCATTCTATTCCTATGCTATTGGCGCCTCATTTTGCACATTTGCAGATTTTATGAGCAAGCATTTAATTTTATAGACAAGGTCGACCTCTTTCCCAGGACGTCCCTTGTCTTTGGTTAGATTCATGTGTGCTGGGCAGATTACAAAGTTGTATGTGTTTTGATAATGTTCTTTCAAGGATGCCTAGCCTTTGAGAAGGTTTATGTTCTGTTTCATTTTGAATTTGGTGAGGTGTTGATGAAGATATGAGCAATGCGTGGAGTCAAAGCTTGCTGTTTTGGTGTATGCAATTTGAAGGTGATAGAAGAATTTTGGTAAAAGATTTGAACAATTTAATGAAGATCAGCGGCTGTCTCATTGAAGCTTGGTGATGTATGGTAAGAGTTTTGAACCATCTTGATATGCTACATTTGCTGGTTATGACAATTCAGTTTGCTGGTTCATTATTTCAGAATGAACATACAACAGATTTTGGCTTATAATTAAGTAGTTGAATGTACTGGATGTTTGAAAGATTATCTTCCATCATTTGGTTTTGTTAATATTGCAAAAACACTTGCAATTTGCAGTTATTTGATATTGTAAGATTGTAAACAGTAGTATTGTTCCAGTCATTTAGTTTGCTGCATTTACTTGTGTTTAAATTCACACATTGTAACCCTTGGAAGGTTTACCGCCAGTGTGGAAGAATAAACATTTGTATCTCTCTATCTCACCCACTGTTTAAGTGGTGAATTCCCACTCTTGAGTGGATGCTTGCCGTAGCGGATGAATTAGTTTGAATTGCAATGTTTTTCCCCCCACTAATTAAGTGGTAGCGTGGAAATCTCTCATGGCTGGTTCACCGCCTCTTTGCATTTAGTTGTATTTTATTTTTAGTTATAATTCAGTTTCCTCCGCCATATGTTAGCACCTCACCCACATTGGGTCTTGTGTGCACATTCTTGGCATAGAGTGCATTTTATTTGATTATCCTTTGGAAGTTAACGCTAATCAATAGGCGTAGTGTTGGTTTGTGTTGTGACAATTCAAAGAAAAAATTGGTTGGCACATTATGGCATCATTACGGCAAATTAGCAATAAAATTTGCACAGGCACAAGGACGCTATTTGCTTTGATACCATAGTGAAATGGTGAGCAGATTGAATTTATAAACGATACCACTATTGCATAGAAGGTAAACACAAAATAATATATGATATATTTAATTCAGAATTCATACACACAATCTGATTTTACATTACATTACATTGGCTTATAAAGCCACTATTTTCCTTTACTAGCTACCAAAACTTACAAACGGGACAATAACCCCCAAAAATTAACAATTGTTTTATTTATATATTAACTATTATCTCACATAACATTTATTCATTATTATTTTTATTTAACATATATACTATAGATGTAATACTAATTCCAACATATGGAATGTTTAATTATATATTCTTGTAAAACAATATGAAAGTACCATGCAGGGATTGCAGGTCTTTGACATTTAGGTCTGTTTTTCAGAAGGAAAAAAATTCAAGCTCAACAGGTCATGCAATTTTGTAGGTGCTGAACATGCTTTGTTGCTGGGTTGAAGACCGAAACTCAGAGGCATTTAAAAGGCATCTTCCACGAATTGCAGACTATCTATGGGTTGCAGAAGATGGCATGAAAATGCAGGTCAGAATACAATTGACTATTACTATTTGTCACTTTATTGATGTTTGTTATTTTGATCTAATTTCTAATACCTTTATTGAAAGAATCCTAATAGTTGGTAAACTTACTGATTTTTATTTTTTTGTCGCATCCAAGATAGTGTTCTTGTAAAGTAATGTGTTTAGTATTTTGTGAATAGGGGTACAATGGCAGCCAGCTATGGGACACAGCTTTTGCTGTTCAAGCACTTCTGTCAACTGACCGTCTTGATGAATGTGGTCCATTGCTTAAGAAAGCACATCAATATATTGATAAGTCACAGGTTCATAGTATTTGCATATGTTTTTTTCCTTTGGCGAAAAAAAGGTCTCTTGTTTACTTGTGTTTGATATCTATTTCTATTTTAAATAATAAATCTTATGATTGACTTTTGAACTTGATGTGCCTTGCTCTTGATATGTTCTGGGATGTTCTTAAGGTTCAAGAAGACTGCCCAGGGGATTTGAGTTTTTGGTATCGCCATATTTCTAAAGGTGCTTGGCCTTTCTCAACTAGAGATCATGGTTGGCCTATATCGGACTGTGCCTCAGAAGGCTTTAAGGTATATGAGAGAGACACTAGTAGCATTCTTTCTTTTCTCTGACTTGGCAGCTGTTATTTTCTAAAGCATATTATACCTTTCTTTGTGTAGGCAATCATGGCATTATCACAATTACCACGAGACATTGTTGGGGAACCTATTTCATCACAACGATTCTTTGATTGTGTGAATTTGATTCTTTCAATGCAGGTAAGCACCCATTCTATTCTTTTGGCCAAACTTAAATCATCCTCTAGCTGAAAATTAATGCTTTAGAGTGAGATGTTAAAAACGTAGAAGTGGTTTGGATCTGTAAGAGTTTTTTTTGATGCATGTATATAATCTGAGAGAGGTATTTTGCTAACATACAAGAGCTGTCTTGTATAAATGAATTTGTGTAAATTATTTTCCATGAATGTTGTTTTACTATTTTTTCATATTGCATTTTCAATTTTATAAGTATTTTAACCAAACTACCATTTATAAAGTTTGCCACATCCTATTTATTTTATATTGGAAAGTACATATGTTATTCAGCATTGCCCTAGGGGCCTTTCATGGTGATGATAGCATGGTTTTGGTATCATTACCAATCCGTGTACCTTGTAAGTACATCTCAAGTTCTATTATCCATGTTCCCACACAAAAAATTCCTAAGTATGATAAAGCTATATTAGAAAATACAAAAAACATAGATTTTTATAGTGAGTAGTTGCATAGCAGAGATAGCGGGACTGTCATTGCTGCTAGTCTTATTGCATCTGGTTCTAGTGAACTATTTTTTGATTTAGATGCTTTGAACGAAGAGCAATATGATTATTTGTCATAGTTCTTGAGTTAACTTTGACCATTGATTATTTTCATATTTTAACAGATTATATAAATAATAAACCTTTGTGATGTATCACGTCATGATTCGTTTGATATTTTGACTTTATTATTATTGTTAGTGTTTGTTTATTTATTTATTTTGTTTAATTTACGCATATAGCATGTGTATAATTTTTAATTTCGTATATTTGTCCATACTTTTAGCATGTTTTATATGGATGTAACCAAATTCTGCCAAAGTTAGGCTCCCAAAAATATTGGCCAATCCCATACCCATACCTAGTAAATACTGGACTAAAAAATGATAAAACATTATTTATAGATTGTATCTATTAGGAAAATAAAGTCAAGTAGAGATTCCTTTCTTAGCATTTTAATTCATAGTTTTCAGTGTGACACAAAATGGAATAGATGTGCATTAGAACTGCTCTTTGAATTAGAAGGGGAAACTACCAACCTGCTTCAAACAACATGTAGTTGCTAGTAACAATCCATACATTGTTTTTTGGGGTGATTTACACTCTTGTTGAATAACACTAAAGATGTGTCATTTTGGATTCACCTAAAGGAAATGGCTGACACATTTTTCAACTCAAGGTAAAAGATTTTTATGATTTTGTCTAAAAGAAAATCCTAGAAATACTACATGCTTCTGCTGTTTAGCTAAAAGCAAAGATTTAGGATTTGAATAGTGTAAACACAAACACACAAACTCTTTGGTAGATTGAATCAAGAAATCAGTATAAAGCCACAAACTACAACTTTGAGTAAACTTGAATGAATGAGTGAATTTGAATGACGTTGATGAGACCATCAACCGATGGGACCGAGCGTCAATCTTTAACCATTTTCAAGTTCCTTTCAATGTCTGCCCTCCTATTATAGATCTTGACAAGGAAGGCAGCAGCTTTGAGGAGCCTTGTCTCCTTAAAAAGCTAATTTATATTATCCACCTTCAAATTCACTTGCAACACAAAGCTTGCAAAATTGCTAAAACAATTTAATCTACTTCAACATACACAACAAACAATGCAAAACATCTCAATAGTTATTTAAAAGTAGGATATGCATTACTAAATTCTACTGAATGAATAATGAATTCGGAATCAACAATATTTAGTGAACAACTTCAGTAATGTTGGCGTTTCAATTTGCACCTGTGGTGTGCGTATTGGAAACAAACAGCTATGCACAGTTAGACTGCTCTTCAAATTAGGAGGGGAAGCTCCCTCTTTTGCTGATTATGCGTAAAAAGAAAAAGTAAACTAAATTCCTATCTTTTTATCTCAGCTGAGAGCACAAGGTTATAAAACTCTTTGCGTTGCAGCTGAGGTTTTCTTTGGTTTCGTAACTTCAACTACAACTAGGCCTAAACTTGTAACGCTTCTATCTCCTCGAGTAAATTCAGAGCAAGAGGATTTTGAAGTAAACGGGAAATGATTTGGTAAACACAAAGCTTAAACAAGCTTAATCCTAGGACACACCTACAGACTCATTGTACTTTCGGATGAAAGCTGAAACAAAGATTATAAAAGCAAAACATCAAACGATAAACTTGATCTCAGAATTCCCTCAAAGACTCATTGTACTTGTGAGGTGTAGGCTGAAATAAAGATTATAAAAACAAAACATGAAATGATAAACTTGATCTCAAAATTCCCTCAAAGACTCGTACTTTTGAGGTGTAGATTGAAATAAAGATTATAAAAACAAGAATACTGAAAGGTCTTGAGACTTTGGATCAAAGCACTATCGGCTAAGTTACCGATTCGCCTAGAAAAGGTCTCGGATACGATTCGGATTCGATTCAAATTCGTCCAGGATATGGAATTGGGCCTATGGATTCGTCCAGGATACGAAACCCACCCTATGGGTATGAAAATTTCGTACTTGGTACGTGTTGGTGTGTGTTTTGAGTACGCCACCGAACACAGAATAAAAATGCCCAAAGGACACTCTTATCCTCTCTTGAAAAGTGCTTGCAAAAATCTAGTAGACAATACAATAACTCCAAGGTTTCTTCGGTCAGGTCTTGACATGTGGATAAGGCCAGTGGGCGTTGTGATTGCTGGTAATCACAAGGGGACTTACATGAAATTCTTTTTGCAGGTTGGAAACTTAGACGGTTTTATCCTTGAAGGCTCTTTCGGTGGGTATCTTCAGATTTTCCAAAAAAATAAAAAAGGATAAGGGTTTAGAGATCTAAACTATGCCTAAGAATTTAAGAGACAGCAGCGACTAGATAAAATGGGTAACCACACTTCGTTTCGCCACCTTTGGACAACTACGCGAAGCAGGTGCAATCTTCAACGGAAGTGATAAGAATTTTCATATTTGAATCGGTAATTGAAACAAACAGAAGTTAAGCATCCACAATTTAATGGCTCAGACTAACTTTACACGTCAAATGCAAATCATCCACTCGACAAAAGTATGAGCAAAATTTTATCCGCCACTGCGATCAAATCTATCATTCATCTAACCAACATGTAATGGAATGCTATTCTAATTCTACTCTAAGTGTTGAAGGAGAAATATTAAACCTTGCATACTACTTGAAAATAAAAGTTGTTCTTAGCAAATCATGCACAAGAGCTTTTATAAACGGAAATAGTTTCGTCGCAACAATCTTTTATTACTCACTTCACCCAATACAAATGAGGGTCGATGAGTTTATAGAGTTTCATAAATGGAATAAATGGCTCAGATTGAAAATGAGCCGACGGTCAAGATTTAGCAAACGAAACCCTAATTAGGGTTTCCCAAAATGACTTCAGTTAATTGGCAGTGAACAGCAATTAGTTGGCAATAGGATCTATTTTCAAGGGACTATATCCTGATCTTCTCGAGCCGCCGTGTATTCGCCGAATTTGGACACGATCAAGGCAACCTCGTCCATGGTAACCTGCGGAAGCATGCCGATTCTGAATTCAAGCCCATCCATGTTCTCGGCGCATCTGGCGAAGGTCTCCTCCCACTCTGGTTCAGTCTTCTCAAAGGACTCTCTGATGCTCAAGAAGTTCGCCAATTTGGCCCAATCCTACCTCAAGATGGGCCCAGTGATGTCGAAGATATTTTCCTGTGACACTTTTCCTCAAAACTTCCAACTGCAGGTCATTCTCTCGCAGCGCCTCTTTATCCAGGACATCGGCAATTATGTTGAGGATTCTGGCCTGAACTTCCTTGACCTGTTCCTCCAGTCTGATGCCGTCAATCTTAACCCTCTCCAAGACTTCACCTTGTGTCGTCAAGGCCCAATACCAAGTGTGGAAGTCATAGGCTGCTCCCGCTGCGATGACGCCTCCCTCTACCAATTCTTGCTTAGGAACTCCTTTCAGAATCCTAAGGCAAGGGATTATCCTATCTTGCACATCCGGAAGGTTATCCCATACTTTTGCCAAAGTAGCCAACCTAGAAAGTAAGGCAGTGGCCTGACCATAAACCAAAGTTAATCTTTCCACGAATGCCTCAGCTTCAATCCCCTTGGCTGCTATCCATTCTTTGGCCTCCTGAACCGTGAGCCTGTTTTCTTCTATCTCTTTAATGGCCTCCTGCGAAGAGTTAGGAAGTAGAGGAGCTGCCATAGTGTCCTGATCAAGTGGCTTGATCAAGTGCTGAATATATTCCCTTAAGCGCTCAATCTCTAATTGGCACTCCTTCCTTTTGGCTACCTCCTTCGCCAACCTTGATTTGATGGCGGACACAGAATTGTCCAAATCTTCCATTTCTTGGCCCTTAGTGGTTGGACCCAAGTCAATGGTCGTGATGGCGTAATCCTGTGGAGCCATATCCTCCTGCGGCTTGTCCACTGTAGGCACGGCGATTTGCACTTCCTGCCGGCCTCGTCTCTCTGTATGCTGGAGAATTTCTTCGCCGACTTTTTGGCCACGGTTTGAGACAGTCTGGCCAAAAAGTCTGCCGTATCATCCTCTTCTGGTTCATCTGCCGGCACTTGTACCTTTAGCCTTTCCTTCAGCCAATCCGGTATCGTAAGCTGCTCAACACCGTCTTCCTCCGGCACGCCTTCTCTATCAGGAACATCTACAATTCCCCTAAGGGCTGAAATCATCCCTTCTTGAAAATCCTCATCTTGGGTGCCCACATTGTCGTCATCCGACTCCAATATTTCGGTGCCTGTGGGAGAAGGTGGCGCATCCTCATCTGGCTGAAGCTCCGCGTTGTCTTTAGGAATCGGAGAAGGATCCCTCATATCTGCCAGTGAAGCATCGGCGGTAGCCAATATCTCCTCAATATTTCTGGAGGCGGCTGATTGAGAAGGTTTCATCTTTGCCTGTTTTTGGGCCGGCTCCTTGCCTGCAGCTATTTCTTTTCTTTTCCTAGACGTGGTGGCTTCTATCACTGGGAGGTCCTGTGATGCTCCCGCATTGGAAGAATAAGACTCTGCCTCGCTTAGCATGTCATAGGTCAGGGTTATCTTCTGGCGCCTTAATTCTTGAATTCGTTGATCAACCCACCACTGAGTAAACTTGATGACAGGCCTCATCAAGACGTTCAAGTCAGCATGCTCTGCTTCTGACCACTGGACCGCGGGCAAAGCTGAATTCTCATCGAAGCGCGGTTGCGTCTGATTCTCGTCTTCTTCCAACTGATCTGGCACGTGACAAAATTCGGTTGCCCTGATCAAGCTGAGAGGCAATCGGGACCACATCCTCCGTCTGACCTCAAATTCGTCCGCAGCATTTGCCCAAAAGTCCTCCAGTTCGACCCTGTGCTTGTATCTTCTTCCATCCACCATTTTGATGTGGTGATGGGGGTTGTAGTGATTTCTGGCCGGATATGGAGAGAAAGGGTAATGCTGTATCTCGATTCTGGCACTGTCAGCTGCCTGTGATGACGGACACGACTCCAGCATGTTCCCTATAAAGAAGGGAAAAGTAACTGCCGCCTTTTGCTTTGCTCTTTGAAGGCCTTGGAATTCTTCTAACTGTCTCAACACTTCGAGTAGGACCATCTTGTTCGTGGGGAAGATGGGCAGACGGTACGGGCTTCTGGTGAATCCCTGGATTCTGATATAGGTAAATCTTGGATATTGGATGAACCAAGACCCATATTTACTGATTAGGATTTTGGCCTCCTATGTTAGCCGCTAATGTGTTCCTCCCTGGAGTATCCTGGTGATGTACATCAGGAACGCGTCGTGGGCTCGCCTAAAATGCGCCTTCTCCCTCAGCTGGAGTTGTGGGTAACAGTCATAAGGTTTTAGCTCGTTCTCCTTACTGCCAACTATGCCTTTGCAGATCAAGCCTGCATATCTGTAAGTTCTGGCCAACATATAGACGACGTAAGAACCCATATAAAACGTTTTGGTCTTCTCTAGATTGATAAGCTGGTGGTGAAGATTATTGCTTATCATCCTCGCCCAGTTGAACATTTTGACACCTTCTGTGAGGTCCTCAATGAAGTAATACATCCACGGCTCAAAGGGTGCTCCCGAGGGATTGCCTGCCACTCTGTTCAGCAAGATAATAATATCTCCATAGTCCTCCTTGAAGTCCGTGCGCAGCAACTTCTTGGGCATCTTCTTAACGGACGGTCTAGGCTTGTCTAGCCAAGATTTGTTAAGGTTGGCGGCACAAAGACCAGGATTTTTGTCATATAACTTCTGAGCATCTTCCTTGGTCTTGTAGACGGTTTTAGGATATGCTGGAATGCCGAAGGCTTCCTGAATGGCCACCTCTGTCAGATGCGCCAATACTCTCCCATCAGGCGCCACAATCCGCCTTGACTCAGCATCATAGTGAAGTGCACACTCCACCATCAGTTCAGCACAGCAAAGTGCAGGCTGGAATCCGGCAGCTTGAAATATGCCATTTCTCACTATCCTTCTAGCTGCAGGCGTTGGTAAGGGTCCGTTATGTCCATATACCCTCTTTTTAAATTCCACGAGATCGACGTAGCCAAGATCAGTGTCTGAGACATTTTTCCATTTAGACTTTATTCTGGTCTCTGGCTGCGATCCTTTACTTGCAAACTTCATCTGTGCCTGCCTGGATATTTCGCTTTGATCGATCGACAGCCTGCAAGCACAAAATACTTAACATTAATACAATATCATTTAAGAATTAATGAGTTTGGGGTATAGTTTAGACAAAATCACACTTTCAGCCTTATTAAATTAAAATTTCTGTCAAAAAGCAAGCTGAAAGTAATTAAATTCGCCTATCATGAATGAAATTCGTGCCGGAAACGAAGTAGAAGATAGAAACACAGTGCAAATACGTTGTCGATTAACTTCCAAACCTCAAAGATCGCGTTGTGGCTGCAAATGGATTTAAAATTCAGAAAATCTGCCAGTAGAAGTGCGCCAATATGCTGGAAGTACGATTTCAGCAAAAAAATAAATTACTTCTCTCAAAAATCACGCCTGTTAATAAGAAAATGCTATCTTGATTCTCACAATAATGAATTTCTCCTTCGCGAATGATTTCCTGAAGATTCGAGAGAGATAGTTGCTTCTCAGCCGGAATTTGTGAAGAAATGAGTTGCTGAAACTCATTTTATGGCTGAGAAGTGCGATTTTCTTCAAAGCATTGCTTTCTTTCTTTAAGGCATTGCTTTCTTTCTTTTGATTTTCTTCCAATTTTTAGAAACGTTTTCTCCTCGGATTAGCAAACTTCTAATTTCACTTTCAGTTATCGAGGCAAGTTTCTAACTTTCGTCTCTGTGCCATCTCTGCTGAGATTTTCGAATTTTCTCAAGGAAAATTGACTAAGTGTTGGAAAATATATTAAATTAATTGTCCAAAATTATTTTTCCAACGCATTTTAAATCTTCCAATCATGGCAAAGTTAAATTTATCTAAGGTAGAGTATTTTAATCTTCCAATAATCTCCGGACTTTGAATTTTTAATTAAAATTCCCTAAGTGTCAGGAAAATAATTAAAAATATTAAAATATTTAAAATTTCAACCCGTTTAATCTTGATACATGGCTAATTTCGTTCGTCAGAGGCAAAATATCTCTTTTTAAATTGTCTGCCTAGCCAAAATGTGCTCAATAGCTCATCTGCCAAATTTTAATTCTCTAGGCGGAGTTCTGACCTTTCTGGACATTTTTATTTTAGCCGAATGATTCATCTTCTGGGTTGGGCGAACCTGGAGACCTCTGCCACTTTGCCATTTTTTTACTAGCGCTTTAGGAATTTTCCAAGCTGAGAGGGGCGGACTTCATGTTTGCTCTGCCAAGCACTCTTCATTTTGTGCCAAAAAATTTCACTCCGTTGTGCTGGGGCGTGATTTTTATGCCGGCCAAAACCTCTTCTTCTTCTAGACATTTCTCCGTTTTTCATGCCTTAGGATAATTTTCTCTTCAAGAGTTGGGCGAATGTCTTATAATTCCTTGCCTATGGCGTATTTTATCATCCATTGGTCTTAGATTTTCCTTGCCATGGCGAATTTTATTTATGCCTTGTCCAATGGAAAATTTCACTTGTTTCCATCATTTAATTCAATTTTCAATGAATTATCTTGCAATTTTACCCCTTTCCAAACACCTTGGAGCGCACCCCTTCATGTTTTACCCTTCTCCACACTTCTTGGGGCGGACTTCATGTTCTTCATGCCATTTTCTCTAAGGCTGGGCGGACTTCATGAGTTTTATGCCATTTTTTTTACTAGGGGCGGACTTTGACTTCCTTGTGCCAAGGGCGGACTTGGCAACCTTCATGCTTATGGGCGGACTTCAGCCTCTTTGTGCCATGCGCCTCTTCCAAACATCTTGGGCGGACTTGGCAACTTTCATGTCTTGGGCAGACTTTAGGCCTAGCTTGCCTATGGCGGACTTGGAGAATTTCTTGCCAGTGCCTACCTTTGGTATGCCAAAGGTAGGGCGGACCTTGACTTTTCCTTGCCATTCCTCTCTTGAGGGCGCCATTCTCAGACTTAAGCATTTTCCCAAAAATTCTTTGCCAATTTTCAAACTTTTTACATTTTGCCTTGATTTTCTTGATTTCTGGAGACATATTGATTTTCTGCTCTGTGGGATCCAAAAATAGAAACTTTTTCCCAAAATAGAAACTTTCCAAAAATAGAAACTTTCAAAAATAGAAAAAGCAAAAAGCATCCCTAAAAAATAGGGACTCCAGAATGGCCTAAAAATGCCAAAAATCAAAAAAGCAAAAAGCAAAAAAGCAGATTCCCTAAAAAATAGGAAGTGTCAGAAACGACTGAAAGCAATGGCGATCTTCGTCTACTGGGTCTTCTAAGCACTTCCATGACGTTAAGGCACACAAACGGGTTCGAAATCTCAATTTAGCCGGACTGACTCTCAAAATTTACCCAAATTCAAGACTCTCAGAGACGTTGCGCGGAAGGCGGAACCAAACTTGGGGGTCCCCATTTGCGATGGGGTGATGTGTGAAATAGGTCACAACAGTACGTACCCGGATTGAATTTGGCTATTTGAACGCCAAAAAATAAAGAAAAAGAGCAGAAAATCAGATGTAAGTACTTTTGCAATGATATTCACACATCTATTTGTAAATGCTTCAGCCTTGAAATACCCTCCAGTTTGTGCCCAGTCTTTACATGGTTCAGGCCACATTCCTGGTCTTTGAAATACTACCTAGCAATAAGACTCCTTTGATGATGGAATTCAAATATGGAAAAGAGAAGTTATGCTTCTTTGTATAGTAGACAGCTTTAGTTCCTTCTCTTGGCATTCTAAAGAAAATAAAAATCTCTGTTTTGTGTTGTAGGTATTGATTTTAAAACATTACACAGTGACAAATAAGGTTTACCGTGATGATAAATGGCTGCTGTAAGAGATTTTGGTCACAAACTTTATGACTGTGATACTATTTGATATTCTCCTATGAAACATTACCCTGTATCCATATTGTAAATGTTATTCAAATCTTATCAAATTGTATCCTAAAAGGACCTATGGAAATTCTAAGTCTGAAATTCTGTGCAAGTATTCTAAGTCAGATTTTTATTCTTGTATTTCAAATTTTTTGATTGCATAACATTTATATATTTCGATGATGCAAGATAAAAGATTGAATTCCCATTTATATTATGGGAGGAGACACGCCTCAAGGTGACGCGTCTCATTAGAGGACGTGTCCCTTGAGCGCGCGGGCTCCCCTTGACAAACCAAATTATTCGGTGTTTATTTATTAACCAATTAACATGCTTTAACAAGCAGTAATCAAATTATATAAAATTCGATTTTATTCATTCATGAATTTCTATCATCATCTAAAAATCAAATAACTTATTTGTAGACATTATATTTTAAGAGCAGTTCGATTAAATATAAATGATGATGATGCATGAATGCAATCATCATTTATATCTGACCGAAGCTATCTTAAATCAACACCCCCTCTTAGCTAGGGAAGATAACTCAAAACAAATAAGTGGGGATATCACCTTTACACGTGATATCGAAGATATGATATGTTTTCTCAATGTTGTCAAGTCACATGACATTCTTCATAACACATCTTCATTATGGTATGTGTACTGACATCAAGTCTCATGATGTCTACCATAATAATTCATGGCATATCCACGGATATATATTTATCCACCATGATTATCTCTTAAGGATCACAATGATCTTCAAATGACATCAAGTCCCATGATATCCATCAAAGTGTGCAAGAGATACTATCATGACATGTCCACAAATATCAAGTCTCATGATATCTATCATGGTAGTTCAACTTATCATTGTAGAGTCGTCACTTTACAATGTCACATACAAGTGTTCATTATTAGAAAGATCGTCACCTTTCAATAATGTACATAGGGGAGAGGGCCCATAAAGTCATGGAGTCACACACATGACAAAAGAGTTTATACATTAAACATCTTTAAATATATTAGTACAATTTTTAAACAATTTGAATTTCAATAATATCAAATTATATTTCAACCATACCAAGCTTCTTCCTGAAGTGTTCAACCTTGATTCTGGAGAGAGGTTTGGTGAGAATGTCTGTTGTTTGATCATTTGTACTAATATACTCCAACTGGATTACATTCCTTTCTGCCATCTCTCTTACATAATGGTAGGGGATCTCAATATGCTTAGATCTATCATGGAATACTGGATTTACAGAGAGTTTAATGCAACTCTGATTATCACAATGAATGATAGTAGGATTCAAGGGTTCACCAAAGAGTCCCACAAGCAATTTTCGGAGCCATACTGCTTCTCTTGCCCCCATAGAGGCTGCAATGTATTCAGCTTTTATCGAGCTTTGTGCTACTGAAGACTGTTTTCTGCAGATCCAAGAGATCATAGTCGATCCTAAACTGAAGCAACATCTTGATGTGCTTTTCCAATCGGTTACACTTCCAGTCCAATCTGAATGAAAGTATCCATGTAGATCTAGTTGGTCATTTCTGTAAAGAAGACCATATCCAATAGTGCCTTGAAGATATCTCAATATATGTTTCATAGCCATAAGGTGAATTTCCTTTGGCTCACACATGAACTGGCTTAGAGCATTCACTGCATAGCAAATATCAAGTCCGGTGTTAACCAGTTACATCGATGATCCAATCATTTGTCTATATAGAGTGGAATCTGCACACTTAGATTCTGCTACTGCTTCTTTTAGTTTGTGAAGGTTGGTTTCCATAGGTGTAGACATGGGTCTACAATCCAACATTCCAAATCTCTTCAGAATATCAATAGTATACTTTCCTTGATTTAGTATGATGCCATTTGATTTCTGCCAGACTTCTAAACCCAGGAAGTAATGTAAAATGCCCAAGTCTTTCATGTCAAATTCTGAAGTTAGATCCTTCTTTCCTTGAGCAATGAGGTGATCTTCTCCTGTTATCAGCAGGTCATCAACATATAAAATAATTATTAACATATCACCTTTAATTACGTTAAAGTAAAGATTTGGGTCTGCATCATTCTTGGAAAATCCTAGTCCCAAGAGGTAGTTGTCAATTCTTTCATACCAGGACTTGGGAGCTTGTTTAAGTCCATATAGTGCTTTCTTTAGTCTGCATACATGTGAGTCAGGTTTATGTATCACAAAACCTTCAGGCTGTTCTAGATACACTTCCTCTTCAATGGTCCCATTTAGTAAGGCAATTTTCACATCCATTTGATGGATCTTCCAGCCTTTAGCTGCTGCAATGGCTATCACTGCTCTCACAGATGTGTAACGAGCAACAGGTGCAAATGTTTCTTCATAATCAATGCCTTCCTTTTGTGAAAAACCTCTGGCCACAAAACGTGCCTTATGTTTTTCTATACTGCCATCAACAGCATGTTTGATTTTGAAGAGCCATTTAGAAGAGACAACAAATTTCTCTTTTGGTCTAGGCACTATATCCCATACATCATTTTTTAGAATGGATTGATACTCTTCCGTCATAGCGTCCTTCCATACTTGATGTCTGAAGGCTTCTGTAACACTGGCGGGTTTTGAATTTATGATGTCATTCATTAGAGCAACATAGCTTGAGAACCGTTTGGGTCTTTTACTTTCCCTAAAGGCTCCTTTGGTTGCTGCATGATTCTCAACTTCTTTGATCATCTTTCTAGCCGAAAGTGGCCTCTTCTTGCTGTTGTCATTTGGATTGTCATCTGAAGTTGAATGAAGTTCATTTGGTATTTCCTCAGGATACTCCCTCTGAATCTCAGGAGTAGGTTCCACTTCTAAGACTCTAGGGGAATAAGTTTCTATCTCACTTGAACTTCTTGCCCTTTTGAATGCAATGTCTTCTTCAAAGATGACATCTCTGCTCAATTCAATTTGTTTCTGCTCGGATATGAATATCCTGTAGGTTTTGGAGGTTTCACTATATCCCACAAATACCCCTTTCTTTCCGGAAGGTTCTAGTTTGAATCTCTTCTCTTTGGGCACATGAATATAGATTGGGCAACCAAAAATCCTAAAGTGACAAATATCAGGTTTTATGCTAGTAAAAGCTTCTTCAGGAGTTTTGTTATCTAGATGAGAATGTGGACATCTATTTTGGATGTAAACAACAGTTCTAGAGGCTTCTGCCCAGAAGGAGG